>QRFJ01000007.1:1365485-1683382 GCA_006176705.1 Cocos nucifera | reverse complement strand
GGGCTCGCCTGGAGTCGGTCCGAAGGAGTTCGGCCGTGGGAAGTCCGAAGGAGTTCGGCTGCATGGGCTCGCCTGGGGTCGGTCCGAAGGAGTTCGGCCGTGGGAAGTCCGAAGGAGTTCGGCTGCATGGGCTCGCCTGGGGTCGGTCCGAAGGAGTTCGGCCGTGGGGTCCGAAGGAGTTCGGGCTCGTAGGAGAGTTCGGCTGAAGGGAAAACCCGGGAGGAGCTCGGATGGCCGAACGGGCGTCTGGGAGGAGTCCGTCTCCCGAAGAAGTCCAGCCGCTTGGAGTCCAAGGAGCTCGGCCGTCAGGAAGTTCGGCTGGCGGTGGGAGTTGGCGCAGGGGAGTTCGGCCTCTAGGCAGTTCGGCCCGGACCTTGGTGCAGGGGAGTTCGGCCTCTAGGCAGTTCGGCCGTGGTAGGGGCTCGGCCTGGCGCCTGGCGCTGAAGCTCTTCAGCGGCTACTGGTTACATTGGGCTGAGCGTCGGGCCGGGCTTCGGCAGGAGCGGGATTTATCCCCAACAGTAGCCCCCCCACTCCCGAGTTCAAAAATTGAAGGAAGGGAGTACCAAAACAGGCGACTGCCGAAGTCTTCTTCCAGGCTCCGCATTTGTTGCAGCTGAAGCTCGGGGGAGGTCTCATCTCCAGCCAATATTGACGCTGAAGTTGAAGCTGAGGCTTGGGGGAGGACCTCATCCCCAGTCGATGTTTGGAGTTGAAGTGGGACTCGTTTCCAGCCAAAATTGGTGAAGCCGACGTTGAGGCCGGAGTCAATGTCGCCCCCCGTGGTCAGGGTCGGAGTTGACATTGCCTTCATCAACCGAAGTCGATTCGGGGGAGACCTCCTCTTTTGCAGTCAAGGTTATGATCGCTTGGGGGAGATCCCGTCTCCCGCTGATGCTGACACCGAAGTTGAAGCTGAGGTCCGAAGGAGACCTCGTCTTCTGCAGTGAAGCTTGCCGTAGACTCTGGGGCTCGGCCTTGGAGGTTCTCCTCTTGTTCCTAACGGGCTGTGGGGGCACATCCGGACCGTCGTCCGAGCTTCTCCCCCCATCCCGTCCTTCGTGACGGGGTCTTCGGTTCTCCTCTTGTTCCCAACGGGCTGTGGGGGCACATGGGGACCGTCGTCCTCGCCTCTCCCCCCATCCCGTCCTTGGTGGACGGGGCCTTCGACTTTGCTCACGCTAGGACGAGGTTCTCCTCCTGTTCCTAGCCGGCTGTGGGGGCACATGAGGACCGTCGTCCTCGCTTCTCCCCCCATCCCGTCCTTTGTGGACGGGGCCTTCGACTTTGCTCACGCTAGGACGAGGTTCTCCTCCTGTTCCTAGCCGGCTGTGGGGGCACATGAGGACCGTCGTCCTCGCTTCTCCCCCCATCCCGTCCTTTGTGGACGGGGCCTTCGACTTTGCTCACGCTAGGACGAGGTTCTCCTCCTGTTCCTAGCCGGCTGTGGGGGCACATGAGGACCGTCGTCCTCGCTTCTCCCCCCATCCCGTCCTTTGTGGACGGGGCCTTCGACTTTGCTCACGCTAGGACGAGGTTCTCCTCCTGTTCCTAGCCGGCTGTGGGGGCACATGAGGACCGTCGTCCTCGCTTCTCCCCCCATCCCGTCCTTTGTGGACGGGGCCTTCGACTTTGCTCACGCTAGGACGAGGTTCTCCTCCTGTTCCTAGCCGGCTGTGGGGGCACATGAGGACCGTCGTCCTCGCTTCTCCCCCCATCCCGTCCTTTGCGAACGGGGCCTTTGACTTTGCTCACGCTAGGACGAGGTTCTCCTCCTGTTCCTAGCGGGACATTTCCGCTCGCTTCTTTCTTCTTTTTTTTTTTTCCAGCGACCCTGAAACGATAGTGTCGAGCAACAAGGTTTTATTGAGGGAAACTATTGGTGGTACATTCTCAGGTTTTCCTGAGTTCCAAGGTCGGGGAAGCGCTAGTCCTCCGAGCTCCTTTAGGCGATAGGTTCCAGGTCGGATGACCTCTACCACTTCGTACGGACCTTCCCAATTTGGGACGAGCTTCCCTTGACTCTGGGGCTGAGAGACGGCTGCTCGTCGGAGCACCAAAGTCCCCAACTCTGAACGCCTTGTTTTTGACTCTGGAATTGTAATACCGAGCCACCTTCCGTTGGTAGGTGGCCATCCGGATGCGGGCCTGCCTCCCTCTTTTCTTCTAGAAGGTCGAGGTTGGCTCTGAGGTCCTGGGGGTTGAGTTGCTCGTTGAAGCCCACGATTCGAGCAGATGGAAGTTTGAGCTCGATCGGGATGACTGCCTCGGTGCCGAAGGCCAAGGCGAAGGGCGTCTCGCCGGTCGGTACCCTCTGCGTTGTTCGGTATGCCCAGAGGACGTGGTAGAGTTCGTCTGCCCAGGCCCCCTTTTGCCCTGTCGAGCCTCGTTTTGAGGCCTTGCAGCAGGGTCCGATTGGTCACTTCGGCTTCCCCATTGGCTTGCGGATGAGCCACCGATGTGAAGTGGTGGGAGACGTTTAGTCCTTCGCAGAACTCGGCAAACCGGGCTCCAGCGAACTGTCGCCCATTATCGGTTATGAGGGCTCGGGGCAGGACCGAACCGGCAGATCAGCGTCTTCCAGACGAAGTCCTGCACCTTGGCCTCGGTGATCTTCGCTAGTGGTTCCGCCTCGACCCACTTGGTAAAGTAGTCAATCGCGACCAGGAGGAACTTCCGTTGTCCGGACGCCGTTGGGAAGGGGCCGAGGATGTCCATCCCCCACTGCGCGAAGGGCCAGGGTGCAGTGAGCGGAGTGAGTTCGGATGCCGGCTGCCTTTGCACGCTGGCGTTCTTCTGGCAGCGGTCACATTCTCTTCACGTATTCCGTGGAATCACGAAGTAGGGTTGGCCAGTAGTACCCTTGCCGAAGTAGTCTTTGCGATAGGGATCTGGCTCCCGCGTGACTTCCGCAGAGTCCTTCGTGGACATCCTGTAGCGCGATGCAGGCCTCAGAGGGTCGGAGGCACCTCAGCAACGGGAGGGAGTACGACCTTTTATATAACCTGCCCTCGTACAAGACGTAGCGGGAGGCTTGACTCCTGAGCTTCCGAGCTTCTCTCCGGTCGTGAGGGAGGACCCCTTCTTCGAGGTAGGCGATCAGCGGGATCGATCCAGCTGGGCTCGAAGTCCGTCCGCAGGACGGCCTGAGGTTCCTCGGTGGTCGGGCACTTCAGAGTTTCCAGAAACACTTCTTTTGGTAGTTCGGCCGGGGCAGAAGGTGGCCAACTTGGAGAGGAGGTCGGCCCTTGTATTCCCGGTCCTTGGGATGTGCCGAATGTCGAAGCTGTCGAAGGCTGGTATTAAGTTCTTCACCTTCCCGAGGTACATCACCATGCTTTCCTCCCGCGCCTCGTAGCTGCCGCCGACCTGACCGACCACCAACTGGGAGTCGCTATAGACTTGAAGCCGACCCACCTTCAATTCCCTGGCTATCTGCAGCCCGGCTATCAGCGCTTCATACTCGGCCCCATTGTTGGTTGTGGGAAACTCGAAGCGCAATGCGTACTCGGTGACGATCCCCTCGGGGCTAACCAGGACCAGCCCTGCGCCGGCCCCGCTAGAGTTGGATGAGCCATCCACATGCAGAACCCAGGCGCCTTCAAGAAGGTCGGCCCTTTCTTCAGGGAAGCTCGACCGCCACAGCTCGGCTTCGTTGGGGCCTGGTCTCCCTCCGATGATAGTCTCGCTTGATTCAAGTTCGGCTTCAACTGGTGCGGTGCATTCCAGCACGAAGTCCGCCAGTATCTGAGCCTTGATCGATGGCCTGGGCCGGTAATTGATGTCGAACTCCGTGAGCTCGATCGCCCATTTGGCGATTCTTCCTGAAGCGTCTGCTCGGTGGAGGACGGCTCTTATTGGTTGGTCCGTGAGGACCGTTATGGTATGCTCCTGAAAGTAAGGTCGGAGCCTCCTGGCTGCGATTCAGAAGACAGTAAATTAGTTTTTCTAACTTGGAGTACCTGGTCTCCGCGTCCCTCAAGGCTCGGCTCACGTAGTAGACTGGTTGTTGCGCCTTCGCATCTTCCCTGACCAGGACAGCCGCCAGGGCCATTGGAGAGACAGCTAGGTATAGGAGCAGCCCTTCTCCAGGTTCGGGCTTTGCCAGCAGTGGGGGCGCGCCGAGGTAGTTTTTAAGCTCCTCGAATGCCTGTTTGCACTCCGCTGTCCAGCAAAAATCTTTCGGTCGCCTGAGGACCTGGAAGAAAGGCAGGCACCGCTCGGCCGACCTCGAGACAAAGCGGTTCAGGGACGCCACCTTCCCAGCCAGGCGCTGAACTTCCTTAATTGTTTTCGGGGCAGTCATCTCCTGGATGGCTCGGATTTTCTCGGGATTTGCCTCGATTCCGCGTCTCGACACCATGAATCCTAGGAAATTTTCCGGAGGTCACGCCGAAGGCGCATTTGGTCGGGTTCAACTTCATCTTGTGCCTCCTAAGCGCACCGAAAGTTTCTTCAAGGTCGGCGAGGTGGTCTGTCGAGGCTCGGCTTTTGACTAGCATGTCGTCCACGTACACCTCCATGTTGCGGCCGATCTGCCCCTTGAAGACCTTATTGACCAAGCGCTGGTAGGTGGCTCCTGCATTCTTGAGTCCGAAAGGCATGACCCTGTAACAATAGAGACCTCGGTCAGTAATAAAGGTGGTCTTTTCTTCATCCTCGGGCGCCATGCGTATCTGGTTATAACCAGAAAATGCGTCCATAAAAGTGAGGAGCTCGTGGCCCGAGGTTGCGTCCACCAGCTGATCGATCCTCGGCAGGGGGTAGCTGTCCTTTGGGCAGGCTTTGTTCAGCTTCTTGAAGTCGACGCACATCCTCCATTTGTTGTTTGCTTTTTTGACGAGGACCACGTTCGAGACCCAGGTCGGATAGTTGACCTCCCGGATGAGTCCGGCTTCGAGGAGCTTATCCACTTCTTCGGCTACCGCCTTCTGTCTCTCTGGGGCTTGGTGGCGCAACTTTTCTCTGATGGGTCGGTGCCTTGGGTCGATGGCCAGCCGATGCTCTATAACATCGGCGTCGATCCCTGGTACATCCGCTGGGGCCCAGGCGAAGACGTCCGCATTCCTTCTGAGGAAAGCGACGAGCTGTCTCCTAACCTCGGCCGCCAAGTTGGAGCCGATCCGCACCTCATGCCCCGGGTCTCCGTCGTGTAAGGACACAGGGACGAGGTCTTCCGCAGGTTCGCCCCGTTCTTCAGTGAGGTCGTCGCGGACGTCCAGTCCATCAACAAGGTAAGGGTCGGGCCGGTCTCCCCCGCGCAGGGCAACTGAGTAGCAGTACTTTGCCAGGGCCTGGTCTCCTCTGACCTCGCCGACTCCGTGGCTCGTCGGGAATTTCATCTTTAAGTAGTAGGTTGACACAACCGCCCGTAGTGCGTTTAGGCCGGGTCGCCCAAGGATTGCATTATAGGCGGACGGGGTCTTCACGACCAGAAAGTCGATCCGCGCCTTGGCCAATTTTGGGGATTGGCCCGCCGTCACCGCCAAAGTCACCATGCCTTCGACCGGAACGGCGTGTCCGGCAAATCCTACCAGGGGGGAATTTACAGGCCCTAAGCGGGTGTCAGGTAGGGACATTTTTAAGAAGGCATCATAAAACAATATGTCCGCCGAACTTCCATTATCCACCAAAACGCGGCGTACATCATAATCAGCGACGTTTAAAGAGATTACAACCGCGTCGTTATGTGGAAATCGGATCCCTTGGGCGTCTGCCTCGGTGAAGGTCACGGGCTCCGAGGTCCTCTGCCTCTTCGCCGGTCCCTCGGATTCGTCGGTCTTTCCCCGCTGCGGTCCTCCCGAGACGGTGTTAATGACGCCGAGAGGCGGCCGATCCTCCTGCCGATCCTCCCCATCCGGCGGCAACATTCTCGGCCGATCTTCCCGCTCTTTAGGTTGTCTTTGCAGGAATCGGCCAAGCCTGCCCCGCCGGACCAGCTCCTCGATTTCATCCTGGAGCTGGATGCACTCCTCGGTATCGTGACCGTGGTCACGGTGGTAAAGGCAGAACTTGTTGGGGTTGCGTTTTCTGGGATGGGAACGCATTCTCTCCGGCTCCGGAAGTCTTCCCTTGATCTCCAGCAGCACTTGAGCCTTCGGGGCGTTGAGGGGGGCGTAGCTGTGAAAACGCCGCCGGAGGGGAGAACCTTGGCGCGGAGATGAACCTCGTCGCGGGGGAGAACCTCGGCGCCGGGGGGAACTTCGGCGCCGGAGGGGACTTCGGCGTCGGGGGGGACTTCGGTGTGCCCTTCCGTCGGTGGCTTCCCGCCCCCGAGCCTGAGGTGGAGTCCGGGCTCGCCCGCGACCAGGGGGAGTTCGGGAGCGCGGCCAAGCTTCGGTGCGCTTTCTTTCTTCGGCGGGCCTTCCCGCTCTGCCTACTCGTCGCTTGTCGCGAGCTTCATTATCCTTGGCCTCAAAAGCCTCCTCTGCCCGGGCATAGCTTTCCGGCCCGAGCTAGCATGTCAGCGAAATCCCTGGGATATTTCTTTTCCAGGGAGAACAACAGGTCGTTCTTCTGAAGGCCGCCCTTGAGCGCGGCCATAGCAACCTGATTGGTCCAGGTTCCGGACTTCCAGCGCGGCAGCGTTGAACCGGGTGACGTAAGCCCGGATGGGCTCCCCCTCTTTTTGCCTGATGGCCAACAAGGAATCCGAGCCTCTGCGCGGCCGTTTGCTGCTGACAAAGTGGGCCGCGAATTGTTGACTCATTTGGTCAAATGATAGGATGGTGCCCGGCTTAAGCGCCGAGTACCAATTCCTGGCCGCTCCTTTGAGGGTAGAAGGGAAAGCCCGACACAAGATGGCATCAGGCGCGCCATGGAGCAACATCGTAGTCCTGAAAGCCTCCAAATGGTCGACCGGGTCGGTGGTCCCATCGTAGCTTTCAAAATGCGGGAGCTTGAAGTTCGGCGGTACCTGTTCCTGCATAATTTTCTGTGAGAAGGGAGGATCAGTGCAAATATCGTTACCGCGGGAGGAAGGAGTATGACGAAGTTCTTCTATGCGTCGTCCCATCTCCAAGAGCCTTTGATCCAGGAAGTCTTCGCGATCCTTAATCCCCAAGGTCTTCTCGCGGAATAGGTGTGAAGCCTCTCCCTGGGTCGAGCCGCGGTCCGAGCAGGGGCTCCTTGCCGGCTGCCCTTCTCTCCCGAGGGCCGGAGGTCGGGTAGCCCACATCGGTCGCTCCTGGACTGGGTTCCCGGGCTCCGGGGAACCCCGCGCCGGTCGAGTGGGCGCCGGACCTCGCGAATGCGTGGCCTGCACCTGCCCGCACCGCCTCCGTAAGATCGCGGACCTGCTGGGCAAGCAGGTCGAACCGCTCCGCATCCTACCGCGGGTACGGAGCGGGCCCGTGTCGCCGGGGCCGGAGTGGGAGCGGACGGACCCGAACGGGATCGGGCCGCGGAGGCTGCCGACCTCCGGGTCGAGGCTCTTCTGGGGGGCATTTTTCTTTCCAGAAAAGGAATACTGAAGAGGGAGAAGAGAGATCCGGAGCAGGGGAAGGAAATCGTCGCCGAGCACTCCTTTAAGAACAAGGGAACCTCGAAGGTTCAGGCCCTTCCTTCTAGCGCCAATCTGTTGGTGCAGAAATCCGTCGCCGCCGGAGGTCGCCGCAATCGAGGCCGCTGGGCGCCGCCGGGGACCTGCAAAACGAAGTCCCGTCCGGAACCGGTGGGGTGGTGGCTCCGGCAGGACCCTCCGACGGTCAAGTTAGTTTCCGGCCAACAGTAATGGAGTGCTCGGAATGAGTTCCGGAGCTTAGAGATGTGGAGGAGAGCTTAGAGAGTCGAGAGTTCAGAGAGCTTAGCCTTAGTATGTCGGGAGGGGTCCTTTTATAGCGGAGCTTAGTTGATGGTGACGGCTGTGCCGTCTGGCAGAGAGTCGTCGGGCAGCATGGAGTTTGGTACGGAGAGGAAGGCGTCGTCCGGTAGATCGTGGGAGCCATACCGGCGAGTCGTGGGCCGCATGGAGTCCGGTACGGAGAGGAAGGCGTCGTCCGGTAGATCGTGGGAGCCATACCGGCGAGTCGTGGGCCGCATGGAGTCCGGTACGGAGAGGAAGGCGTCGTCCGGTAGATCGTGGGAGCCATACCGGCGAGCCGTGGGCCGCATGGAGTCCGGTACGGAGAGGAAGGCGCCGTCCGGTCTTGCTGCAGGCGACAGTTCGTCCAATGGAGTTCGGACTTGTAACAGAGTTCGGCCGAGGGGGAAGCTGGGGGAGTTCGTCTGGCTGAAGGGTCGGCCATCTGTAGAGTTCGGCCGCTGAGAGGCCCGAAGAAGCTCGGCTGGCCAGTTGAAGGACTTCGGTTGCTAGTTGGTTCGGCCAGGGCTCGCTGAGGAGTTCGGTCCGAAGGAGTTCGGCTGCACGGGCTCGCCTGGGGTCGGTCCGAAGGAGTTCGGCCGTGGGAAGTCCGAAGGAGTTCGGCTGCATGGGCTCGCCTGGGGTCGGTCCGAAGGAGTTCGGCCGTGGGAAGTCCGAAGGAGTTCGGCTGCACGGGCTCGCCTGGGGTCGGTCCGAAGGAGTTCGGCCGTGGGGCCCGAAGGAGTTCGGGCTCGTAGGAGAGTTCGGCTGAAGGGAAAACCCGGGAGGAGCTCGGATGGCCGAACGGGCGTCTGGGAGGAGTCCGTCTCCCGAAGAAGTCCAGCCGCTTGGAGTCCAAGGAGCTCGGCCGTCAGGAAGTTCGGCTGGCGGTGGGAGTTCGTCCTCTAGGCAGTTCGGCCCGGACCTTGGCGCAGGAGAGTTCGGCCTCTAGGCAGTTCGACCGTGGTAGGGGCTCGGCCTGACGCCTGGCGCTAAAGCTCTTCAGCGGCTACTGGTTACATTGGGCTGAGCGTCGGGCCGGGCTTCGGCAGGAGCGGGATTTATCCCCAACAGGGAGATTTTTGGGAAAGCATCTCAACATTAATTAGAAAATCCATGTCCTCTGCCATATCAAACTATGAAAGAGATAGATGAACTGTTAATTTGCACTAAATCCTTTATTGGTGAACCGTGGCATATCCTAATACCAAGAGGCTACATCTCTAGCCTATGAAAGCACTTGCATATTTCCTTGCTTCTAACACAGTGAAAATACTATGAAACTGCACTCAATACCAAATCTACTCTTCCTGAGATCTCTTCCTTAAATGATTGACAATGTAGGTAGACATAAGATTACAAATAACGCTTCTAGTTTGGTCTTGGAAATCACCAAATTAAAAGACTCAAGAAGCCATTATTAGGTCAATCACCATCTTCTTATAAGCCCTTTACCGGAAGAAACAATATCAGGCGGAGTCCATCATCACCTTCTTCTTCTCGTCTGACCGAACTGTACATCAGTTCCCCAATTGCACAAAATTAAGGTTCGGTGTACATAAAAATTTGACAGGGGCGTTTGGCGTCATAAAAACATTTATGAGGTCCTCCGCAACCCCGAACTACCGCCCATTAATTACAGGGCCGCACCCCATCTCGCTTTTAAATACCCCACTCACTAGGTGCCCTTCTTCATCGCTCCGGAATCCGTGCTCCCCTGCCAACGCGATGGTGGTGACCATACCTTACCCCTTCTTCGTCTCTCTCCTCGCTTTCCTCCTCATCGGCCATGGCGCTTCGAAGCGCCTCGAGTACCAAACCCTTATCGTCACCCCTCTCCGGGGCCCCCCCTCCCTCCTCCCCGACGACGACTTCCTCAGCTGGACTTCCAACTCTCAAACCCTTGCCGACGAGATGGACCTCTCCCCTGCCGGCGGCGGAGCCTCTTCCTCCTCTCTCCACGTCAACCTCGCCCATAGAGACTCCCTCCTCGCCGCCAACACCACCCCGGAGCACCTCCTCCGCCTCCGCCTCGGCCGGGATGCTGCCCGGGTGGCCAACCTCCACGAGATCCTCGCGGCTGCAGTGGCGGCGGGGAACGCCACCCACGCCGCCGGTGCTCGGCCGAGGGGGTTCAGCGCCTCGGTGGTGTCCGGACTTTCCCAGGGCAGTGGGGAGTACTTCACCCGAATCGGGATCGGCACGCCGGCGAGGTACCTGAACATGGTGCTCGACACCGGCAGCGACGTGGTGTGGCTCCAGTGCGCACCCTGCAGGCGTTGCTACTCCCAGACGGACCCCATCTTCGATCCCCGCCGATCCCGATCCTACGCCGCCGTTCCCTGCGAGGCGCCGCTCTGCCGCCGGCTCGACGTCGCCGGGTGCGACACCCGCCGCCGGTCATGCCTCTACCTGGTCTCCTACGGCGATGGGTCGATCACCACCGGCGAGTTCTCGACGGAGACCCTCACCTTCCGCGGCGGCGTCCGGGTGGCGCGGATCGCGCTGGGGTGCGGCCACGACAACGAGGGCCTCTTCGTGGCGGCCGCAGGGTTGCTGGGGCTTGGCCAGGGGAGCCTCTCGTTCCCATCCCAGGCCGGCCGGCGCTTTGGCCGCCGGTTCTCCTATTGTCTGGTGGACCGAACCTCCGCCGGCTCCGCCGCCTCGCCAGCGAAGTCCTCGTTGGTGGTGTTCGGCGACTCGGCGGTGTCCCGGCCGGGGGCGGCGGTGGCGTTCACGCCGATGTTACGGAACCCGAAAATGGACACGTTCTACTACGTGGAGCTGACGGGAATCAGCGTGGGCGGTTCCCGGGTGGCCGGAGTCTCGGCGGCGGACCTTCGGCTCGACCCGGCGACAGGGAAAGGAGGGGTGATCGTGGACTCGGGGACGTCGGTGACGCGGCTGGTGCGGCCGGCGTACGCGGCGCTGCGGGACGCGTTCAAGGCCGGGGCGGCGGAGCTAAGGGCGGCGCCGGGCGGGTTCTCGCTGTTCGACACGTGCTACAACCTCGCCGGGAAGACGGAGGTGAAGGTGCCGACGGTGGTGATGCATCTCGGCGGCGGGGCGTCGGTGCCGCTGCCGGCGGAGAACTACTTGATCCCGGTGGACACCAAGGGGACCTTCTGCTTTGCCTTCGCCGGGACCGACAGCGGGGTGTCCATCATCGGTAACATTCAGCAGCAGGGTTTCCGGGTGGTCTTCGACGGGGCCAGTTGGAGGGTGGGGTTCCTGCCCCGCGGGTGCTAATCTCGGTGGGGGCCGCCGTCGGCGTCGGGCGGAGAGCTCAAAAGGCTTCTGTGTCCCGCCTGGTGTCGTTTCCGCGCAAGCCGTTACGTTCTATCACTAGTATCATATTTTGTTTGTTTGTTTTTTTTTTTTTTTGATGTGATGGTATCATATTCTGTGAAGAGCTTGAAAAGAAGCGAAAGAGTAAAGTGTGGAGAGAAGCAGCACTGTGACCTGGTTCATGTTTTTCGCTAACTTAATGATATAAGAAAATGGCTATTAAATGACCACGTTGTGAGCAAGCTTCTACCGTTATTCTACTTAAGTTTATTATTATTATTATTATTGCGTTTCTGTTGCATCTGAGTCCAACCATTAGTTTCTCCTCTATAAAATCGGGATTAGAGTAGATTGGTTGGAGGTGGTGGCGGGAAGGGAAGAAAGGACGCACATGGGGCAGCGGGGTCTGCCACAGTCAGTCTGTCTTTCTTCCGTCTCCGGTGCTGTGTGCATGGGGCCCAGCAATACGGAAGTTGGTATCTCGGGCGCCTTTGTCTTTACAAGGAGAAGGGAAAAAGGAGAAAAAAGATAACCCTTGACCGGGCGGTGGTGGGATGCGGATGGCAGCATGTTCCAAGGACCCAAGCCATGCGGTTGCGATTCCCGAATCGGGTTGGCTGTCGGCTCTCAGTATGTCACGTGTTTTGCACGCCTGTGATGATTAATTTCTATGTACCATGCATCATTATTCTAATTGAGTTTATAATTTGATGAAATCATTGAGATAGGTTTGAACTTTGAATCTGCCAGTTTCGACGCAAGTCTTCGTGGACACATGTTCTCATCTGGTACTGAGCCCACTCGGATGGCTCTTAGTATAGAGACTAGAGTGTTCCATGATAAGGTTTTCCATGGCTAATTATAGTTCTATTGAATCCCTGTCGGCAATGGTTGGTTTCATGGAAGCTGCAGCTGTATCTATCTGTAAAATAATGTGACTAGAACCCACAAACAGCCACACACGCGGACACACAAAGCAGTTGTGGTTAGTGGGCCCTCCTACAGCATGGAAGGTTTCCATCCAAACTTGAGGTAAAAGGGCAAATGAGTTCTGATGCTATTGCTCTTTTACATACTAAGAAGCCATTGGTGGTGTACCGGCAAAGACAACGTGTCATGTCCCGCAAGCAAAGGAAAAGAAAGAATTTCGACTCTCGTAGTCTAAGTGGGTCATCAGGAAAAGAGAACAATGATGAATCATTTCCTGACCCTCACATGAGAAGGGGTGTAACCCTTGTTTACTATTCTAACTAGAGTAATACTTTATCCACCACACGCCATATAGCAACATTGATATGGAGCATATCGTTCAATTATATTAAATCATGTAGCATAAAAATAATGTAATACTATTTAATACCGCTCAACTTTTTTTTTTTATAAAATTTTTACTGACAAAATATCTTTTTCTTTCATATAATAAAAAAATAATATTATGACTTTCTGATGTCACATAGCATAACAGAAAGTCATAATAAAGCAGCAAAAAATCATAAAAATTAATTAAAAAATTATTAAAAAAATATAAAAAATTATATATATTATTCAGTATATTATATATATTAATATAAAATCATATAAGGTATCAAAAAGTCATATATAATGTTCAAGATATCATATATATTCATAGAAATTCATATATATATATTTTAAAATATCATATATATTTACAAGAAATCATGTAAGGCATTAGGGAGCTATATATAATCTTTGGAAATTCATATATATTCACAGAAAGTCGTATATAATATTTAGAATATTATATATATTCACAAAAAGTCATATATATTGCTCAAGATATTATATATATTTATAAAAAAATCATATAAGATATCAAGAAGTCATATATATTATTCAGAATATCATATATATTTATAAAAAAATCATATACATTGTTCATGATATTATATATATATATATTTATAAAAAATAATATAAGATATTAATAAATTATTCAGGATATTATGTATATTGTTTAGAATGTCATATATATTCGTAGAAAGTTATACATATTGTTCAGAATATTATATATATTGATAGAAAGTCATATAAGACATCAAAAAGCTATATATATTATGTTATATAAAGATACAAGAAGTCATATATAATATTCAAGATGTTATATATATTCACAAAAAAACTTATATATTATTCAAGATATCATATAGATTCACAAGAAATTATATAAGGCCTCAGAAAGTCATATATATTATTCAAAAAGTTATAATATACTCACGGGGAGTCATAATAACCATAAAGTATCATATAAAGAGATAGAAAGTCATAAATATTGTTTGAAATATTACAGAAAGTCATAAATATAGTTCAGAATATCATATATACTCACAAGAAATCAAATAAGGCATCATAGAGAAAAAATATTTTTGTCAGTAAAAATCTGATGAAAAAATTGAACGATATTAAATATTGTTTCATTATTACTTGCACTATGTCGTCCAATGTAATTAGACGGTATGCTCCACATCAATTTTACTATACCAGATGCGGTGCATAAAGAATTACTTTTCTAACTAATGATAGTTTCAATTATACCCGCATATATTGCAACAATCTACTCTTGCATAAGGCTATTAATGAATCAGACATGATCAAACACTTCACTGCTCTGTATCAACTGGTTCGAACTAATGTTTAGTTCGTATTTGGTTTGAGTTCGAATGTATCCAAAAAAATTCTATTCGAGATCGAGATCGTTAAGCTCGTTATGTTCGAATTCGACTTGAGTTCAGCTCGAAAGCTTAACTCGTTATGTTCGAATTCGGCTCGAATTCTATCTTTACTATTTTTTTTGGTAAAATAAGAAGCCAGTGGCCATATATTAAAAAAAATTAAGAAGAATACCAAGCAAAAACTCGTTTACCTCTTCAATACGAAACCATTAAAATATCCTGCAAATATATTGACCCATGGTAAGCATAATTCTCTTTTTCTTGTACAATCTTGATTGCACACTAATTTTAGGATAATAATAATTCATCAAAAAATAAAATCCAAAGAAGTAGTAATATACCCCAATTTACATACTCAAAGAATTTGGTGTAAGATCCATTCCACCTTATTATCTCAATGTACTCTGAAGCATATTAAGATGTAGGATAGGCAACTGCACTGCCATAAGGGCAGAAAAAACAAAAAAAGAATCTCTTATGGCCCATGTTCATCCCTTCCCTTAGCCCAACAAAATTGTCACCTTCTTCCTGCTCTTCTGCTTGTCCAAGCTCGATGTTAAATGTTGCTTTTCCATTGAATCCATTTGAATGGCTTGCTTCAAGCATTCTACAACCTTCCTCATCTTTGGACAATCTTTTCGATTATTCACATGACAATTGTTTACTAACTTTGCAACTTCACATGTAGCTTCTAAAGAATACGTACCAATTTTTTAGTCTTATAAAGAAGGTAGAATTCTCACAATAATATTAAAATATGATCAACTAATTAAATAAATAATCAAATAAATCAAAGAAAAATCAAGTAAACTATAAAAAATTAAAATAAGTAATTAAAAACCTAAAAGGTCCTCTATGCTCAGGAGCATTTTATTGATAATTGGAGATACGGTTGCATGCAAGCATGCCTCCAAGTAATCTATTACTCAGTGATTAAATGGCTGCTTCATCATTACACAAAATTTAAAGGACCGCCATCAAGAAACAAAGAAATAGACAAGAAAATAAGAAAATAAAATCAAAAAAATATGAAAATAAAACTAAACAAACTAAATAAAAGTAGGAACCAATAAACTAACAATGATGGATAAATGAAACTTATTTTTTTCTCAGGCTTGATAAATGCCTCAGATTTTTTGGTGTTGCAGTTCCAAAAGATCCAATCAACTAAGGTAGCCAAAGCTTTTACATAAACTTAGAATGTAAATGGATATATACTACAAGTATTTGTTATTAACTACAAGTAGCAATAGTTCATATGGACTTTATAGTTTAATTACAAGGCTAGAATTGATAAATACAAAACTTATAGCTAGAGAACAATGTTTTTAAGTATAATTATTCCAAAATGACATGAAAAAGATTAGTTATGTACCAAATATCATATAAATATACCAAAATATTACTGTGCAGGTCCTATAACAAAAACTATCCACTGCGCACTATTAATTAACAAAAAACTGACCATCCAACATAATTTAACCCTTGATTCCCAACCAAGCAGCCACTTTCATTTTTCAGATGAAGAATTAGGTATCTTCACAACTAATTTTTCTTTCTCAAGTATTTTTTGATGAAAGATAAAAAAATAAAAAATAATTAACGCATAAATATTAATAAAACTAGAAAGAATTAATTAATAACTTAAAGATAATTTATAACAATATAGTTTTTATATTGGTGTGTCTTGACTCGATCCAAATTTATGCTCAAACTAAGGCATCCACCGTCTTAGGAGCTAAAGAGCTTCTGTAATCATCCAAAATTCTACCTCTAGTACTAAATGCTGGCTCAGAAGCAACAGAAGAAATAAGAATAGTGAGGATATCCTTAGCCATTTTTGACAAGGAGAGAAACTTGAGTGTTTAATTTCCACCACTCTAGAATATTAAACTTTGAATTTCCTTGAACCAATCCTTCTTCCAAACAAACTTACAAGTCATTTTTTGAAGGTTCGAAAGAATCATTAGCAGCCACAAACTCATTAAAACCTTGAAGTGGATCAAATATTCCACTATTAGGTCCACTACTACTAAAAGAAAGATTTAATATGTTATGAGCTGCACCAACCATGCTAGAAGAGGATCCTTTCTGAATAGATATTATAAATTTCTTGCAAGGCATCCCTTACCTTTTGAATTTAAATATCAGATTCACTATAATCAGAAAATATACTAGGAAAAGTGAAGATGATGAGAGTCATTTTGTATCTAAGGTCTAGTATAGTAGCCATTGCCATTAATATGTTGCACTCACCCTAATATTTATTAAACTTTTCTCTCATCACTCAAGCCATATTCCTCATGTACTTATCAGCGGCCATAGATTGCTCCATCGATATCCTTCTAACATGACTAATAGAAGAAAGAAATAGATTGACTGTAGGATAGGCAGTACCAAATATTATATTAGTAACAGTATGGCACACTTTTAAAAACTTTCTAATCTTTTCATACCTATCCCAATCTAATTCTATAGGCAGCCACTTATAATTTGCATCTAAATCTGCATCATAGAAAAATTCATCCTTATAGGTAAAGGCAGATTCCAACATCAAGAAGGTGGAATTTCATTTAGTAGATGCATCTAAGCACAACCCCTTTTTAGTAAGAATATCATTGTGCCTAGCAATATCACCAAACTTTGCTAATATAGATGATGACTTTTTCAAGTACTTCACTGTCTTCCTTACTTTTATAATAATACTCTCCACCTCTTTTACTCCATCTTGAACCAAAATGTTAAAAACGTGTACAACACCTAACATGAAAAAAATAATATTTGAAATGTAATTTATTCATAAATGCAAACATTTTTATTAACAACTTAGCAGCCATATCATTACTGTTAGCATTATCGAGAGTTATGGATGATACCTTATCTTAAATATTCTATTCTATAAGATAGGAAGAAATTACATGAGATATGATAACATCAGTATGAGATGGTTTCAACCTAATAAAACTGACAATCCTTTTCTAAACTATCCAATCCTCATCTATAATATGAACTGTGATGCACATATACCCTATGGTCTGACAAGAAGTCCAACAATCAGTAGTCAATAACACTTTTCCAATAGTTTTTAAAACATTCTTTAATTTCTCCTTCTCAGCTTCATAGATTTTTATATGGTTACTTTTAATTGTTTCCCTCAAAACCATCTCATAATTTGAATTCAGAACTTTTAAAAGGACATTAAACTAGTAGTGCTCAACTATCATAAAAGGATACTCATGAACCATGATCATAGTAGCAATGATCTTTCTAATCTTGTACGGATCATAGTTCTTTCGGTAATAGAACGCAGCAATAAGAAGTTCAAAGGTAGAACCATCAGGAAGTTTTACGAGTCAAAAAAAAAAGGTATGACTTATATAGATTGAAATTTCATGTAAAATATTTTATGAAGGATAAAATCGTATGGCCCGACCATCAAAAATAAAATCTCACATATACGAGCGTGAGATGCTTATACGATATGGAACCAATTTAATCATTGAAAGCCATTCAATTTCTTGGCCGCGGTCGCGACACTTACAAACCCAAAAATGTCCCGAGGAACAATGCAAAAAAAATGAATGATGTGAGTTCAGGTTCTATTTTTATATGTTTAAGCAATTAAATGTTTTGATCCACCTCCTCTTTTCTATCATAAAAAAAACGATGTCTCAAAAGCTGAAAAGATTTTCAAGTTATTCTGATTTTGCATCATGTCAAGATTCATTTTACCGAAAGGGCTTTGCGGTTGATTGCAAAGAAAGCAATGGCTAAGAATACTGGGTTCGACTTTGTGAAATATGGAGAACATTTTGGAAGAAGCCATCTATGAGGTGCAATCCTGGTCTTCAGTTACCTAGTTTCATCATGAAAGCAGCCACATTTTATTTTATCTTATTTTTGCTCCTGTGGCCAGTTAAAAAAAGGGGACTGCAGAACATACTGGTGCATATAAAAAGGCACATTTAAACTCGGTGATTTAATGTTACCAATATTATGGCGTGCAAGCTCTGCATGAATTTAACGGCAGTTATGGAAACTTATCCTCGTCGGTGCCTCATAAATGTGTTTGTAAGATGGACATTTTATTTTGGATTTTGCCACGGTTTTTTACTGCTTATCTATTTGTGACCATCAGATTAAACATAGACCACTTTGTTTTCAGCCAGTTGAATTGCTAATTGTTAATATATATGATTAGTATGGTAAATATTTCAAAAATTAAAATTATTTTACCATCGAAATTGATGGTTGGTCTCATAATTAAAATGAGTTTTAAATTTTTTTTTTCCCCCAAAAGGTCACCGAAAGTAGAGAAGTCGGAGAAAATAATAATAACAATAAAATATTATTTTTAAAATAATAAAATATATAAAAATAATAATATATAATATTTTAAATATTTTTTTATAATAAAATACTATAAAGAAGCATTATAGTAATTTTTTTTTTGTTTTTACTGAATAATATGACTAATGCTACGATGCTTGACCTGAAAACTGACAGCTATAGATCTCTGCCTTGGGTTGTATAACTTGCATTCAATATGAACGGTAGTAGCTGCTAGAAAAAGAAAGAATCCTCTCAAACCAATGGCACTGCATCATACTTAGGATTCTATTATTTAATTATTTATGATAAATCTCGTTAGACTTTTTTTCTTTTTTTTCTTTTTCTTTTTCTATTATTTAATATGAGAAACACTTGAATTATATCTTGTTTTTTTTTTTTTTTAACTTATTGCTTGGTAAGGGGTCTGGAATTATTGTCAACCTGGCTAGAGGACTACCATATTGTCGTGGTAAACAAATGAGAGAGTAGGTTAATTGTCATCAAAGTTGGGATTGGAGTTTAAGAAACAGAATGTCAAATGGCCCAAACTGTTAACTGTTAACTGCACCATATAAGGTGTTCATATGGCCGGAATCTTATTCGCTTTAAGTTCATTCTCCACAAATTTTGAAAATTTTTATATGTCTAAAAGTCAGCAATCTTTACTGATTCATATCATAACAAGCTAAGACATTTTTTCATATATTTTCATCATTAATCCCATATTTGGTTGGGATCATGAAAGAGAGGATGGATAAGGTTGAAAGGATGGATGGCTCCATCCACTATTTAGTTTAAAAAATTATAGGAATGATGGATGAAAAAGTAGAATTCTCTATCCATCCTATCCCACCAATTTGCATCCTCCCAATTTGGAAGGATGTAAAGAAGAATGGATGTAACATTGATGCATAAATTTTTACATTAACAAAATTACTTCTTATTAATTTTTTGACAAAATTATAATATTTATTTATTTATTTTATTCATATTATTTTTATATATACTATTGATCATATACTATTAAATTTTATTAATAATTATTTTAATTTTAGTACATGATTTTGATAATTATAATTAAATAACTAAAATTATCTTTAATTTCTCTATTTTTATTTACTATTTTTAATTAATTATTTGTATAGTATTAATTAATTATTAAATTAAATTATAAATTAAGTATTTATTTATATTATTAATAAAATTAATTATTAAATTAAATTATAAATTAGTTAGTTATTTATATAATTAATTTATTAATAATTTAATTATAAAATTATTTATTAAATTAAATATTTATATAATATTTATATAATTATAGATTATAATGATTATAAGTTATATATTATTTACTTATTTAGTATAAATTAGTGTAATAAATTGATAATAGAAAAATATTTTTTTTTAAATGGTAGTTTAGTAAAAATATTACATAAATATCATCCATCCTTTTTTTTAAATTTTTTTTATATCAAATAGAGTAGAAAATCATTTTTATCCATCCTTTTATATTTAACCAAACATATGAATGGATGAATCATCCCATCCATCCAATCTCTTCTCCATCCATTTTTTCTTCAATCCATTCTTCATGCCAAACTGGATTCGAATTATAAGAGAAATCTATCGTATAATTCTACAATCTCGAAACCTATTGTATAATTCTACAATCTAGAGTAGTCTTATTGATAGAGCAAAGTTAGGAAAGGTGTTTGATTTGAACCTCAGTACTTTTTCTTGCACAAATGTGGCATAGCAAGTGTTGACTTAGTCACGTATCCTGCTAGATCCTATCCGAAAGGGATGACCAAGGAGAAACTTATGGCAATTGGAGAGTCATCCCGTTATGTATTGGAAGATGAACTCCTTCATCTTATCCGCATTAAACGGAACATATTAAATTTTTTAAGATTAAGAAAAAAAAAAATCGTTTGTGATAGAGATAGACACCGTAATTTTTTTTTTTTTTGCACATTAGACCAGAAAATTATCTATATGACTAGCGGGCGCACAGATCCATATCCACGCATGCCCATCGCCATCAAGCATTCAATTATGTGATTGCCAGTTACCAAAACCCCCTTTCCATGCCCGTCCTGGATGCTACCAACTTCCATCACTCCATGCCCACCACCAAGCAACGGATAGATTCTCTTCCCCTGCATCACCCAACAGAGCAAACTTTTTCTTGGCCCACTCCAATATTATTATTAGACAAGATCAGTAACTCTCAAGGAAAAAAGAACTTTTGGTAGCCTACTTTAATGTTTTAGACACGAGGAGTTGCTCCCATCCCTACCACCAGACCTTTGTAACACACCCAATCCCATTCCTGCTTGTTACCCACCCACCCCAAAACGAGTGCGTTACCATACGAAAGAATAGCAATGTGGCCCCACGTCTCCTCCTCTCAATTCCCCTTGCTATTTCTTTAACAAATTCGACGGCGATCCGCTTATCGCAGGGAACCCGGAGCCAACCAAGGAACAACGTAAAGCCTGGAAAGGCACCGCCTTGGGCCTTCGGCTTCGATTACGAGAGAGAAAGAGAGGTGGGGGGGGGGAAGAGGGGAGACGAAAAGAGGGTAGGAGAAGGGGCGCGGGGGGCGAGGTCTCTCTCTCTCTCTCTTAGAGAAATGGAGTTGGATAGCATCGAGTGCGTGTCATCGTTGGATGGGATGGACGAGGAGGCGACCATCCTGCTTCACCACCACCCGTCCACGAAGACCCACGGTGGCGAGGCCGCCGTTCCGCCGGGGATGTCTCCCGCCGCTACCAGCGTCCACGAGCTGCTCGAGTGCCCGGTCTGCACCAATTCCATGTACCCCCCGATCCACCAGGTTGGTTGGTTTCATCTTTTGGATTGTTGAGTGCTTCCGAATTCTAATTGCTGGGTTCCTCTTGATTTCTGGGTTGAATGAAGAATTCGATGATCTAAAGTTGCGATATATATGTATATTTTTCTTTTGAGGGGGCGGGTTATTCTCATTGGCATGGCAAAATTGGGGGCAAAGGAGGGATATTTGGGGTGTTTTAGGGCATTCGGATTTATGGATTCCGGTTTCTTTGTATCAATTGGGTTAAATTCAGTGTACAAACGATTGAATTTGATGCTCTGTACGTATTCGAGAATCAAGATGGTGGAATGATTGGGGGATATGCGAATTTTGGAAGATTTCGATGATCTGGTGCTTGGTTCTTTTTGATTGTTTTGATTCTTTTTAGGGGATTTTGTCCTTTTTTTAATCTATTTGGTTGTGCGTGTTTGAAAATTGATTCCTGGTTATCTCGTTTCAAATGTGGCGATTAAATTAGCACAGAGTATGATCGTCTATTAGAGGCTCTGGTTGATCTCCTTCATGTTTTTCCTTTTTGTTTCCGTACTATGAGTCTATGAGAACGTTAAATTCTGGTTTTTGATTGGTCATTGAGGGATATAGGTTTCTTTATATCTGCCGTGCTACGTTCCATTTAAAAGTTGGGGCATAATGCAATCATTGTTGTTCTAAGTAATCATCGATCTGAGGTTCCCTTTGTTTGCTTGTTTGGCTCTTGTACTATGGAAACTTTATGTCATGATGGGTCTGGCTAAATGTTTGTCCAAGTAGATGTGCTACAAAGAACTCATTAACCTGGATGAATTGATTTGTCAGGTGTTTGTCTATTGTAGAGCAAGATGCCTATCATTTTCACTTTCTAAAATGCTTCTACCACGCCCATTTGACCCGTTATTATTGATGGTTAATTTGGACTTCTGGATAAATGCAGTATAATTTCTCTTTGAACATCTTCTCTTTTAATACAGTGTATTGGTCAAAAGTAGATGCTCTACGGGTACCAGAATATGGGATGCAATTTTCTGTGTTGGGATTTTTTATCAGTTTGTTATTTAGGCTGTGTATATGAATCCAGGAGCTTCTTGAGTTCTTTTTCATGGTTAACTATAGATATGCCTATTTTTCCCTTCTTTGTCATTGGGCTGCCAATTATTAGTAGATATTTTCCTTAGAATTTTTGTTCTTTTTCAGATGCGGAATTATATAAAAAACATCAAACCATGTAACTGTTCCCACGTGATTCTTTTGTTTATTGAAATAAAAGATATGCATAGTCACTGGTGGTTCAAAAGTCTGTCTAACACATAGCTGTCTTTCCTGCGGGGTTGGGTCTTATTCAGCTACACCATGAATCTACCTATCCGGTAAAGCAACATTTCAAACAAACATTTATATGGCACGATATATGGTTTGAAAGTCTGGCTTCTTCTTCTTGGTCATCATCAATTGCATGGTATCCAGTTTCATTTGCCAGTCTTGTAATTTCCACAGAGTTTTGCATACTTACGGAATCAGAAACAAGAGGGTAGTTTCGAAACATGGTTAAGGGGCATTTCCAATTTAGTTGAGAAATTATATGTGAAACTATTCATAGGACATTTGATCAGAAGAGAAGTTTGCTTCATCACATGATCATTTTGTTGAGAATTTTTTTTCCTGGATACTTCCAAATTAGCATTATGTAATTTGTTTGTATTTTCAGAGATGTATTTAGAAGGTAATAAACAAAGATTGGCATTTAGTTATTTTTTTTAATATAATCGATCTTGTAAGTCCTTGTTGAGCATTTTAATTTGGAGCCCTTTTTTTATAACACGAGAGGCACATATGCTAATGAAGAAATAAAGAAGGCCCATCTAAAACCTTTGTTTTCTTTTCTAGAGGGAGGGGACACATAGGAAACGTTCATTATCAGGAGATTCTAAGAGTTCAAAGTCCTTGAAATAAAATGAAATAAGCACCTATAAGAGAGAAAAAGACACTTGATACTTCCTCTAAATATGTCACAGTAGGACCAACGAGCAACAAAAGGAATTCTAATAGTCAAGTGGAATAATCACCCAACAAACTCATATACTAGCTTTGATCATTTTTAACCTGTTTTTGGCCTTTCCTTCAAAATATGCCTGCGTATATCTTCCAGATGAGTCATATTAGACATGATAAGATCAATTCCACTTGGTCTTTAACACCCTGTTAGCTTTGGTTAACTCCATACTTCTAATTTCTTACAAGATAACCAAGTTGTTAGGCTGCATGTAAAGTTGGTGTGGGTCTGGTGATATCCTAGATTTCCTGAGCTGCCAGACTGGGAAAGGTGGAGACAATTCTCATCAATTATATTACATTAATTTCATATTTTATCCACTTTCCTCTCTTAAGGAGTTGTCAAAGGTCATATTCCTTAACATTGCCATCTAGGGAAACATTTGAATCTTTTAAATGGTGAAATATTTTCAGCCAGTCCTGAATTTTGAAGCAAATTTTCATAAATCTGATGAGGAATGGCAAAATCCATGTAAAAGGAAAACTCCTTTAGCAGATCAATCCCAAACTCATGTCATTCTTCTCAAGATCATCAAGCCCAAGTCTGACCTTCAACATGGTGATCAATTTCTTAAGATTATAAGTACCCTGTTTCCTTGTAATTAGATGGCCTAGGTATGTTTCATCACCTTGCATGTCATAGTAATATTGAACCAATAGACTCTGACTCTTTCAAAGCATGTGAAATTGCAAGTTTAAAGAGTGACTTCCAATGTAGGAGGACCGCTCCCAACATCCCTCTAGCTAAATTTCCCTTACCATATTAAATCCGATCTATAAAGATATCTTCTTCTTGAAAACTATTCACCAAAGCGAGTTGTGAACCTTGTTGGTTGGGCACCTCACTAATTCAACCCTCCCTAAAAGTTCGCCCCACCTTTGTGGAGTGACTTGTCATCCTCACCTTCAGTCAGCAAACTTTGGAAGCCATTCCTCAAGTGAACAAACTCCTACCTTTCCTATACGACAAAAGATTGTGCACATTCAAATCATTAATCTTCCATTTGTTCCAATGATATACCGCTAGTTCAGGTTGTATAGGCTGTGGTACCTTATTTGGCCCGAGCTCCATATGCATGTATGCTCTAATTTTTCTAGCCTTGCCACCCAAACACCCCCCCTCTGCGAAAAAGAAAATGGTGCTGACTAAAGTTTCATGTTGTGCTTGCTGTCATTTCTATATTAATTGATGCCTTGGTACATATTAATGATGCTTGTTTATGAAAGGGGGGCAGGTGATCAACATTTCTTTTGATCGCTACTGAATCTGCTTCGTAAGGCTTATCCTTGCATTAAAAGCATTGTTTTTAAATAATGAATGTGGAACTTACTATTTTGCCAATACCTGTGCTATGCCTTTCTATGTTGTGTATAACTTTTCTTTTCTGTCATGAATTTTTATGCATGCTTTTTAAAGATTAACTTGGAGATTGTTTGTTATTGACCATGAATTGTCGATTGCTTTGAACAGAACTGTACATCTTTTCTTACTTTATGCAGAAAAAACATGGTGGAAGTTACACTATTGTCTGCTTGATTTATGTCCTCTGTTCTTTTCCTTGTCCAGCATAGCTCTAGGAATCTAGATAGACAAACTCTTGAAACATCGAAGTTATTGCAGCAGAAAGAGATGGTGTTTGCCCATCCAAAAATTTGATTTTCCACCCTTTGTGATTTTCTTTGTTCTTCCATTCAAGCTTAATTATTGGGAGCAAATTGAAACTTGAGCAAGAAAACAGAAAATCTTATAACTGGGCAGCGTTTGCTGTAGTCACTGATTGTTTTGGTTAGCCAATCAGATGGTTGACCATGGTCAATTTTGCTGTTTATTTGCTACATTCATGAGTTCTCATCTTGATCTGTGTAATAAATCCATTCACAGATTATGAACATAAACTGCTTAGTGGCATTCTCGGTGGATATATAGTTTCTTATGTGAAATAGAGCTATCAGTCCACCGTCCAAACTATTAGGTTTTTGACTTTTTACGGTAGAAATTGATCGTGTTCAGTGGACCAATAGGGGGAGAAAAAAAGGAATCCATCAGTTACTCACTTTTGAGTACGGTAATAGGTGTACAGATTGAAACTTCATATTGGCATTGCCAAAATCATAGGAAGTTTAATAGTGCATGGTCACTCCTTTTTATTTGGGAAAAAAAAAACTATGGTCTTATATTTTTCAGGATGTTGTAGGTTTATTCGGTTTGTGATTACTTATCACATGGTTTTTATGTGCAATCACTTTGTTTGCCATAATTGGTTTTCAGTTGCTAATAATATGTTGTATTTACAAATATAATCTTGATCATAAAAATCATACTTGAATTCATTTGAGATTATACGCTAGTAGGATGTGTCTGTTAACTTCTTACAAAGATTATTCTCAGTGGATATTGTTTTGTTCTTACAGATGTCTTGTCGTGGATGGTGAATAAAATGTCCATTGTCTCGTGTATAAAACGAGCAAGTGTAGTTTTAAATTTCAGTTGACATTGAATTATCTTTAGTCTGTTTGTTCTAATCTCTTGTTGTCTGATCTATTTGGTGCAATTTTGATCTCCCATGATGTTTGATCTCGTGTAGCTTTAAATGCATGCTTTATTATTATCTGCTACGATGGGCAACGTGTTTTCATTCCTGGGGTTGTAGATTAAATATTTGATATGCATATGACAATCACATATAACTTGAAGAAAGCAAGGCACCTTGTAATACATATTGTCATAGGTGAATCTATTTTGAATACAGAAACATCTCAGTCATCATGTCGTTAGGGATGCGAAACAAATTCTTAGCCCTGTAATTTCTGCATCTTTTAGCATTTCATTGCTTGCTGCAGCGACTGCTTCTCATGAATAGCCGACTTTTGCAGTGCCGGAACGGGCATACCCTGTGTTCAGCATGTAAAACAAGGGTACACAACCGCTGCCCTACTTGTAGACAGGAGCTTGGAGATATTAGGTGTCTAGCATTGGAGAAGGTGGCCGAATCACTCGAGCTCCCCTGCAAGTATAGCTCACTAGGGTGTCCAGAAATCTTTCCCTACTACAGCAAGCTCAAGCATGAATCTCAGTGCAACTTCAGACCATACAACTGCCCATATGCAGGGTCTGAATGCTCTGTGGCCGGGGACATTCCTTCCCTGGTCACACATTTAAGGGATGACCATAAAGTAGACATGCACAGCGGATGCACATTCAACCATCGGTATGTGAAGTCCAATCCACGAGAGGTCGAAAATGCTACCTGGATGCTGACTGTAAGTATGCTTAGGTTCATGGTATTGCCAACTGAATATAGTGTCTCTTCATACATTGGATTCTTATTTATCATGAATTCACAGCAATCATCCATGCATCTCGAATGCATCCCTCGATAAAATGTACACCCATGCACATGGGGTAGCAAGTTACCATTTCCCCCTCCGCAAAATAGTTAAAGCTGGAAGATCCATGAACCTGTGGAAACATTTGAAATTTCAAGATCAACCAATATGGGTGGTCTTTTCTTTCTTTTTTTCCCCTTCTAAAAGTATCTATTAGTGAAATTTACTTGAATTTTGATTGGTGATCTTTCTTTTTATTTATGGTGAAGTTGTGAATGTGTTCGCTGATATAACATTTGAAAGTCAGATGGCTGCAATCACTGTACCGAACTTTGCTTCTGATTCTGTCCAGGTCTTCAACTGTTTCGGGCAGTACTTCTGCTTGCACTTTGAGGCATTCCAGCTGGGGATGGCCCCGGTTTACATGGCATTTCTGCGGTTCATGGGTGATGAGAATGAGGCAAGAAATTTCAGCTACAGCCTTGAGGTTGGAGCCAATGGCAGAAAGCTGATATGGGAAGGCACCCCCCGGAGCATCCGCGACAGCCACCGCAAAGTGAGGGACAGTCACGACGGCCTCATAATCCAGAGAAATATGGCGCTCTTCTTCTCCGGTGGAGATAGGAAAGAGCTGAAGCTGCGGGTTACCGGTCGAATATGGAAGGAGCAACAGAACCCTGAGTCTGGAACGTGCATACCCAATATCTGTACCTGAAAGAAGTGAATCTGTAAAATTTGCATCTCTCAGATCCACCTCGTGTGACTGTTATCGTTGTGAATCTGTGAAATTTGCATCTCTCAAGTCCGCCTTGTGTCACCATTATCGTCGTTGCTTGTTTACAGCACTGTTTGCCATTTTATTTTATGTTTAAATCAAGTATCGAGGGAGGGTGATGTGAATTCTCTAATAACAGGATTGAAGTTGTGAATTGTCTCATATACATCACTCTGTCGGTTCTTTCAAAGTCTAGTGCGGTGCAACGTGCGCTTATGCATTTTTCATCGCTCAACAATCTTTTTTTTTTTTCCTTTTTTTCGACACCCATGGGAACAAGTTACATCGGGCAGCAAGTTACTTTTTCCTCTCCACAAACTTGAGTAGCTTGTATGGGATACGTCGGAGGTGAAGGGAGGAAGTAGTAATTCCTAAGAAGTGAATGGAGAGTTCTTTTGTTTGTTTGGATAGAATTTTAAGATAAGAGGGAATGTAGAAAGTTCTTTCTTTGAAAAGATAATTTTTATATTTTATAAAAAATATAAATTCATAGAAGAGATGAATTTTGGAGATGAAAATTGATGATTTTTTCATCTTTCTAAAAATATTATTTTAATATTAGAATATATTAATACTTTGCTAATGTTTATATTAATATAAAATATTATAATATTTAAAATATATTGATATTATATTTATATTAATTTAAAAATTATATTAATATTTATGTAAAGTTTGAAAATCAAAAAATATGGTCTTATATCTATTAAGGATATGATAGGTATTTGATGTAATTTTTTAAGAAAAGTAGATACTTCATCAAACATAAATCATTTTATAATAAACCATTCTTTTATGACCAACTAAATATATCAAAATTATATTTTCAAGCATCATATTTTTAGAAAATAATTTTCTACAAAAGAAAGAAAATGAATCCTAAAGATTCTCAACTCTTCTTACCATAATTGGATACCATAGATTCTTAACTGTTCTTTAAATAATATAAATCAACTACTCTCACTATTGGAGGAAATAATACATTTTGTAGTTTATACACCATTGAGATGGACCTTAGGGGTGGCAATCGGATTGGATCGGATGTAAATGGATCGGATCAGATACGAATTGAGTTAAAAAACTCTAAACTCGAACTCGACCTATTTAATAAACAGGTCATCTGATCCGACCTATTTACAATCCATTTATAACTCAATTAAAAAATAAAATACAATCCATTTATGATAATTTTTAAAAAATAAATAAATAAAAGCATGCTCTTTGTGACTCCATCATCTCCGATCTTGGTGGCTTTGCCCTCGCTGCATCTCAGCCCGATCGCCTCTTCGTCCTCACCAAGTCACCTTATTCTCAGCCACTTCCAGCTCTACTTGATTGAAGCTCTTGATCGCCTCCATCTTCACCCTAAAATGCTCGACTATGCTCTCAATCCCTTCGTCCCTCCACCCCACGAGATTGCTTTGCTTCCAGCTTTGCTTAACTAGGGCCTCGATTGTTTCTAGCTCCATCATTGACGGCTTAATTGTGCCTCCAACATCATCTCCAGAATGCCATGGCAATGCAAAAGAGAAGAAAAAGAAGAGAAAGAAAAAACCCTAACCTATAAGAAGTAGCGTGGCATGTTATCCACCACGACATTTTATGTGATCCACCAAATCAAAGATGGGTACCTCAGGAATTAGAAAAAAAAACGTGTGCTATGCAGCGCATGAGAGGAGTCCATTACGATATTATTCAATCTGATCCAATCCAAAATTTATATAGATTAAATATATTAAATATATAAAATCTAAATTTAATTTAAATAATAAATAGGTTAAACGGATCGATATATTTACGATCAGTTTAGCTTAAATCCAAATCTAATCTATTTATAACAGATCGAATACGAATCGAATTACTAGATTCATATTTTGCAAACCCCAATCAAACATTTTTTTTTTTTTTTTTCTTTTGAAAATGACTTCTTGCCCCAACACGCTTTTTATAGTTTACGGACCGTTGACCTGTCCACCTTACCCCAATGACGCGGTGCCATGAACACCTTGCTCTTATGGGACAGCTGTCCGACTTATCCTAGCAGCCATTTTCATTCCGACAAAGGACATCCCAGAAATCTAATTCCATGGTTCTCAATATTTAGGACATGAGCGGTATTACATAAATTATTGAGCAGCTAAATCAACGACAATTGACAAAGATTACTCACACCATTACTACAAAAGCATGTAAGAAAAGCAGCGAAAAAATACCAGCCATCCAGCAATCTTCGTACAACCAAGGGAGCTTAGATGCTGTGGGTGATTTGCAGCTTCAGGTTGTATAATGATGCCATGAGACCACCATGTAATCCGGTGGATGTAAGAATCGGACCAGCGTAAGTAACAAGGCCGGTAATGAGAGGCAGAATAGCAAGCACCGCTTGTCTTAGCTCTCTCCAACGGCCGAACATCTTTCGAACCGACGGTGACCTCTTCTTCAGCTTCAGTTCGATCCGGTATCAACCACATTCTGCACCAATAGATAGATTGAGCATTGGAGGCATAGAAGTGATACAGCATAGCAATAGCAGCCATCATGAACTCCTAATATGAGCATCAGCCCGTAGAATAACAGCAACATCAGCAGGCAACAATAAATCAGTGATGTCACCTGCCAGAGGCCATAGTAGCCATAAAATCAGCAGCTCGATTGCCTTCTCGACAGATATGAGATACATAAAACAGCTGGCTGGTTGCCATCCATGAGTTAATATCATTCAAAAAAGGCAAATGCTGGCACCTGTTCGAAGAAGGGTGAGTAATCCACTTGACCACTGTCGGAGAATTACCCTCCAACCAACATTGCTGTGCTTGCGATTCATTCACAGCAAGCTGAAAACCTAACCAAGCACCCACCAACTCAGCAAAGAGCACCGATGAGGGTGGCAGTGATTTGCTGCCAGTCCCTCTGATTACGAATTACATAGGCCGCAGCCGATTTAGCAGATGTTAAGACAGCATCAAAATTAACTTTGAGTACTCTGAAATTAGTGGAGAACGTTGCTCACATTTTGGAAATAGTATAGATTGTTTAGATCACAGAGATTGTAGAGCTGACAAGAGCTCATTCCCCTGTTAGACTGAAAACCAACGCTGCACAAAGATGCACTACTGGTTCAAAACGGGAGAACTAGATACATGCACCGAACCCTATAGGCCAGAAACGGGGAGCGCTTAGATGGTTGCTGTTATCCCATCGCTGAAGAAGGGTAACAAATGCTGCTTTCAAGAGGGTCGGCAAAAATCAGTTCTTCTTCTGAAACAAGAACCGGGATGGTAACTCCAGCTTATTCCGTGCAAATTTGTAACAGAAGCATCAAACCGTGAGCCTGTTGTCCATAAGAGGAATGACATAATAGGTAAAAAGGGGGAAAACACTTATTCAAGAGGAAAATTGGAGCATGATCAACACCTCTAAACTGCTTGTTTAAGGGGAATGCTCTAATAGTCAGATGCACGCGGCATTCTTTTTAAAGGAGGCTAGTTGGAAGCTGGGGCTTCTAGGTATAGATTTTAGCCTTCTATCTAGATTTTCACATTGATGGTCCTTTATTTTTCTTCCATGTCCATCACCTAAATTTTTCTATGGCCTGCCCACATTCTTCTGCTACAGCTGTCTCCTACCAAGTTCTGCCTATATTCATACATGAGCATCCTCATTCTTTCCAACCAATCTACTGTTGGCAGCCAAAATAAGTTTCTCCAATCCTGTCACCTTGCCTTAATTCCATTTTCCCTCCTTTTATTTTGTGTTTGCAACAAGTATGTTCCTCCCCCATACCTTTGACGTGCAACTTACTAATCAAAACATCTTAGCACCCTTTTTTAGTGACAAAAAAGTAAATGTTGTTACATCTCTATTCATATGCCAACATGGCTCATTTGGAGTGACAAATGAGTAAGAATTTGTTTAAGTCATTCCATCCTTTACAACACAATTATAACGACAAGCATGCAAAGGTTATTTAGGATTGAAGAGTCTTCTAGTAGTAATCTTGTACAATGGCAGCCAATCAGGGTAATTAGGTGGCAAGAAAAATTGCATCATGTAAAGAAGTTAACTACATAGAAAAAGAGAATCAGGTTTATTACTTGCAATATTGGAACTTAAACTGAAAAATGTAGAGAGTTAGTTGATACAATGACATGCAGGAAAGTCAATATTGCTTGTTTACACGAAACTAAATATAAACATAATAAATCCAAAAATATTAGAGATGGTTATAAATTATTATATGCAGATAAAAAGAATAACAAAGATGGGGGCGACATGGCAGTGATCCGAGCATGCACCACTCTCTGTGGTGCAAAAGATGCACCATAGAGGGACCTGAATCGGTATTGAAATGTTTACTACAGAGAACATCTCCAATAAATACTTCATGGAGTCTAATCGGATGCCACACTGAAAATGCCAAAAATTCTCTGATGATGAGCAACTATATGGCATACAAACTCTGATGAAACATACAGTCACATACATTCCGATAAATGAGCCAAATATTTGAAATCAGAGAAGTATCAGGAGGTAAATATGGCTAATCTATAACCGGCTCTTATTGCGGCATTGTCAGAAAAACAGTTAGATTGCCTCAAGTTATCATGATACTTGACTGGATGTGAATGAAACATTTTCTATAAATTATAAATCCAAATTTCTTATGAAGCTCAAACTCTGCAGAAATTTTGAATCATAATTTGTTCGCAAATGAGTTCTTTTCTTCTTTTTGACCAGCTTTGACTATGAAAAAACATTCAAACATTCATGCAAATAACAGAAAATCAACAATTTGTACCAGGGAAAGGAGGGGGGGACACTGCATCAGCTCAGAACACCTATTCTCATTGCCTGAAGTCTACTTACTAAGAACCAGAGCACGCTTAAAATGTAACTGTATGTATGAACAGGTAGAATTGTACACAAAATACAATCAAGAGACTCTGGAACCAAGCACATAAAGCAACACAGTTAGTGGTGCACCATGTAGCATAATTGTCATAATGATAACTTTGAAATAATCCAAAAATATCTATTAATATCAGATTTCAGGATTTCCAGATTACAATGAATGGAACACAAACCAAACCAAAGTTTCATTTCCAAATGATGATTAACAGCCATGCTTACAGAAACCTCAATCACATTTCAAATGACAACCCTTATAATAATAATAAATGATGAGCTACAGCTTACCTAGACATTTCAGAATGACCGCAACAGATGAAATAACCAGTATCGAGAAAAACTATTCTCATCAAGATTTTATAATTGATAATGTGAAACAAGCTCAAATTCATGATGCTGATACCTATTGAGCAGCATCTCCAGCTCCTTCCTTTGTTTCTTCGGTCGAGCTGCTACCATTACTCACTTCTTTCAGCACTTCTCCATCAGTTAAGCTTGCACTGATAGCTTCTCCATCTCCAGCTTTCAATTCTTCAACTGATCCACCATCATTCCTATCTTCTTTCAGCAATCTGCCAACAGAACCACTGGCACCATCCGGCATGGACTCCTCCTTTGCCTCTTGCTTTCTCCGCCCCAAAACAGCCTCAATAGCTGCAGCACTAGCTCTGGCTGCAGCTGCCTCCTTTGCAGCAGCCTCAGCCTTCTTCCTCTCCTCTTCTTCCTTGGCAAGAGCCTCAGCTCTTGCCTTCTCTTCCGCCGCTCGAGCCAATGCTTCAGCTTTCTCCCTTTCTACATCCTCATACAGTTTTCCCAAGTCGTCCTCTCTCCCGTCTTTCCTCAATGCCCCCTCCACAAGCTCCTTCATTTCTTCACTGAAAGTCACCCCTTCATCCAACAGCATTTCCCTAACAATCTTAAGTCCATCATCCAACCTCTGTGCCTCGATAAATGCCTTCAGCAGCATCTCATAACTCGCGATGTTCGGCTTCACCTCCTCCTCCTTCATCCTGTCGAAGAACCCTCTTGCTTCGTCAAGTCTTCCCACATTCACCAACCCTCCGATAACCTTATTGTATGCATTTGTATTCGGCCTCAGCCCCAATTCCACCATCTTGTTGAAGTATCCTGTGGCATCATCCACCCTGTCCACTCCGAAACACGCTTCCACCAACAGAACATAGGTGTACTCATCTGGGTTGATCCCACGCTCGCCCATCTCCCTGTACAACTCCTCAGCCTCGGCGACCAATTTATTCTTCCCCAGTTGATCAATGAGATTGTTATAAGACAGCGTATCCGGGCTGCATTTCTTCTCACCCATCCTCTTGAACACAGCAATCGCCTCATCGAACTTTCCGGCAAGGCAATAAGCGTCCACCATCACATTGAAGGTCCCCAAATTCAAGGCAATCCTTCGCGGTGGGTTGTGCTCGTTCATCATCCTATCGAACAAACCAATTGCATCCTCCAACTTCCCGTTCCTTCCCAGCGCCTCCAGCACCGAATTGTAGCTCGCCGCCCTAAACCTGACTTTGGATTCGTCGCCAAGCACTTCACTGTAGATATCCATGGCCTCCTTCTCCATGCCTTTGTTGAAGTAACCCTTCATGAGATTCCCGTAGACGGCCCCATCGTAGACTGTACCGCCGCCGAGTTTCTCCCTGAGCTCCTCGAAGAGGGACAGGACGCGGTCGGCGTCGTCGTTCTTGACGAATCCGGCCATAAGGAAGTTGTAGACGATGGGGTCGGGAGCGCAGAAGCCCTTGGCGATCATGTCGTCCTTGAGCTCGAGGGCCTGATCGAGTTTGGCGTTGTCGACGAGGCCCTTCACGAGGATGCGGTAGGTGGTGGGGGAGGGGTTAAAGGGGGCGTCTTTGAGGATAAGGCGGTAGTGCTCAAGGGCGGTGTCGGTTTTGCGGCAGTCGCAGTAGGCCTGGAGGAAGAGATTGTGGGTGATGATGGTAGGGGCGACGGACGCCTGGGTGATGAAGCGGTGGAGGGAGAGGAGGTCGGCGTAGCGGGACTGGCGGAGGAGGGCTGCGAGGACGGCGTTGCAGGTGAAGATGGTGGGTCGGCAGTTGGAGTAGATGGAGTGGCGGACGAGGAGGGAGGCCTCGTCGAGATCGTTCTCGCGGATGAGGGTCAGGATGCGGTTGTGGAGGTTGAGGCGGTTGCCGGCGAGGGCGGAGACGGACTCCGGGAGCTTGGGGGCGTTGGGGATTGGATGCGGTTTTGGGGACCCGGCGGGGGACGGCGGGGGGCGGAGGAGGGGGGCTGCTGGCGGAGGGAGGAGAGCGGGGGCTCGATGCGCGAAGGCGGCGCTTGCGGCGGCGGCGCTCGGCGGCGGCCTCCTCGGGGGTGGCGAAGGAGAGGCGACGGAAAGGGATGGTGGCGGTGGCGAGAACGGGGTTGGGGTAGGGTTTTAGAGATTTGAGGTGGGAGAACAGGGACATGGAGAGCGCCATTTTTTAGGCTTCAGGGTTCGGGAGGCGAGAGAGAGGAGAAGAAGAGGCCTGAGGGTTTTCGAGGGGTTTGGGCCTTGGGGTGGTGACCTGTGGGTAATTTGGTAGTTTCGTGGTGATATGGAGGGCAACGACAAAAGATGGGAACATCTCGCGATGCTTAGCCCGACTCCTCATGCATCACACCCGGGTTTTCACCGGTTGGTGCGTTATGTTATTTATTTGTTTATACATGTATCAAGTAAATTTTATATAAAAAATTATTTAATAATTAATTTTATAAAAAAAATATTATATTATCAACATCATCATCATCATCATCATCATCATCATCATCATCATCATCTATAAAATTAATATATTTAATTTTTAAATAATTTTATTTTTAGATCAAAATATAATAAAAGCATCGAATAAGTATCAATATTTGAAATATGTATATTAGATGTTTCATAAAAATATATAATTCCTCTCTTATGTAGGCATAAAAATAATAAATCTATATTATTTTATAAAAATAAGACTATTTTTCTTCATACAATCAATAATTAAATAATTATATATATATATATATATATATATATATATATATATATATATATATATATATATATATATATATATATATATGCATTGACTAGTTCAAAAAAGATCAATCTAATCCTTAACCTATATAAATTAGAAAAAAAATTAACTATATTTTTTTAAAATTAAAATAAATAAATTTAAAAAAATATGATTTTAAAAAAATTATGTAAAATTAATGTAGAAATGTGGAGATGCAGCTATTCATCATCAAACTTGATAAAATGGGATATTTTTTCTATCTATATTTGCAACAAATTGGATGGTAGGACCAACTAGTGTCAACTCCTTTTTGTGCTTATATGTCAAGGTAGGTGAATGACTTAGTTAAAAATTATATATATATATATATATATATATATATATATATATATATATATATATATATATATATATATATATATATATATATTTTGGTAGATAAAAATTTCAATACAATCTTAACTATAAAAATATGGATCCATCATTTTTTTCGATATCAAAGTATAATTACCATATTACAATCAACTTCATTAATTCGGGACCATGAATCCCAACATTATAACTTGTTCCAAGAGAAACCTACCAAATTTTGACTTACAGATCTTAAATCCCACCAATACATAAAGTTTGTACCACCAAGTATAGAAATTCTGCATTTTAGCAATCTTCCATTATATCATTAAGACAAATAACATAAATAAGTTAATAATTATTATTTTCTATCACTTTTCACTTTATTATAATATAAAAATAACCATTATTTTCATTTATATTTTTAAATAAAATAAGTTTTAAATTTCATTTTTTTCTTTCAAAAATTACTTAAAAATGATTGTAGGTCCAAAAACATTTTTTTTAATATAAATAATGATGGTTATAATTATTATGATGGTTTGTGTTATCTAAATTCTTGTCAGTTATCATCATGAGTTAGATCAAGATTGTCTTTTTTTTTTTTTTTTTTTTTTGTTTGCCTCGGGGGTGGGGGAGTGTTTGGACTATGGTGGTTCTAAGCCCAATTGGAACGCGGTTCTCATTACGGCCCAACGCTGTGAGCCCTCCCGAACGCGACAACGTATCTTCACGAAGTGTCCTCCACAGGTTTCCACTTCTTCCATGCTGTCCGCATCATAGATTATGGGTAATACCATGATGTGCGGGTTTCACACTGACGTGGCAATTGATTATGCGCCTTCTCATATATTTCTAATTTTAAAATTCAAAAGGGTGTATTCGTAATTGTAAGAAAGCCAAGGTTCTTGTGACCAGAAAGCTCTGTGCATATAACGGTATCCTGATCCAAATGCCGCCTTCCGGCTTGTTTCTTTACCCCTCCCCCCACCCTCTCTCCCCGGAGCGATGCCGGGCGGCCATGGAGGCCCTTAGCGTCAAACTCTTCTTTAGGGTTTCCGCCACCCACGTCCCCAGAAACCCTAAGGCCACTCCCTCCCACTTTAATCCCTCCTCCACCCTCCATTCCAAACCCTCGCCGCCCTCAATCTCCTTCATTGCCCCTCCAAGAAAATCCCCGCCCCTCAAAACCCTAGAAACCCCACCCAATGCCCATCCCATCGCCCTTTTCTGCCTCCTCCTCCCAATCTTCCACTCCTTCGGGGATTTCCTCTTCTCTTGGGTGCCAAAGTTTCGATCTTGGCTCAAAGGCGGTCTTCTCGGGGATGAAGGGATATGTGGGAACGATTTGCGGTGCTGCGGTGGGATTGGGATGATGCTGATGAACACCACGGCGGCGTTGTCGAAGGCCCGGGTTAGCCCGTTTTTGTCGACGCTGGCTGGGAACCCGACGTTCGTGTCGGGGCTTGTGGCATGGGCGATGGCGCAGACTATAAAGATGCTTTTGAACTTCTTTGTGGAGCGGAGGTGGGACTTCGGGATGCTGTTTAGCTCCGGGGGGATGCCGTCATCGCACTCGGCACTGTGCATGGCATTGACGGCGTCAGTGGGCCTGTGCCATGGGGCGGCGGACTCGTTGTTTCCTGTGTGCCTTGGTTTCAGCCTCATTGTTATGTATGATGCCATTGGGGTGCGGCGGCATGCTGGGATGCAGGCGGAGGTGAGGAAATATTTACTTCTTTTTTTTAGTTTTATCAATCTCTTAGAGATAAATTTCGCTCCCGTCGAAATTCAGTCTGAAGTTTAGCCTAATGCAACTGATAATCATAGAAGAGTTTTAATCAAAAATTTTTTTCCGAACAGCCGAATTCATTCAGTGACTGAACTACTTAGTAGTCGAGCCTCAGTCGAATCTCTTCAGTAGGCCAAATTTCTCAGTAATTGGACTTCTACGGAACTCGAACTCCTTTCGGATTTTTTCAGCGGTCGAGTTTCTACGAAAGCCGAACTCTTTCCGGACTTCTCCAGCCGAACTTTTATGAAAGCCGAACTTCTTCTGAATTCCTCCAGCAGTCGGATTTCTACGGAAGCTGAACTCCTTTCGGACTCTTCCTCCATTCGGACTTTTATAGAAGCCGAACTTTTTACAGACTATTCCTTCATATGAATTCCTATAGACGATCCCACTACTGAACGGTTACAATTATTACGATAATTATAATTATCATTTATCAAGACAATACGATCGGTATTTATCAGGATGGTTACGATAGTCATTAATCAAGACAGTTACAATAAGCTTCGTTTATAAAAAAGATCTTCTGGAGGCTTTTTTTTCTTTTTAAAATTCTGCCGAATTTCACACTGAGCACTCCATTTCTCTTGGTCAGAACTAATTTGACCGTTGGAGGATCCTACCGGAGCCACCAACATCGATTTCAGAGAGGACTTTGTTTTGCAGGTCATTGACGGTGATTTCGTTTTTCTCGACTTCAGCTTGATTCAGCGTCAACCAAATTCTGCACCAACAGAATTGTTGCTAGAGGAAGGGTTCTTGTTCTTGAGGTTTTCTTGATCTTGAAGGAGTGCTCAGCAACGATCTAGAGTTCTTCCCAGAAAAAAAAATGCCTCCCAGGAAAGTTTCGATCCAGTGATCAACGACCTCTGCAGCCAAATTCCGTCTAGATACATCAGTTCCCGCTCCAGTTCCGGTAACTCAAGCCCCACCTGCAGCCATAGTGGATCCGGAGTAGTTTAATCTGTTGATGCAGCGGGTTTAGGACCTCATCGAGATGGTACAGATCATGCGGCAGTCCCCGATGACGACTCCAAGAAATCCGCCATCAGGATGTCAGGAATCGGTCCCAAGGAAGAGCATTTGGGCTAGTATGTCCGTCGCCGTTAGGAAGAGGAAATAGAGAGTAGAGAATCCAAGTTCGGATCATAGTTTTCCTCTAAAGGAGATCTTCCTCATCTATAGCCGAAAGTCCTCCAAGGTCTGCGATCGAGACGACATCCTCAATCACAAACTACGGAAGATGGACCAGCGGATTGAGGAGCTCGGTCACGTCGCCCCAACTCATCATAACGACGTCCGCACTGATCCTCCTTTTTCTTTTCGAATTATGCAAGAGCCTGTTTCGCCGAACTTTAAGCTCCCTCAACTTGAAAGCTACGATGGAACTTCTGATTCGGTTGATCATCTGGAGGCATTCCGGACCATGATGCTGCTTCATGGTGCACCAGATGCCATATTATGTCGAGCTTTTTCATCTACCTTGAGGGGGCAGTAAGAAACTGATACTCGGCATTGAAGTCAGGTACGATCTTCTCTTTTGATCAGATGAACTATCAGTTTGTGACTCACTTCATCAGCAGACGACGTCTGCGCCGAGATTCGGAATTTCTGATGAATGTCAAGCAGAAGCAGGAGGAATCCATCCGGACTTATGTCATCCGGTTTGACGCTGCGGCATTAGAGGTTCGGGATCTGGACCAGTCCGTTGCAATGGCTGCGCTCAAGGGCGGTCTTTAGAAGAACGATTTGCTGTTTTTCCTGAAAAAGAAGTACCTCAGGGACTTTGCCGATCTGCTAGTTCGGGCCGAGAGATATGTCCGTGCGGAAAAAGCTTTCAAATTGAAGGACGAAGAAGTCGCAAGAGAGCGGTGGACGAACAAGTCTAATAGGTCCACCGCCGATGAAGGGCCGATTGAAGTTCGACTGCGCTCACGAACTCCCCCCGGATGCAAGCGAGCCCGAGCTCCTCGAGCTCGTCATCAAGGAAGCTCCGACAGAAGGGCACGAAAAAGTCCTCTCCCCGGAATATTCCAGAACTACGCCCCACTTAACGCTCCTCGAACTCAAGTTCTGATAGAAATTAGGAACCAGCTGTCAAGACCAGATGAATTATGATTTTCTCCAAACAAGCGCGATCGAAGCAAGTACTGTCTCTACCATCGCGACTACGACCACGACACTGAAGAATGCATTCAGCTCCGAGACGAAATCGAGGAGCTCATCAGGGATGCTAGCTTCGTCTCGGAGCTCATCAGGGACGCTAGCCTGAAGCAGGAGAAGATCAGCCGAGGGTGCTGCCATAGCCAGAACTACTAATGACGGAGGAACAACAGAAAGGTCGGTCGCCTTCCGTATCATTGATGCCACGTCTGGGAGGAGCTTGGTACTTCGGCGATCCGTCATCTCCAGCGTCAAAGCCAAGAGGAGCTCGCTCCAAATTATGTGATGATGGGAAAGAAAAAACTATGTGATGACAGGAAAAACTATGTAAAAATTATGTAAAAAACTATGCAAAAACTATGTGATGATAGGGAAGAAGCGGTCAATAGTGGCCGTGTTAGGAGCAGGAGGAGAATCTCGTCCTAACATGAGCCGGTCAAAGTCCTTTGACCTCGACTAGAGATGAGATCTCTTTCGAGCGTCCGAGTCAACCTCGGCTAGAGATGAGATCTCTTCCGAGTGTTCGAGTCAACCTCGGCTAGAGATAAGATCTCTTCCGAGCGACCGTGCCAACTTCGGCTAGAGATAAGATCTCTTCCGAGCGATCGAATCAATCTCGACTAGAGATAAGATCTCTTCCGATCATGTTAGGAATAGGAGGAGAACCTCGTCCTAACATAAGCAAGTCGAAGGTCTCGTTCATTTTAGACGAAATGGAGGAAGAGGCCCTGACAATGGTTCTTATGTGCCCCCCACAGCCCGTTAGGAACAGGAAGAGAACCTCGTCCTAACGTGAGTAAAGTCGAAAGCCTCGATCATTTTAGACGGGATGAAGGCCCCGAAGACGACCCCATTATGCTCGACAACAATAGGAGACAAGATCTCTCCCGAGCTTCAACTACACTTTTAACCTCGGTTGGAGACAAGGTGTAGAGCCTTGAAGAAGACTTCGGCAGTCGTCCTTTTTGTACTTTCTTCGAGTTTCGAACTAGGAAGTGGGAGGATTATTATTAGGGATAAATCCCGCTCCCATCGAAGTCCAGTCTGAAGCTTAGTCTAATGCAGCTGGTAATCACGGAAGAGCTTCAATCGAAAATTCTCTCTCTAGCAGTCGGATTTATTTAGTGATCGAGCTACCCAACGGTCGAGCCCCAGCCAAACCTCTTCAGTCGGCCGAACTTCTCAGCAATCGGATTTCTATGGAAGCCGAACTCCTTCTGGACTCCTCTAGCAACCGAGCTTCTACGAAAGCCGAACTCCTTCCGGACTCCTCCAGCGGCCGAGCTTCTACGGAAGCCGAACTCCAGCAGTCGGACTTTTACGGAAGCTGAACTCCTTCTGGACTCCTCCAGTGGCCGAGCTTCTACGGAAGCCGAACTTCTTCCGGACTCCTCCAGCAGTCGAGCTTCTACGGGAGCCAAACTCCTTCCGTACTCTTCCAGCAGTCGGGCTTCTACGGGAGCCGAACTTCTTCCGGACTCTTCCTCCAATCGGGCTTTTATGAAAGCCGAACTCCTTACAGACTGTTCCTTCAGACGGATTCCTACAGGCGATCCCACTACTGAACGGTTACAATTATCACGACAATTATGATTGTTATTTATCAAGATAACACGATCGGCATTTATCAGAACAGTTACGACAGTCATTAATCAAGCCAGTTACAACAAACTCCGCCTATAAAAAGGGACCCTCCAGATACGTTTTCTGGAGGCTTTCTTTTCCTTCTTAAAATTCTGTCCAATTCCATACAGAGCACTCCATTTCTGTTGGCCAGAGCTAACTTGACTGTCGGAGGGTCCTACCGGAGCCACCAACACCAACTCTGGAGAGGATTTTGTTTTGCAGATCACCGACGGCGACCTCGTTTTCCTCGACTCCAGTTTGATCCAGCGTTAATCCAGTTCTGCACCAACACTATCTATTTTATTATTTCTCAAGATAGGATAGAAGAAAAGGGATGTCTAGATTGATTTTGACTACACAACATAGGCTGGTAGTTCTTTCTTTCTTTCTTTTTTCCAAAAAAAAAGAAAAGGAGCAGATAAACTTGGCCAGTGCTTATTTATAAGTAAATGGGAATGGGAAACTGTCAAGAAAGGCAGCCAGAAAAATGTATTGATCTTTTACCAACTTCATTTTTTGATTAGGTTACAGGATTCACGATTTATAATCTAGGAGAAGTCTTGTCAAATTGAATCTTAAGATATATGACATTAATAAGGTGAAATCTTATGGTACAATTCCCGAGTTTGACAATGTGATTGCTGAAGGAAAGATCTTCAAGAAATGTGTCTACAATGACAAGGGGGATGAAAGAGACTATAGTTGCTAGTCTCACTATGTGCATTATAAGTGACTTTTTGGAGTGTCATGCAGGGGATTCTTAGTTTTAAGTGTTGGAGACTTCCAGTGAAGTGTCGTTAAGTTTTTTTTTTTTTGGGTATTTCAAGCAAAGTGTCCTGGATAGTTTCCGTTTAAATTAATAAACTTTATCAAGATTATGTGAATGCTTAAAGTATTGTGATTGAGATATATATTTAGTTATTAATGGAGCATCTCAAACATCGTACATGAACCTAGTAAATAAATTAAACAATTTGGAAACTCATGACTGTTTCATTAAATTATTTGTTAAATAGCATTTATAATTTTAATAAGCATCAAACAAACACGTACATACGTTGCCATGTCCCGATGCCTAGATTTTTGGAGGTTGCCGTCTGGCACTTTAGGACATGGCGGCTGTGCCAAGTGTCTAGATAATGCCGGCTTTCACAATGCACATATTTCCAGATAAATATATTATTTTTCAGAAGGAAAATCTCCGTGTAGTATCTCTGTTTTTTATCTATGATGTCTTTAATGGTGGGGAAGTCTTGTTCAGGAGATTTTTCACACGCATCTCTCATTTCATAGTTATATTATTTTGTTCAGGTAAGGAAACATTCAGTTTATATTATTGCCTTAACAACTACTTCTGTATGATTTTCTTGTTCCAAAGATTTACTATTGTGGAACTGCTAAATCGTGCAGGTGCTTAATAAGATCATTGAGGACTTGTTTCAAGGGCATCCTATCAGTGAAAGAAAGCTTAAGGAGCTTCTAGGTCACACTCCATCACAAGTCATTGCTGGGGCTCTTCTAGGCATCTTGGTTGCCTGTGTTTGCTGTCAAGGATATGCTATTACTGTTTAAGTTGCTTTGTCAGGTACTTGAGAAAGCATATTCATCACCAACAAAATTTTGTATTGATGTAATTTCGGTTTAGAAGATTCTTTAATTGGTCTATTTTTTTCCGAGACAAAGTATTTGGTTACATTCTAATCATTGATTTGATTTTTTTATGTGGTTTGATGGTTGTTAGCATTGGGAAAATTTATAGTTGAGTAGGCTGCATATATACATTCAAATAGCACAATTGTGTTTACCATGCTATTAATTATACTTTAATATAATCACATAGGCATGTAATCCTCACTTTTCTTTGCAGTCAATGATCTTATTGATTGATGGATCTTATTATTTGCAAGGTTTAAGAAAATTGTGTTTGTGTTATACTGTATATTGTGTATAATGCTGTCAGAAATCTACACATGGGGTGCAAATCATAATTCAAGGCACTGTCCAACATTGCATTGTATAGGTGTATGTGCTTCCACATGCTCCGATTTTGATGGCAAATGTTTATTGTTGCATGGCTTGGTTTCCAATGTTTTTCATGGACATGCATTTGCACATGTATATCACTCTGTTTGTAAGCAAATATCTTAAATTAGATATAAGATTTCTTGTATATTTTGCCTGGAACTTCTTATTGTTTGCTTGATTTAATACAATTTCCCTGGATGTTGTATTATGTGTTTGACTTGTATACATAGTTAACATGTTTAAGGGTTGCTTTTTCAGAGAGCATTATGAGTCTTTATTATCACCTGAGATGTAAGATTGGGTTAGATGGATCATAGGTCATGCTTGAGTGTTCTACGCATGTCTGTTCTCCACCAAATCACTTAAATGACACATCTACCCCCCACTATAAAGAAAGTAGGTCAAATCACTTAAATGACATATCTACCCTTACTAGAAAGAAAGTCGGTCAGATACAAGAACTAGAATGTCCTGACATTCCAACTCTACATCTTTTCTCAGGGTGTAAGTGGAGTATTAGCACAGTGTACTATGATAGATTTAGCGGATTGATCCCAATCTCCAAGGGCACAATGCCTTATGCTTTAATCATAAACTATGCATGGGGGAGATAGTTATCCTTAGCGCTTGACTCCTGTACATTGTAGAGAAAGAGTGTTGGACTACATAGCATAATCAGGTGAATGATCTGAGAAAGATGAGGCAAAAATAATGTGGCAGCTTATCTGTGATGGTGAATGGAGAGCTATCAATTGTAGTATGTGTACAAGCTCATTGAACTAAGGCTGGCACTGGTTGCTTGATCACAAAGTAGACTAATAATAATAATCAGACATCAAGAGATACAGGATAAAAAATAGGCAGCTTCTAAAAGCTGCAGGGCGTGGTAGATGCTTTGCCTTCATAGTTTGAAAGAGTGATAGATTTTCCTTTTCTACTTCTGGCACTAGGGTTGGTCTTAACAGGGGTACAACACGCCAGTTGCTGAAAAATTAGTTGATTGCAAGGAAAGTAAGCAAACTCAAAGATTATGCTCTGCTTATTGATGAAGAAATGAGAAGTTGTATGCCCTCCTGATCAATGTTGTATGTGATACACCACACTTGCTAGGTATGGGCATGGTACAAGGATGCACACACCTAAGTTGTGCATGCTGGTCCCTGTAGTTCATGCCGATTAACAAAGCGTTTCTCTGGGGAAAGACCAATAGTCCATGTGTGTGCAGCTTGGTAGATAGAGGTTAATGGGATTCAAGCCGATGTAGAGGTTCATCAATCAAATATTACAGGCTTGGAACTTCTGCTAAGAGGACCTCATAAATTTCCTTTGAAGTGTTTAGAGGAGAAGCAGGAAGAAGCAGATAGACGGACGCTCGACTTTAATAGCTTTTCACAAAATATGCAGGTACGTTACAAGGGACACGAAGGAGGATAAAGGAAACACTATCCACTTTTTAGGTTAAAAAAAATAAAATCAACGTAGGTTGAACTTCTGCTTCAAGGGTTGCATACAGTGTGGCAATGGTGTGCGACAGCAAGTTGAATCTCCACTTTCAAGGGATGCTTTGGTTGATGGTGTGATAGTGCAGGGTACTGGAGAGCAAGTCATATCTCCATTCCCCAGTGTTTGGACTCGGTCTGTTAGAAGAAAAGAATGTCCGATTGAAGATATTGTAGTAGTCATAGTTTTCAGAGCCTCTTCTTTCCTCTAACTCTTGCCTTTTATATGCCCTATTTAAAGATCTCCATCAAATTTACAATTTCCACCATCATAATGCTTGGGTCATTTCTTAGTTGCTTAGCCTGGTAGCAGTCTCATCTATCATCACATGGTAGCCGTTCGTAGCTTTTCTATTAGCCTATGTTAGAAGATGAAGAAATGCAAATCACTTCACCAAGCATGCCCATTATCCCACACAGGACCTTGCTGACGTACCATTCACTCATCACACATGCACTGGTTGTGCATTAAACTGGTGAGAGTTCACACTGCATTAGATTTTATGAGCCTTGCCACATTGCAGGGGCAAGCATGAGATGACCACATATGGTTGCTGGCCTGTTCATGGTGGAGGTTGAAATGATGTGGTTCACTTAATCTGAGTATGCCGCATAGGCTATCCAGGGTGTGAGATGTGGCTCACCAACCATGCATGCACCAGCATGTGTTAAATTGGTGCAGCTTCACACTGTGTCAGGCCGTGTCCTACTGCTACTGCTCATCGTGGCGATTTTTGGGGTAAGACTCATCTATTGACACATCAATATGAATTGGCAAATTTTAATTCTTTTATTAGGCATGTGGCCAAGCATGTGTTTGACAAAGACCATGACCAGTACATGTGTGACACATGATACTTTAATTTTTACATGAAGAGAGTTGAGTTGTTTTTGCTTCAACAATAATGTGCAAACCCTTGGTTATGGTTTACAAGAATGGAGCAAGAAGCAATACCCTTGACTTGCATGAGGTAAGTTTGGTCTCCAGAAATTTGATTTTCATCAGAAATGAAATCCAATGTGTGAAAAAAAAATTTACAGAACTGTGTACTTTATTGATGGGGTGAAAAAGACCCAAATGATCTAAATTGTTGTTTTGTTGTAGACAATCAGTTCGTTCGTGATGTCTAGTTTAACCAAAAAAAAAAGAATGAAAGGTGAGGAATAAGGATGCATGGTTCTCTATGGCTGAGTCACAAGTAGGATCTGTAATTAATTTTCTATAGATCGGTAATAACATTACTGAGAAACCAGATGAGGAATAAGGGATGCATGGTTCTCTATGGCTGAGTTGCTAGTAGGATCTATAATTAATTTTCTATAGATCGGTAGCATAGATCAGGAATAACATTACTGAGAAACCAGACTTGATATGGATATTTTCAGGGTTAAAAGAAAAAGGATTTTAGGAGAGGAGTAAAGAGTGAAAATAGAAAGAACAAAAATAAGAGAGAGGGTGGGAGAAATAAAGGCTAAGGTGAGAATCTTAGGTAACGTTTTTAAAGGAACTGCAACTAAGAGGTGAGTTTCAATTCCGAATGTTTGGCAAGATAAAAGCTAAGGTGTGGAAGTGAAATCCATGTATCTGACATGATTGAACTGAACAGTTTTAAGTGACAAGTTACAGGTCTACCATGGTTAATTGTGTATGATTATGATCAACCACGTCATCATGGTCAAGATAGTGACAACAGGTCTAAATATAGCCGCCTTTTGACTATGGGAAGAGGTTTTGCATTTTAGAACTTGTTTGTTTGAAATCAGCTACATAAGTAGGAGGCAAATATGTGTGGTGTTACATGAGACTTGCATGCTTCCAAACACTAGAAGTGAGCCACTTCCATGATTTGCTGGAGAATACATAACCATTAGTCATAATGCAACTTGCTTAATTGTATCAGGCTGCTAGTTTTTACTACTACTCGCTTCCACAGAATGTTCAGATTTTCTTTCGTTCAGCATACATATTTTAGTGGCTGGTAGTTTAGGTCAGTGTTTTGCTTCTTTTCTCTTTCTTTTATTTCATATGGTAAATTTCTTTTTACTGGACAACCAGGGCGAATTTTATACTTAAGCAGAATGAGTATGCAGACCATATACCTGTACAGATAGCTTGGAGTTCAGTTACCAACCATTCGTTTCAGAGTTTGGCTTCTACCTTGGAGTTCAACTGTGGCACCAAAATGATTATTTTTTGGTATCAGATCTAATCTCCACCTATCAATTGTTATATCATGACTCATTCATAATGACAGAAGCACTAGATCTTAGTTGTGATGCGATCTGACTATGATGAGAAATCCTGTATTACTTGACCTGCATGACTCGATGTTTCCATGTACTAATGCAATCTCAGCTTCCCTGCACCAAATTGGATGTACCATTGATATAAATTGTTGGCTGTCAAGTAGTGCACATCATGTTGGGATTTTAATCATGTTGTAACCAAGAATGCCATCACTGATGAGGTTTTCACTTGGGGGACGCTAGATTTATCATGATCGAGACGATCCTTTCGAGGCCTTCTCCTAGAAACCAAAAAGAGTAGTTGTTGATAAGGGAGGAAAAAATAACAACAGGTGAGTTGAATAAAGAAAACCTTGAAGATCTCATGTAGAAAGAAGAGATACCATGAAGAAATTCAAATTGCAAATAGTTGCTGAGCTTGTGTTCTAATAAATGACCAATAATGCATGATGATCCTTTCTACTGATGATTTCACATCTAATGAGTGCACGAGATCTCCCTGTTAGTTCTTGATGTGAAGGTTAATTCTAAATGATATTAGTATTAGACTTATTATTCATCATCCTTTTTCCCTCTGTTCCTTTATGGAAGCCCACCAAAGGAAGTGGGTTAGCGGGATGAGTCCATAGCCATGGATGGCATGTGTTTGTATGACGGGTAGGCAACGATTTCCGCCTTTTTGAGTGAGTGTTGTCTGACATCGTATGAGAATCTTCTATCTTTTGTCTGCCATTTAACTGATCCGAGTCCTCGTCCATTCACCCGTCCCATTCATATTGTACAACTGTGTTATCCTGACAGGCTATCGATTGTTTCAGGTGTGGTTGTACTCCTGTGACTGTGCCACCTACACTCTTGCTTCAACTGAGGGTGGCTTGGGCGGGTATGAGCTTTGCACAACGTATCTTGGAAGGCGATTTCATCCATATGAGTTGACTCGGTGATTGGATGAATCTAGAGATTGATACACACCGTCTATTACAGGATATTTGTAGAGCACGAAAGTATATATATATATATATATATATTTTTTTTTTTTTTTTGTGCGAGAAACATCTATCATAAAATAAAATGAATAGAGCTACAGACTAAGCATTCTAGCGTGGTGCCGTGTATCATCTTTATGTCAGTTCCAATAATTTTTTCAAATTTTTTTATTTTATGATATTTTCGATATATTTATACTATAATGGTGAGAATTATCTATCTTAAAAAAAAATAAAAAAAAATTGATATTCAATTTTGTTCCATATTATTGTTTTATTTTATTGTGAAGCTGGAATCCGGTTTGGCCACGGGGCTAGGCCTTGATGGAGGCAAATTATTTTGACTGGCTATTTTTTTTCCACAATGCAAGTACCATGTCGCTGCTGAGAAAAGAAAATGCATGATGGTTTGTGGAAAACGGGCTATCAAGACTTCCTTTTTTGTTCCTCCGCCAAATGTTTGTTCATGTTTTTGTTGCTTTGTTGAGGCAATAGGATTTTTTTCCAAAATTCATTATTGAAATAGGATTTTATTTTAAATATATTTAGCTACATGAAAAATTTCTTGGCAACATGGGTTTCAGCACCATCAATTAGCGACTCATCGATATGATCAAGGCCTAGCTAGGCTGATCGATAAAATTAATGCATGCTTGAAATTCAAAAGAAATTCTTCTTTATCCACCGCCCCTAGTAGAGAGAGAAAAAAAAATACCGTCGAATTATATTTGATCATATAGCGTAATTAATAATGAAGCATATATTTAATGCCTTGTAGCTTTTTTTTTTTAAATTTTTTTGATAAAAATATTTTTGTTATAAAATAAAAAAAGAATAATTTTATTACTTCTTGATGTTTTATATAATTTTCTATGAGTATATATATGACATAATGTATATGATTTTTTATATTTTTATATGATATTTTTTTGATTATTATGACTTTCTAATATCTTATATGGTTTACTATGAATATATATATGATATCTTGAATAATATATGTGACTTTCTGTTAATATATATAATATCTCGATAATATATATGATTTTTTGTGAATATATATAATATCCTAAATAATATATATTATTTTTTGTTGGTTATAATAATAAACAAGATATCATATAAAGATACAAAAAATTATATATATTATTAATAATGTCATATATATTTATATATATTATAATATATATATATATATATATATATATATATATATATATATATATATATATATATATATTATCAATTTTATTTATATTCACAAGAAGTCATATATATTATTTTAAATATCATATATATATATATATATATATATATATATATATATATTTACAGAAAGTCATATAAAATATTAGAAAATTATAATAATCAACATGATATTATATAAAAATATATAAAATCATATATATTGTTGGATGTCATATATAGTTATATAAGATATTAGGAGGTAATAATATTATTAGTTTTTTGTTCGATGGAGAGAAAAAGCATTTTTGTCAGAAAAAAATTGAGAAATAAATTGAACAACATTGAATATTTGCTTCATTAGTAATTATACTATATAGCTCAATATAATAATTGGACAGCATATTTTTTTCTCCATGGAAGGATGGTGGACAAAAAAATTGCCTGGAATTTAGAAGTGCTGGAGCCTGAAGACTTCACTAATTGGCCACAATTTTTTGTTACCATCCAACAAATGAACAGCTCACCCTTCCTCAAATAAAATATATATATATATATATATATATATATATGCATGCGCACTAATACATATAATTTAGGTCCATTTAATTTTAGTACAATCAATCATCTCAAAAAACAAATGTCTTTATAGTACCATAATCTGTCCATAAGATTCTACAATAATGATCCACAAAAGAGAGTATCATTAAATCCACTGCCTTATTCATCTTGCTAAAAAGATACATATGTTGCAGAAATAAATTATATATATATAGATAGATAGATTAAATTTTGATCGATTAAATTTCAGTTCATATTTGATCAAATTTTTGATTATTGGATTAGTACGTATCTCTAAAATATTTTTAAAAAATAAATAAAAAACTTCTCATACTCATTAACAAAAAAAAATTTAAAAATGCCTTCATTTTTTTTTTTTTTTTTTTTTTATAGTCAACAGGCTCCTCTTCAACCTTTAGGCTTCCTTCAAGAAGCCTGTTAACTGAAAATATATATATATTGAAGGTGCCTTCATGCTATTAAAAAAAAAAATAAAATTTGAAGGTTCCCTAAAGGTGCCTTCATGCTTCGTGAAGGCACCTTTAAATTTTTATTTTTTTTGGTTAACAAACATGAGAAATCTTCTATTTGTTTTTTAGAAATATTTTGGAGATGCGTGCTGATCCACGATTGGAGATTCGATCAGATATGAACTAAGATTCGATCCATCAGAGCTCAATTTACCCCCCCCCCTCTCTATATATATATATATAATGATTGTCTTTTAAATATCACTGTTGCTTAATAGTATTATTATAAATTTATACTTTTTGTACCGTGTCTTGGAAAGCCTTAGCCTTGTTTTGATTATCTAGAAAATGATCAGCAGGCCAGAACTAAGGATAGGAGATGCTTCTATGTTGTCATAGCATGATAGCAACGGGGGAAATTTATACTTGGGCAACCGTATGTCACCTTAGGTAGGTTCATTTTTTCCCCTTCCTTTGATTGATGGGGATCATGTATTTTTTAATCCTATTTCCGTAGACATAGCTTGTTCGACATAGCATAAGGACATCACTTGATAGATTAATTGGATCAACTCTATGTTTTCACCAACTTGCAGGTCATTATAGAGGTGCGTCCTTGCCATGGGGTGATTCGCTTGTCACGTTTTACGGATCATCATCTCACACCCACCGGTAGCTAAACTCCTTGGAGATTATATATTATGAGCTCAATTACACTTTGTATGGGATTAACAAAGAATCACCATGTCCCTAAATCGCATGAGCTCATTTCATGTCATGCTTTGACTTGAAGATATCTATATGATCACCTTATTTTCATGTAGAAAATTTGTGATCGTATCGAGCAAGGAATCGTCCAATCAAACTTGAACCCCTACCAAAAAAAAAAAAAAGAAGAATTTTTCTATCAAATAAATTTCTAAACAAGTGGTTACATTTTCTACCCACTTTCTTCCACGTTTTCGGCTACTAAATAACAAATTTGAGAAAATGAAGGCACGCAAGCACGATCTCATCCCAAAGGATGATACCAAGGGCCAGCATGTCTTTTTCTTTTCTTCTTTTTTTTTTCTTTTTATTTTGGGTTATTAGTTTATGCCTTATACAAATTTTTTTGTGTAAAAAAAAGAGGAGAAAGCATATCTGTTAGTTTTCGCTTTTAATTTATATTATTCTAATTATTTTGATGAGAGAGTATGAGCATAGAAACACTCCCTTTTTTTTTATTGCATAAGGGAAAGAATCAAGATCGGGGTTCAGTTTCTCGTACAAATAAAATAGATATTGCCAAGCTCCAATCATGATTACCTATAGAAATAATTGTTTCGGCTAGATGCCTAGATTTTCTCCTTTTTCTCTTTCAAATGCAAATAAGGGAAACATCATAATTGAAATCTTGCTCTCCACCTACGTCTCGGCTTGGAGACGTCCACCACAACAATCATAGCCATTCACATGTTACACGACATCAGGGCCGTATGGCCATGTGTGGTAGACAAGAGACGCCATCTCACGTACTGTGGCAAGGTCTAATCCAACCATGGCCACCATGCAAAATGTGGAGCCGACCAGACGTCTCCATCCCTCTCTCGAATCGGAGAGGATCTCGGCTCGTACGTAGCGTTGACTGTTGGAAGGATAATTCCAAATATTGAATTATTTTATATGTGGAGCCACGGGGATGCCAAGGACGTAGATTGATGTACAACCATCGTCTTTTGACTCATGGACAAGGTTGGCAAGTTTGCCATCTTTTCCTGAATTGCCAGCGAGTGCTGTCGACAAGGCTTAATCAAATACAAGCTTATTTCTCATCTTATCGAGCCTGATTCAAGCTTAATTTAAATTAAGCTAAATATAAAATATTCAATTAGCCAGGTTAGGTGGGGTAAAGGGTTGGTTGAGGTGGTGACCAGGAAGCATGAACGAGAGAGAAGGGTTGATGGAACCATAATCAATAAGAGATTTATGATTAAAGGTCTAGATTTTCTAGAGCAAAAAAATAATCTTTCATGACATCAACAATTAAATCATGCTTAATATAATTATTAAAATATTTTAAATTTATTTATTTATTTATTTATATAAATTTAAAATTAATAATTATGTGATTCAATAATAAATCTTTGTAAAAAAAATTAATTCTTTTCTAACACGAAAGATAAAACTCTTACCCAATGAATAAGAGCAAACGACATAGGAGGATGAGAAAATGAAGGGATTAGGATTTGTAGCATCTATGATGCTATGTAATTTTGATTCAATGATCAGATATTCACCGATTGCAGAGTTCATTTTTCAGCTTACGTGAGATTGGGACTTTAAACTATGGATTGGATTTCAAGTCTGACACACTTATCCTTGAACCAAGCTTGTTTTTAACCAAGATTTTATAACTCTAATTAAATTATTAAGTGCGTAAGACCGGATTGTCACCATTCCCCCTTTGCCCTCCTGTCCTTTTCATGAGAACGGGACACCCGTATGCATATTAATTCAAGCCTTTAGCATTTCTATGTGTAAGGATTCCATAAAAATATTCCAATAACTTTGGTTAAATGTATCCATATTTTGTGCGCAAAGATACCACCGACACGCTGCACAGAACGAAAGGGACACCCGCAGATATTTTTGTCAGGAACATCCTCGTGCGGTTTCTCGATGCGGCTCCCTTTGGGAGAGGCATAGGCTCCAGCAGTTTCTACGATACCTATCGGTTTGGGTAGGACCATCACTTCGACGGTCACGATTGAAAAGGACCCACAACCCACCACGGCCCTCAAGAGATAGAGATGGCTACGAATCAACTTGTGGTCGGTCAGTGGATCCCGGTTGTATTCTTCGCGCCAAAGGAGGATACATCTTTCTTCGCTCCATTTGACCGTCGGATCATCCTAATTTCACATTCGGATCTGTACAGACGGATGAATGATGAATTCGAAGTGCTTTGAGATCTGTTTGGTGCATGATCCAACGGTGGATGATCTCGAAGAAAGGTGTATCCTTCTTTTGCCCGAAGGATAAAATCGCGAGAACTTCCGTTGGAACAACCTGGACGCGCACGGGCTCCAAATGAATCTGGGGGGCATGAGGGAGGCTTTTTAACCATTGTTCCGGCCGGATCTCTCGCACGTGGGATCCACATGATGTCTACTAAACGGCATGAGACCTTGTACGAAGCCTATTAAACAATAAAATGACGTATTTTACTAAGAAAAGCAATAAAATGACGTAGCATGACTTGTATAAATAATAAAAAAATAATGGACGTAGCATGACTTGTATAAATAATAAAAAAATAATGGAATTAGGTGGCCACGCAGCGTGGGATTGTTTATGTGCGAAGATTGGTTGGATCAAAACCGCCAAATCAATATTGCGTCGGCCGAAAAGTCTTGTTGTGTGACATGTTGATGTTAAATATTTTTTATCCAAAAAAAATCATGAAATCATCAATATATATTTTTATAGAATAAAATTATATAAAATATTTTATTTATTCTTTATTTGGTATGAAGCATGGATTACAAGAAAGATAGGTAGAGAAGAAAAATGGATGAGCGGGAGAATGAATGAAAGATTGATCAATTTTTTTATATATTTAATAAAATATAAAATGATGAATAGAAATAATTTTTTTTTCTATTTGATACAGAAGAAATGGAAAGAAGAATAGATGATATTTATATAATATTTTTATTATACTATTATTTGAGAAAAATATTATTATCATCGGTTTATAATACTTATTTATATTAAAAATAGATAATATATAAATTTATAATTATTATAATATATAATTATATAAAAAAATTATAAAAATATTTAATTTTATTAATTATAAAAATAAATTATTAATAAATTAATTATATATTAATTATATAAATAACTAGTTAATCTATAATTTAATTTAAAAAATTAATTAATATTATATAAATAGTTAATTAAATATAATAAATAAAAATAAAAAAGAAGATGATTCTAATTATTTAATTATAATTATTGAAACTATGTATAAAAATTAAAATAATTGATAATAAAATTTAATAATACATGATTAGTGGTATATATATAATATGAATAAAAAAATAAAATATATTATAATTTTGTTAAAAAATAAATAAGAGATAATTTTATCAATGTGAAAAATGCATCGTCCTAAAAAATACATCGTTCATTCTTTCTTACATCTTTCTAATTTAGAGGATGCAAATTGGTAGACCAAAGTGGATGGACATGTAAATAATTCTCATGAATCATTGCAGAAGATTAGAATACAAAAGATATATGCGTATCTATGTTTGTCATTGATTTACGAAGAACGATAGCAGCGAATGCTCAGACGAACACCAAAATTAGATCCTTCTCCACTAGCTTTCTCTCAACATGCGGCTATTCGATGGGACAAACTAGAGAACTAGTCTCACGGTATTTATAGAAAGTGGAGAGAAGATCTAGCTATATAAAATAAAATTCTAACAGGCCCATCTATCATGAACTCATGTCGGGCTAAAGCCTACATTGAGCCTTCCTAACTACACCAATCCAATATAAGGTGCATCTGGCCCAAAATAAAAGGATCATAAATAATATTGGGCTCATAAGTATGTCTATTAACTCGGATCATATAATTAGCCTATTTTTAATAAAATAAATAAAATAATTAATTAATGATAGTCCATAATTAAAAAAAATTCTCACATTCTTTCACTTAGGCAACATTAATTAAGATTTTAAAATTTTAAAAATATTTTACTTTTTAAAAAAAATGACTCTTGGACTGAATAATAGAAAATATAGTACGTGATCATGATTTTGAAAAATATATGATCCATAGATAGTACCTCAAAATTTACTCGATCCAATAGTATTGATCATATTGAATCATGGAAGTCATTGCATCCTTTATCTGACATAAGACCTATCTATGGTTACAAACATAACTAACACTATCAATATGAGTCTTGGGGTGATAGTATAGCAAGAAAATAGCATCCAAAAGTGATCCAAATATATGCTATTTTCATTGTCAGTCCTCCAATTTTTCTTCAACACGCTTGGGTATAAAATAAGCAAGAAAAATTCTAATGGCTTTGACAACAAGCCATTCTGCCTCATATACTCAATATGGTGTCAATGATGAGACAACACAACATATCTGAGACTCGACACCTGGTCTCATATTTCATACAGTAGGTACATAAATAAGAGATATCTCTAGGTGTACTAAAATAAATATGTACATATAAACAAAAAAAATTAAAAATAAATATACCATTAATTTATCATGCCAACGATGTATATCAAAAGTATCCAAAATATAAAGAGTCCATAACAATAAAGCAATAATAAAACATAAATACAAAGTCACTCCCACTAACTAAGTACATCAAAAGAACTCAGTATGTCCATATTTTCAATATGCTTTGTAAAGCATATGGACCTCAAACCTTTAGTCAAGAGATCAGCTAACATTGATTCTATATCTATGAACTCAACAATTATATATTCTTTCTTTACAAGATCTCTTACGTCAGGTACTTCAGCTCCAAATGTTTAGATTTACTAGAAGATTTATTATTTTTTATGAAGAATACAACAGCACTATTATCATAATAGATTGTCAGTGGTCTAACGATAGAATCAACAATCTGAAGTTTCGTAATAAAATTTTTTAGCCAAATAGCTTGAGTAGCAGCTCTATAACAAGCAATAAACTTAGCTTGCATAGTAGAAGAAGCTGTCATAGTCTATTTAACACTCCTTCAGAATACTGTACCTCTGGCTAATATAAAAATATATTTTGAGGTTGATTTTAAATCGTCAGGACATCCAGCAAGATCTGAATCTGAATATCCTAACAACTGTAGATCATCAGTTTTTCTATACACAAGCATATAGTTCTTGATTTTCTGTTAATATCTCATTATTCTTTTTGCTACAATCTAATATTGAAAATTTGGATTCGATAGATATCTACCAAGAACTCTCGCTATAAAGGCAATATCAGATATGGTGCAAATCTGAGCATACATCAGATTTTCTATAGCACTGGCATAAAGGATATTCTTCATCTGATTCTTTTCATGCTCATTCTTGGGGTACTGATCTTTACTAAACTTATCACCTTTGATAATAGGCATATCACAGGATTTGCAATATTGCATATTAAATTTTTCAAGAACTCTATTAATGTATACTTTCTGTGATAAATTCAACAGATGACGTGATCTATCCTTGTGAATTTCAATACTTAGGATAAAAACTGCTTCTCCAAGATCTTTCATATCAAAAGTCTTAGATAACATTTATTTAGTCTCACTAAGTAGACCATAATCACTATTGATAAGCAAGATATCATCAACATACAGGACAAGAAAAATAAACTTGCTTCTACTGGTCTTGAGATAGATGCACCGATCAACTTTATTTTCTTCAAAACCAAGAGAGGTTACCACCTCATCAAATTTTAAATACCATTATCTAGATGCTTATTTCAGACCATAGATCGACTTCTTCAATTTGCAGACTAAATGTTCTTTCCTACTTTCTTGAAAACCCTCAGGTTGTTTCATACATACTTTCTCATTGAGGTTACCATTCAGAAAAGCAATTTTAACATCTATTTGATGAAGCTCAATGTCATAATGAGCTACTAAAGACATGATGATTCTAAAAGAGTCTTTTGTAGATACTAGAGAGAAAGTTTCAGTGTAATCAATTTCTTCTCTCTGAGTAAATTCTTTAGCTATCAATATAGTCTTGAATCGCTCAATCATTTCTTTAGAATCCTTCTTAGTTTCATATACCCACTTACATTCAATAGGTTTGCTATGTTTAGTAGGCTCAACAAGCTCTCATACATTATTATTGGCCATAAACTCCGTTTCTTCCTTCATAGCATTTATCCATAAATCAAACTAAGAACAAGTCATAACATCATAATATATCACTGGGTCAACCACATCTTCAATATTATAATCACTTTTCCCAAGATAGATGTAAAAATCATCAAGAATGGTAGGCCTCCTTTGTCGGACAGATCTCCTTAATGTCACCTCATCATTAGACTGAATAGATTGATGATTCAATATAGGAGCAGGAGGATTAAGAACCTGAACATTCATTATCTCAATAGGTGCGTAATCTATATTTTCATATGGTGCAGTCATAGAAATAGAGACAGTCTCAATCTGATTATTATCAATATCAATACCTTGGAAAGCTTCCATATCATCCACATTAAGTTCTAAAAATTTAGCAGTCTGTGACTCTATAATTCTGTTACCTCTTCCAGGACTATAGAATCTATATTCTTTAGCATGGTCTATATATCCAATAAAATAGTAATTACTGATTCTGAGGTCAGTCTTTTTCTTTATAGGATTATATATTCTCACTTCTGCAGGACAACCCCAAATCTAAAAATAATTTAGACTAGATTTTCTACCAGTTTATATTTCAAAAGATATTTTGGGTACAGACTTACTAGAAATCCTATTAAGAATATACAAGATAGTTTTAATAGCCTCATCCCATAGATATTCTGGCAAATTTGACCTACTCATCATGCTCCTCATCATATTCTTAAGGGTGCGATTATACCTTTCGACTATACCATTTTGCTCAAGACTATCAGGCATAGTATATTGGACTACTATTTTACAATCTTATAAGTGTTTGGCAAACAAACCCATATGCTGTCCTGCTATATCATGTTTGCCATAATACTCACCCCCATAGTCAGATTTCATAATCTTGATGACCTTTCTTAATTATCTTTCAACTTCTATTTTAAAAATTTTAAATTTTTCAAGAGCATCAGACTTTTCTTTAATTAAATAAAGATAACCATATTAAAAAAATTTATTAATAAATATGATAAAATATTTATTACCATAGATTATAGAAGAATACGGTTCACTGATATCAGTATGAATTATTTTTAGAAGGTCTGAACTACGAGTTGCTCTTTTCTTTTTAGTCTTAGTTAATTTATCTTTAATACAATCAATGTAAGTCTCCATATCTCTAAAATCTAAGATAGGCAAGATATCATCCTTAATTAGTCTATCAATTATTTTTCTAGATATGTGCACTAAGCGTTTGTGCCACAATATAGAGGATATTTTTTTGATTCTAGAATATTTTGCAATCACATTCTCAACATTTAAAGAAGTATAGGGATTATTGTAAGATAAATATAATTTATATAATCTATCACTCAAAATATCATAACTAATAATTTATAAATTAAATGTCAAATTTAATTTTTTTATTATGAAAATTAAAATCAAAATCAATCTTATCTAAAGAGAAAATAGAAATCAAATTTCTTCTAAAAGAAGGTACATAAAAAGTATTTTCTAACGAAATTTTAAAACTAGACTCTAAAGATAACTTGACAAGTCCTATATATTCAACTTCAACTTCAAGATCATTTTCTACTTTCAGCTTGATCTCTTTCAGACTTGGTTTTCTCTTATTTATGAATTTCTGCAAGAAAATGGCAACATGAGTTATAGCACTGCTATCTATCCATCAGAAATCAACAGAGACATCAACTATATTTGACTTATAACAAATAAGAGCTAGGGGCTTACCTTCTTATTTTTGTTTCTTTTCTAACCAAGACTTGAATTTGTAGCATTAACTTTTTATGTAGTCTTTCTTTTTATAATGAAAATACTTAACACCTTTTTCAATGGCAGCTTTAGGACTCCTACAAAATGATTCTGACCAAAGTTGTTACCATGTTCTTTAACATCCTGAGATTGTTTAGGAGCAGTAGATTTATCTTTTTTCTTCTTTATAAAATTTTTGTCAGAATGAAATTTTAGTTGAAAGAAAAGTAGGATAATCTTACTCTTTTTTTTCTTTAGTTTATCTTCCTCAGCAACACATTTAGTGATCAATTTATTAATATTTCAAATTTCGTTTAGAGTATTATAGGTAGTTTTGATCTGGAAGAATTCAGTAGACAAAAAGTTCAAAGCATGAGGCACTAGAAAGGAATCAGGCAATTCAATTTTCAAATTCTTAAGTTTGGTTTGGAAATGAACCATTTTCAGAATGTATTTTCTAACACCTCCAACATTGTCATATCTCATGGTCGTCAATTCTTTCATCAAACATCCAGACTCGACATTTTTAGATACAAGATATCTCTGTCCTATAGCATCAAACAGTTTTTTAGCACTATTGGTCTCTGATAGGCCACTCAAAAGATGCTCAAAAACTGACCTCTTAATAGCAATTACGCTAAGTCTGTTAGATTTTTTTCACTTAGCAAAATAATCTTTCTATTCTGATGTACTCTAATCATTAAGATCATCAGGTTTATTCTCACGCAATGCCAAATCAATGTCAGCCATCCCTAGAGCAAATTGCATATCTTATTTTCATCTCTTATAATTTGATCCAGACAAGACTTTAACGATGACATTGTTATTATTAACATCAAAAGAGACTGTACAAATAAATAATAGGAATGTCAAATATTGGATAATGGACATTTATCAACAACATAGTCATATAATGATATAAACCATAAATAAGAGCTCAAATACTATATCACATATTCTTCTTTGGGTAGAACATGCAATATGTATAAGAGCTCTTTACACGATGCCATAAAAAAAATATCCTAGCATTCAAAAATCTATCATCTTTGGACAGACAGATCTCGAAAGTCAGAGTACACTCGCAACATAATGGTCCACATAATTTTTAGTTAAAACACACAATGACCCCCTTTGGGCAGGTGATTGTATGTCACAACTAAAAAATATTTCTCTAATGATGAAAAATTTTATGAACTAACATAAATAAATCACTTTGATGATAAAATTCATGCTAATTTATAAAATTATCCATACAGAAAATTAAATATCCAAAATGATCAAATTTAGTATGGGATACTTAACAACATGCATCCCACTGATTATAATACAACATAATATTGCATTCCAAAATAATAATAGCATATTTATACAGTTCAAAAGATATATATCATGCTAAAATAATATCAGATATTAATTTTTTGAAGAGTATGATCAGAAAAATTTTTAGAAAGCAAATTAAAATTTTGAAGGACTAATACAAATAATAACCTTCAATAGGATCTTAATTATAAAATAGAGGTTTTACATAATAAATTACAAGAAAAGGACTAAAACATAATTTATTGGACCAAAATTAAATTTTCATAATTACAGAGACTAAACTATAATTTTTCTTGGACTAAAATATAATTATTATAATTATAGGGACTAAAATGAAAAATTACATAAAATGGCCTAAACACCAAATGGGGTTTGGATTTTGGGTTGAAACCCAAAATTCGAAACCCGTTTAGCCTCTTCTCCCTCATGTTTTTCTTGTTTTTTTTTTTTGCTTTGGTTTTGGGCAGCGGAGGGACTCACCGGCACCTCCTCTTTGCCTCAACTCCGATCGGGCGACCATCGGAGAAGCTTCAATCGACGGACCGCTAGCCGCCGGCGATGTCCCCGTCGGTGTGGAAGAGGGAGAAGGAGGGTGCGACGGCTTGAACCACGTCCCCTCTTTTTTTTTTATGGATTTCTAATAGGAAAGATCGGCCCGGCAGCTAGCGCCACCGCCCATCGAGGCCGCTGTCGGATTCCCAAGATGGGGCTGCCAGCCAGATGGCCGCAGCTAGCTGCACATAGGCAGAGAAGGAGGGCACGACTGATCCCTTTTGTTTTATTTTTTTTATTATTATTGATCTAGATCCGGACGGGATCTGTCTGTGGCCGTCGGCTCGGACCCATTCCGTCGATTTTGGTCCCGCCCCACTGACGAGAAGAAGGACCGGTGGCCGTCGGCCTTGATCCTATCACCTTGTGGTAAGAAGAAGGAGAGAAAACAAAAGGGGGGATGGGATCCGTCCCTCCCTCTCGTTTCTTTTCCTTTTTTTTAAATTTTTTGTTTTGATTCTAATCCTCTATAATATGCTTTGATACCACATGTAAATAATTTTTATGAATCATTGTAGAAGATTAGAATACAAAAGATAGATACATACTTGTGTTCACTATTGATTTATGAAGAATGACAGCAGCAGATACTCAGACGGACACCGAAATCAGATCTTTCTCCACCAACTTCTTCTCAACATGCGATTATTTGATGGAACAAGCCAGAGAACTAGTCTCACGATATTTATAGAAAGTGAAGAAAAAATTTAGTTATATAAAATAAAATTCTAACAGACCCATCTATCATGGACTCATGTTGGACTAAAGCCTACATTGAGTCATCCTAACCACACCAATCCAATATAAGGTGCATCTGATCCAAAATAAAAAGATCACAAACAATATTGGGCTCATAAGCATGTCTATTAACTTGGATTATATAATCAGTCCATTTTTAATGAAATAAATAAAATAATTAATTAATGATAGTTCATAATTAGAAAAAATTCTTACAAGATAATTTTTTTTTTCATCTTTATTTTTATAATTTTTTAAATCAAAAAATAGATGGAGGTCATCTATTCTTCCGATCACATTCATCATTTTTTTATGGCTCCAACCAAACATAGAGCAGAGTTGGGTTGGTATTGATCATGTATCCACAAATAGGCTTAATTGACTTTAGCAGTTGCAAAATAGATTCTTAAATTGCTCGTGGCCTTATGAAGCAATAAGTTGGCGAAATAATGCTTGGTTAACTGCTTCTCAATATGGTAATGTTAGACTTTTATTCTTTTACTTCTTCGAGTAATTTGGTGACAATGCCCCACCACCAAGATTTGAACACATCAATCCTTTTCAAGAGCAAATAGTAAAATAAAGATTACCAACAATAATTGGACACATATCATATTAGCATGGTAACACTAGTTAGTTTCCATCTTAGCATTTACAAGTCCGTATAAAGATACAGCAGTATTTGTTATACTTAGTAACAAAACTATTTTTTTAAACAAAAAAAAAAAAGAAAAAAAATATTAAGATTCTTCTAAAGAATAATCTCCATTGATAGGATTTCCCCATATGTGTTGGTTCTTTTAAATGGATATGATTCCATCTCAATAATCTGCACATTGCCAAGTACGGTGCAACTGTATAATGAGGCATTGCCAAGTTTAATTTAGGCTCATGGGGATCAAGATTGATGTGATTCTTGAGATTGTATGTGATAAAATGTTAGAATATTTTCTAATGGAATTGTTTTGACTTTGTGTTTTTTAAACTCATCTTGAATTTGAGTAATAGTTGCTTCTCAAATATTGGAACGTTGGAAGCCAAAAGTATGGACCCAAATTATCGGTTATCTGTCCTTTGAACATGTTTTTAGATTTTCTAGATAACTAAATAAAAATTTATTTTATTTTAAAAACTATTATTCATGAATAGTCACTTTTCTTGATATTTATCATTGATTAAGCGTGTGCAATATTTTATTTTTATATATATGGCTATATTATGAAGATTAATGTTCTATACTTACAAGTCTCTCAAAATTTATCATCCCACATTATACTTGTTCAGGTTGGAATTTTGGTTTCATGAGCTAATTAGATGGTGCATAAGTATGGTAAGCCTAAAAGGAGGACCGGAAGTTAAAGTTTTGGTTAACAAAATTTTTTTTATTAGAATGGCGTTAAAAATAATAATAATAAATTTATATATATATATATATATATATATATATATATATATATATATATATATATATATATATATATATATATATATTATAAAATTATGTATGATCTCAACATTTTACTGTAGTGAATTTAAGGATCACATTAACAAAAAGATTAGCAATGCCGGAGAGGTCTAGTTTCCAAGAGATGGGACGTTGTCCAGCCAAAAAGGAAAAAAGAGATGGGACGATGGGACGCGATGTGAGTGGATCTTGATCTGGGACGTCTCAAATTTCCATTAACGGGACATTATTAACAATTATATGAGACGATGCGTTGTGGCCCTCTGCCCTCATGGCCACGCTGGTGCTATAAATTCTTAAAGCATGCATCTCGATGCATCATTCTAGAAACCAACGATCATGATGGATAATAATTTTCTAATGTGCATTCAAGTAGCCTCCTCCCCTTTCCTGGAGGCCCCGGTCCTCAAAAAGATTTTAAAATCCATCTTTTGACTCGAGAATAGGAAAATAAGCTCTCTCAATCCTGCAAAAGTTTTTGGGCATCAATCTCTATCAATCTTTTGACTAGAGAGCAGGAAATCAATAAAAAAAATTAGTTTCATCTCTCTCTCTCTCTCTCTCTCTCTCTCTCTCTCTATATATATATATATATATATATATATATATATATATATATATATATATATATATAATATAAAAAAATTAAAAATTAATCTCGACTAATCTAGTTCTACATTAATGACACTGTACATAGGTTTTAAATTTTTATATCTTTATAACTAATTTATGAGAAATGTGGTTAAAATTGTTACTAATCTTGCATGTGGATGAGGTATGCCTTGTGCTCAAGTCGGAGAGAGCAATTTTTCAGCATTCGTGAGTTTTTTTTTTTTTTTTTAAAGAGCATAATGTTATAAAATCAGTTCGGTGCATATAAAAAACTCATTTTTCAAAGCAAGGCAGGAAGAATAGCATTGTTTGTAGGAATTAGTGCTATACATAAGGAATGGTTAATCTTGGATTGTTATCTCAGCATCAGAGCTCAAACAATTTTTCCTAAACACCAGCAACACAATTAGTATTTGATATAATTTCCTAATTACATTCTCATTCTTTTGCTGCTAGATCGTGAACATGACATATTAAAATTAAACTTAAATATTTTTTAATATAATATAAAATTTTTATCTAATTTTTTATTATTGGATGTCAAAAATATTAAATTTTTTTTTGGTACAAACGGTCGGTCACATAACTTTGATATATATATAGTTCATAAAATTAGTGCATACAAGATTTCATGGAACTGATGGATATGATTCATCCTCTCTTGAGATTTAGTCTCTGCTACATAAGTCGCAATCCAATTCAATCATATTATTTTTTTTCTAAAAAAATATATAAGATATATGTCTTGTTTAAAAAATGAAGAGATATTATGAGGAAGCGAATGAATCTTCAACTACGTGATATTATCTTACAGAATTTTTTTTTATAAAAATTTTCTTCATCTATAATATATTTTTGATAAAATTATATCCATTCGGACGGTACGAAGCGCAGCTTAAGAGCCGAAGCTTGCTAAAAGTTGAACTTTTAGCGTATCATTTGTGCCAACTACTCTTGTTTTGGTTCCAACCTTAAAGTGAAAGCTAACAAGTACCATTATGAGGCATCTTCGATTGTTGGTGACAACAACCTTGTACGAGCTTGTTCGTTCGTCTGATCATTCCTAGCATTTTTTTAAAAAAAAAAAAATTTAAGAGGGCAGATTGGTAGCAAATGTAGAATAGGTGAGTCGAGAGTACGCAGATAAGAGCGGTCGTAGAATAGTCTAGAATGGTTCAAAAGACACGTGGTAATCTGTAGACTAGCCACAGCTTGTAGTGGCGTGGCTACATGATTAAAATGGTTACAAGGTCCAGGGGTTCTTCAATTAAATTGTCGTGTAGTAGCCTAGTTACGATAGCCATCTCTGTGCTCTTTATGGACCTTGCAATACGAATAAAACTGACTAGATAAGTGTAATGGAAGCTTCTGGCTAAGCTCCATGCTTGCCATCCGTGATTGATGCTATTCCATTAATCTTTACCTATTTAAGTAGTTACTCCAGTAAAAAGCTTCATCTACTAATATCTCTCTCTCTCTCTCTCTCTCTCTCTCTCTTCTTTTTTGGTGCAACATTTTAAGGACGTATTTGATTGAAAAATAAATTGAGCTTTGTAATAGGAATGGAAATAAATAAGTTCCATTCTTCTTATTTGGATGAAGGAAGTCTCGTTCTTTTTTCAATTCCAATGAAAAATGAGAATGTTCCGATCCTTTAAAATCTAATCCCAACTTTTTAATATTTAAATTCTATTTCGATTTTTATTATGAACCAAATATATTATAAAATATAGTCATTTTGATTCTTATTTCGATCTATTTCAATTCTTATTCTGATTTCAATTACGGTGATGTAATGCATTCCAAAACTATTCTCATATTTGCATTATATGACTCATACGTAGTTGCCAATCTTTCTAAAATTATTTTGGAGGTTACATGGACAACACATCCTGCAATGGTGCATGGAATAAAGAGAAACGAGCCTTGATTGAGACGGATAAATTTTTGCTGATTCATACTTTTTTTCATTCGAAAAGGAATGGAGAACCTCTATAGAATACGAACACATCAAAATATATGATGTAAGTAGATTATTCATCATAACTCATTCAACAAGCTAGCTTCTTAATCTTAAAAATATAATTATCTTGATGTTAAATTATAGAATTATTCTTGTAAGATGCTTCCATGTTTACTTACAGTACCGCTGAGGAAAGAAATGAACGGAGTAGAGACTAGTAAAATGGCAGCCATCTTTATTATATAAATTTAACACGTATAATGAATTATACACTCACGTTTTCATGCATAAGAAATGATTGGTCTCAATTTAATAAAAATAAAAATTGGTGAATGGGATGGTCGGAGACTGTACTAGGTTAAACCAAATCAACATCAAAATTTCTACCTGAAAACTTAAAAAGGAGAGGAATTGTGGCAAGGCTTTGACTTTGGCTCGGCTCGCAGGCCTTTTTTAACCATAAAACGGCCGGAATGTTGGGAGGAGGAGAGGAGGGAAGAGGACGGTCGCTCGCCGAGGCCGGAGAAAGGGAGAGCTCGGCGATTGTAATACTCTAGCGATCGTGTCGCAGAGGGTTTCGCATACGATTGTTCGTCAGTCATCTTTCTTCTCTCTCTGTTTTCGATTTCTTGACCGAAACGGTCTCGTTATTTGATCGAGTTCTTGTACTGCATTCGGCAAATCTGAGATTTTTGAGGTATAGGTTTGGTATATATGATTTATCTATCAGATTTGTGCTTAAATTCCTGGGATCTTTTACGTTTTTTTCTTCTATGTTTTTTTTTCCCCTCTTCTTGACGATCGGAAGGAAGGAAAAAGGATTCTTCGAAATGAAGCTGAAACTAGAATTTGATTTTTCTTTTTTCCTGGTTTATTTGAAGATTTTTATTTGTTTTTCTATTGGTTTTTGCTAGGAACCCGATCAGCGCACATGAATTCCTAGCTTGAAGATTTCGGGACGGCTTCGACATTTTCTTTTTCGCCTTTCGACTCTGATTTGTTCTTCATGCGGGGTTCTTGGATATGGAGTACTAGAGTTTGAATCATGAGGAAATTCACTCGTCATGTTTAAAATCATAGTTTTTTTTTTTTTTTTTCCCGAGTCATCTCTTAGATTATGATTTTTGTTACTCATGTTCTTGATTTTAGTCATAATGGCTGAACTGTACATTATACTTCTTCATCAATAAATTGCTGGTGACTAATGGTGAAAATCATTAATCTCCATTTCTTCAAAAAAAAAAAAAAAAGTTATGATGAAATTTTCATTCACACATCCATTTCAATGTTGCACATTTTCTCCCCTTGACGTTTGCATGCTATATGCAATTAAATATTCCTGTTCTCTGTTGATTGGTAGGTTCTTACTTGACCCCGGACCTTCGCACTAAAGGCATCCGTTTCTCATCTCATCTGATATTTGGTTATATTTGCTTGTTTGATGGGCTGCGTTTCTACAAAGCATACCAAACGCACACCTGGATATGAAGACCCCAAAGTCCTTGCTTCTGAGACTGCTTGTGAGTATATTCCTGCCAATGGGAGGTTTTGTGAGTATATGAGATTTTCTTTGTCTCTCTTAATTTGTTTTCAAAACCTCATGTTGGAGGATCTAATATATTCACATGGTGATTTTCATGGCATTTCAATATCCAGCTACCATCTTTAGGATATGTGGCAGGGATGTATTTGTGAATCAACAAGTGCTGGCTTTTTTTCCTTATCAGTGTATTAAACTTTAAGTCCAAAACTCATTTATCTCAGGCATCCTAATGTTTTTCAAACGTGTAATAAGCCAGTATCTGCTCGTCCAGTGCATGACCATTAAGGTGGTTTTGTCTAATTGGATGTTAGATGCATTTCTTTCCATTATCTAACTAAGATTACATTTTAAGATATGATGGAAAGAAATATAATGGAAAGAAATGCATTATCTAACTAAAATTACATTTCTTTCCATTGTCTGCGCATTTCGTTCCTTAAAATTACATTTTAAGGCATATCTAACTAAAATTACACTTTGTATTCATGGCAGTTACTGTGAGCGAAGTAGAAGCATTGTATGAGCTATTTAAAAAGTTGAGTTTCTTGATAATCAAAGATGGCCTAATACACAAGGTATCCTCTTTGTTTAGCTCTCTGGAATTGTGTATTTGCAACTCTATTGATGGTTCTGGTTTTAGAACTCCTAGTATGAGCGCCTAAATCATTTCTTTTTAAGCAGGAAGAATTCCAACTTGCACTGTTCAGGAACAGCAAGAAGCAAAATCTCTTTGCAGACAGGGTCAGCTCCTTCTCCTCTTAAGTCTTCTTCATCTATTAAAGGGTGAAACGAGCAAGTGGAGGCAAAAACAGAATATCACAGGTGGCCATCAAAGTAGTAGCCTCCTTCCTTGTAAGAAGCCTAATCAGTGTACTCTAGATTAGTGGGCCATAGAAAGACAGGTGCCCGCTGACCAACATAACCCACGGTAGCTTGCATAAAAGTGGAAGTCAAAAATTTAGCTGTTTCGTTTCTTGTTGGATCGAAGGAACTACCTGGCTTGAATGAAAGATGCATACTTCCATCGCGAAAAAAGTGAAGTGAGGATTATGCAGCGAAATTCCATATGGAGTAGTGGATATCTGTTTGGATGGAAAGAAAGTGATCAATCTTTAGTTGTATCTTGGATAATTTCCACAAATGTACCTATTTGGAGCTATGAGAGATGGAAGAAATTTTTAACACTCATGCGCTTCTAGTGTCAGCATGTGCTAGAGTACTGATTGCTGTAATGTGTGATGGAAAGTTTTGTTCATGGCAGCCTATTAAGACTACCATATATTTCTCATATTATCTTGCCAATTTCTGCAGGTATTTGACTTGTTTGATGTCAAACGCAACGGGGTTATTGAATTTGGAGAATTTGTTAGATCACTTAGCATTTTTCATCCTGATGCTCCAGAAGAAGATAAAATTGCATGTATGATATCCACCATTATAACTTAGATTTATTAATCTCCAGTTCTTTTGCTTAGCCAATATAATTTATAGGCTTTGATATTGATGGAACTTTGTAATGCGTTGGATTCTAGCAGTAGATTTGATCACTCAAATTTTCATCATTTTGATTGGTAGTTCTCAAATGGGAGTTCAGAATGTGTTAGCTTTGGTTCCAGCAAGTTACTCATTAACTTTTGATATTTTAAAATGACTGTGGTTGATTTATAACTCACAAATTCTTGGTGTATTTGTGGCAGTTGCATTTAGATTGTATGACTTGAGGCAGACAGGATACATTGAACGTGATGAGGTAATTATAGTTATTTTATTCATTTGTTTCCATTTTTTGTTTTATGGCTTAGTTTTTGTGGCATACTTTTTGGTAAATCTGGATATTCAGTATTGAGAAGGTGGTCACCATAATTATATTAGCTTGGTCAAATAGTAGTGCTGATAATGAAATCATTTTAGCTCCCAAATCATAATGGATCCCATGCTCCATCATCTTTGAAAATCTATTCAGTGTTGTCATGTCCGAGGGGCATGGTGGACTATGGTGTGAACACTCCAAATTAGTTTGTTTCCAATAACCTGTATACAGTATCTCTTGCCATCAGTGATACAATATGTCTTTTCTTTTTTGTTGGCACAGTAACCCCAGTTGATAATTATCAAAACTTCACCACAAAATAATTGAAGAATTTAATTGTGGTATGTCTGAAATGGAGGAAACCTTAGACACTTTAAGAAGTACAGAATTTTATCTAATAATTGTCAAGATTTTATGAGACACTTTACTGCTGATACAAGTACTATATCTAGCATTTTCTCTTAATGAGTTACAGACTCTTATAAGCTGTTCCACAATTTCCTTGGCTGCTCAAACAACAGCTTGTAAATTGTCCTATGTGGAATTTGTAGCGATTAAGTAACAAAAGTCATTATTAGCTTTAGATTCTCATTATTTGGAATTAATCTGACTGCTTTACAGTGTTATATCATTCTTCAAGAAATAAATCACTACGAATTCTGCAACCATGTTTGGTTATCAACACCTTTGAACATGTCATAAGTAATTCATTCTGTCATCAAAACTGAGTACTGACATGCAACCTAGGGATGGAGGACTTTTCATTAGGCTCAAGAGATGGTAAATTCTTTTGGCAACAAAACAATTCAAATTTTTAGTGCTGGGAAGCAACAAAGTACTTCCCGGTGTAATAGCTACAAGGCCGGCATGTCAATACTCCAGCTGCAACTTTAGGAAAGTTACTTTTAAATCAGTGGCATTCTTTTAGTAAAGCTAATGAAATGGGGTCTCGTTGATTTTGTTTGAAAGGACTGTCATCATCATAGGTACCTATGCACAATGGAGTACTTATTAGAAAGATAATAAAAAGTGGTGATGGCATGCTGCAGGTCTATGTGGATGCATATGTTGCTGGTGTTATAAAGATATTTAACAAATAAATAAAGTCTATCAAAATAAATAAGAATAAATGGAAATTAGAAATAGATAAGAAGATATTCAAAAATAAATGAAAGTGTAGTTATACATATCCACTTGTTTGAGAATCAAAAATAAAAGAAAGCTTAAATTTAAAATAAGCTAATGCAACAAACAACTTTACTGATTATAGGATGATGAACAAAATGCATAGTATGTAGGCTACCATTTTTTCAAAACTACATGGCACTATACTACTATTTTTCAAAAACATGAGGTATTTAGGAACTATAAAGATGCACTGCATATATCTAAGTTTAAACATCTACCAAGTAATGAAAGCACATGGTGTATTCTTCGTCAACTTTTTCACATTAGACAATAATTCATCATCACAATCCTCATGTGTCGGGGCTGCATATGCAGGGGATCTTTTTTTTTTCCTTTTTCCTTTTCTTTTGGTGCAAGGAATGTGGGTATGCAGGTGCTTGGCAGCGTTAACGGAGCCTGGCTACATGAGGACTGCATTGGTCCAATGTGATATGGTCACCAAACCAAGCTGCACCTACATACATTAGCACTTAAATAACTGCTCAAACTGTATATTATTATATTAGAGCACTGGTCATCAGTTTCATGCGTTATGATATTTGATTCTTTCCTTATTCAGTGCACATGGCAGAACTAATTCTTGTCATGATAAGATGAGGGTACTTTTTTTCCTCTCTCTATTTAATTTCTCTTTTTCTTTTTAATATGAGAGACAGCCCTGGATGGCACAAGACACAACAAATGGTAGAAGGCTAATTCTATGATTTTTGCTTGATATCATGTTAGAAAAGAAAAAAAGAAAATAAATGGAAGAGTAAAGAGAAATAACAAAATGGAAATAGAGAATAGGTGGAGGGGCACAAGAGGAAAATGGCTAAAGGGATAATGACAAGAGGTTGGTATAGGAATTTACTATTTGCATTAAGCCTTTCAATAAGCCATATGTTGGATTTGGAAGGAAAAATGCTGTTTATATCCTTTAGTTTCATAGACCGTGTAGTTGATTAGTTTAATATCTTAGTGGACCGCCAAAGGTGAGGGATCCAGCAAATCAATATCTAAGGTATCATGGCAGGTCTGTCTCCTACTCAGAGTTATCTTGGCAAGAAAGTTTCTACTGATTCATGAAGTATTAGTCAGGTTGAAAACTGATTGTCAAAAATGCTGAAATTTGCAGATATTTTATCTTATATGTACCAACCACGTCAATATAACTAGGATAATGCTTGCTGCATATCAAATTTCTTATGACATAATTCAGTAAACTTCCATTGACTGAACTAATGTTCTTTTGAACTTCACATTTATCTTGAATACTTACCAATCTAAGTTCATTCTACTCCACAAAATTCTTATAAAATATATAAAGAATTCATTTGAAATTTGTTATCATGCATTTGTGTTATCTAAGGAGAGTTTTAATGCCATTTTTTAATGTTTTCTATAGTTGAAGGAGATGGTGATGGCTCTTTTGAATGAATCAGATTTGTGTCTTTCAGATGAAATTGTTGAACAAATTGTTGATAAGGTGAAACAGAGTCTTTTTCATTCCATATGTTAATTGGACTACGCTACATGCAGTTGTAGCTTTTGTTTGGAGTATCTAATTTTCATGCTGCTTTACCTCTACAGACATTTGGTCAGGCAGATTCAAAAGGTGATGGAAGAATAGACCCTGATGAATGGAAGGAGTTTGTTAAGAAAAATCCATCTTTGTTGCGGAACATGACTCTTCCATACTTAAAGTGAGCCTTAGACTGAATTTCCATATCACATGGTCTTACCTGTCCCTTAGAACTAATAATTTCTGATATCATATTGCTTAGCTTATTTCTTGGCAGGTTCATATATGACGTAATTTTGTCTAAGAGTATTTTGTTTCCTAATATGTGATATATGATAATTATTAGTGCTATATAGCTATAAGAAATCTAATGGTCATGGAGAATAGTCTATTGATCTACATTTCAATATCAATTACCTAGAATTGTTGGTATTCTTGAATATGTATAGATATGACATTTATCTTTGCAGCTACTAATACTTGAGTTCCATTGCATGAATTAGTAGATTTTGATTATAAATTTTCAGATAATGTAAAACCTCTAATATCTTGTAATATCTGTGCAAATCTAATATTTTTATTGCAACATTTCTAGAGCCTTAATCCTTATCATGTACTTAGATACATTGGTATCCTATTGTTTTATGTGTGATGGATCATGGCTTAAATTTTATATGTTGGAATATTTTCTCTGTTGTAATTCTTGCACACTTTTGCCTTGCCTGAGCATTATGTCTCCAAGATTACAGGGGTATGTCATGATAGTTTTACAAATTTGCTTGAAAACTTAATTCATCCCCCGCCTATCTTTAACTGTTGGATGTAATGGGAATCTGGCTACATTATCAGCAAAATTATCTTGTTGAGCCAAACTAGAGGATTAGCCTAAGTTTCCATGGAAATTCCACATGTAATGTTTGATGATTAGAAGGAACCATTATAACAATAACTTGATTTACAACCCTTCGTTGCCACTTTCCTGGACTTAAACCTTCATTTTTCGTTGTTCTAACATTTTTCTTATTGGTTTTACAATTTTTTTTTTGCCTGCACCTTTCGTTAACATTTTACTTCTGTTCTGACTATATACCGCAACCTATATCTAAAAATCTTATCAGCAAATCATATACAGACCTTTTGCATCTTCCATTAATGCATACTCTGGATATCGGATTACTTTTTTTTTTGTTCACTCTATTATAATGAAAATTTTTCAGCATATATGGACCTTTTGCATCCGCCTGCAATCCTACATTGTAGTCTCATTTTCTGATCCATGCATTTGCTTAACTCACTCCTGCTCTGGATAGAGAATGAATTTGTTAATAGGAGAAAAGAGAGAGAATGAGTTAGTCCGCAGATGGAGCTATCTGTGGTCGTGTTCTACAAGTTTATTATCATTATAAGCGCATCCTGGAATGCCTGTTATTGCTAAATTGAAAGTGAATTCTCATCTTTGCTGTTTTTGCATTTGGTTGGTTCACAGGGACATAACCATGGTGTTTCCCAGCTTCGTGATGAAATCTGAAGTTAGTGATGAAGACATGACAATCTAACAAAGATGTCCACTGCTGTCATATTTGTTCACTCCAAAATTGATGATGTCCCTTCGCTCCATCTACGCCTTGCAAGTGATGCATCTGTGCTGGGCTGGGATGACTGATGCTGCTTCTCCCAAAGATGATGACGATAACCAATCTCAACCCTTATGCTGCAGTGATATGCGCGACCGTATGGTTTATCGCAGATCAAGCATAACAATTCAGTTACTCGAGCTGCACATAAATACTTTTAGATGATATCAATAAGAAGTATCCATGTGTATTTCAACTTCATGCACTGTATAATTTTCAATTGTGTAATCCATGAAATACGAGTTTACTCTAGTGATAATTTGGGCTCACTTAAAAGAACTGTCTTCTGAAAGTATATTTGGAAGTTGTGATGTCCTGCTTCAGATCATTTTCCGTTTGTTATACAAGATTGATCGAAGGAAAAAATGGAACAGTTGCAGATTTCTTCAACGAAAGAAGTTGAACTTGGAAAATTAGATTGCCAGTTCATTACTCCAGGGAGACTCATTTGTAATTCAATCAGTTATCATCCCTTCTAGCTCCGGTTGCTTTAACCCACGAAGAGGCGTGGCTGGTGTGAAAGTTAAACAGCAATGGATCCTTCTCAGTAGCATCTCTCTACCAGTTCTTAAATACTAGAGGAATTAAATGCAGTTTTGCAGGCTCTTTATGGATACTTAGCAGGCTATTGAAGACCATTGGTTTGGCTGTGGTTACTTTGGCATGAAAGAGTAAATTTTATATCAGGTTATCATATTTGATGTAAAAAATAGAAGAGAAAGATGGTAAAAAAATTGATTGACCTTCTATTTAATTTAAATATTATAAATTTTTAAATAATTATAATTCATATTTGATAAAAATATCTTCAATAAAGTACTTATGCAATCATTGAATTTATTTTGATATTTTTAAAAATTCATTCGAAAGTTTTACAAAAAAATTAGTATGCAGATGGCATTTTGTATATAAAAGACTATATTATTGTAGTCATTATATAAAAATTGATTAGAGATGGTAATACTATAATAATATTAAAAAAATATTTTATATTGATAGAAATATTTATAAATTTAATCATATCTCTACGTAGAATTATCTCTAATTCAACATAATAATTTTTTTTAAAAAATAGTTTTTTCATCAATTAAATATAATAAAAATTATTTTTTTTATAATTAATTTTTTAAATAAATGATCCCAATCATACGGATAAGCGTGTATATGGTTATGCTAGAAGAAAAAGACGCGAGATGCTAGAGAGGAAACTTTGAAAGAATATTTGTGGATGCTGCGTCCATTGCCATCAAGCTCTGACGACCGTACCTTTTTTGCTCCTCCATCCTCAATCAAGTTTTGAATTGCCATGCCTCTATTGGAGAGGCAGACACTTTCTAAAATCTATTGAGCTAGTGGTGCTCATGTTACTCACATCTATGGCATGGAATTGTTGGCGAGAAAGAAATGCAAGGATATCTTTGAATAAAGCAGCTGCAACCGTTGCCTCGATGGATGCTTGGCATCTCTGGATTGGGTTGATCTTTTCCCCAAGGCTTTGCTCACTCCGCTTCCAAAAACAACTTCTGATCACGTTCCCTTGCAGCTCGGGGTTTCACCTAAACTCCCTAGAAACAAACCTTTCCGTTTCGAAGCCTTCTGGTTTTCTATAGAGGGTTTTGACAGCAGCGAACCTGGTATTAAAACTCCGATTTCTCAGAGCTAAGTTAGAGAAATGGAACAAGGAAACGAATGGAAACATCACATCATTCAGAAAAAGGTATCGATTGGATGCTCAAGAGGAGGACCGATGCTTAACTTCGGAAGAACAAAAAGAAAGAAAGAACAAACCTGAAGGATCAACCGAGCAAAATTTTGATGAAGGAGCAAGAAGAAGTACTTTGGAGACAACGATAGGGGATCAGAACGCTGATTGGAGCAGCCTGTTCACCGAGGGAAGGGAAATGATGACCTATCAGACCTGGATCAGCCGTTCACAATAGACGAGATAAAAAATCAGCCTAGCAAAAGACAGTGCGCTTTCCCGCCCATTTCTATCGGAGATACTGGGAATCGATCAAGAATGACATCTTAAATGAAATTTATGGAAATATAGCTAGAGTTGACGGGCTGAATTACCGACGCATCACACTCGTACCAAAGAAGAAATAAGAAAGCTTGAAAGTTCGCAATTATAGATCCATCAACTTGATTAATGGAGTGATAAAAATTCTGACTAAGACTCTTGAGTATAAGATTCAAGAAGCACATGAGTAAACTACTTTCCGAGTAGCAGAAAGATAAATTAGTGACTGTTTTTTTTTTTGCGCTGTTGAGGTTCTTGCTCATGACCACAATTTGCCCCTTAAGATTGATTTCGAAAAGGCTTTTGATGATATTGATTGGTTATTCCTCATGGATTTGGACTCAGATGGCGCCGGTGGATGGAAAATATTTTGTATTCTAGCAAAATTGCTCTCATGATCAAAGAGAAGCCTACAAAATAGATTCAAATCTAGAAGGATGTCAAACAAGGAGATCCTTTATCCCTGCACTGATATTTTAGAAAGGATGCTCAGGCCAGCAAAGAACAATAAATTCATCTGTGATTGCCAAAAATGACAGGTTGCATCACAAATCTTCAATACACCGATGATATTATAATCTGGTGCGATGCAAACACTCAGCATGCTCTCAACCTAAAGTTTTTATTATACTCTTTTGAACTACTAATTGGGCTAAAAAGTGATTTTTGAAAAAAAGCTCACTAACAGGGATGATGATATTTGCAACATCTTTGTTGCACTGTTAGCGTGCAAACTTTCCAAATTTTCACCACAGTATTTAGGTTTTCCTCCGACTAAGGGCACAATTAGATCCTCCGACTGGAACTTCCTCATTGAAAAGGTGGAGAAAAGGTTATCAGCTTGGAAAGAAAAACTATTATCAATCATATGTCGTTTAACTTTGGTGAACTCCATTTTAAGCTCAATTCCAACATTTTGGATGTCTACATTCCTGCTTCTTGCAAAGGTATTAGACATAATAGATAAGAAGAGAAGAGATTTCCTACGAAAAGGAGAGAGATTAAACTCAAGAGGCATATGCCTATTTAGTTGGAAAAAGATCTACGGACCAAGAGTGTTAGGAGGTCTTGGGGTGATAAACTTAAAATTATTCAACCATCGCCTTCTGATGAAAAAAAGGAGATTCTATCAAGAACCAAAAAAACTATGGAGAACCCTCATACAAAAGCTTTACTACGATAAGATCACTGCCTCACAAGCACCTCCAAAAGCTCATCGTCTTGCATCAAATGCTTAGAAAAGTGTGGTTAAGGTACGTCAAAATTTCAATCAAAGCATCCATTTCAGGATAGGGGATAGGAAAAATATAGATTTTTGGCATGATTCTTGGGCGGGTCAAATAGAACTAAAGCAAATTTATCCAGAGTTATATCTCCTATCGAGGACTCAAACAATTACTATAAGTTTTTTGATCTTTCAGATTATAGGAAAATTTTTCACTCGTCTCTAAGTGCCAGAGGAAACAAGGAGCTAGGAAATTTTTTAAACCTTATGTCAACCCTTGAGACGGCCCAAAAAGACGATATAGTAGATTGAAAATGAAGCAATCGGGGCAAATTCACAATCAAAATCTATTATTCTTTTTCAGTCATGGGGGCATCCCTTCTCAGTTTGCATAAATAAATTGGAAGATGCCAATTTCTACAAAAATTAAAGTGTTCAATTGGTTGGTATTTAACAACAAAATACTTACATCTGATGATTTGAAAAGAAGAAATATTTTAAGTCCACCTTTTTATGCTTTATGTTACTCAGAAGAGGAAAACATAAATTATCTATTTCTGATGTACAGGTTTTCAGCTAACCTATAGAATGAGATCACTAATAAATTGTCAATACAGAGTATACCAAACAATTATATCACATTGTGGATGGATTGGCGAAGCAAACTTTCTAATTTTCTTCTAAATTCAGCTTGGGATACTCTTGCAATCTCGATTGTATGGAGTTTATGGATGAAAAGAAATGGAATAATTTTTAGATACGAAGCAAATGCAATGTATAGAGTTCTCGAGAAATCCCTCCGTTACTTGGAGGATTAGTTGGTTCTCGCTAGTCATCATAAGAAAGTAAAGATAAGAAAGATTCTACAAAAACTCAGAGGCTGAAATGGAGTGGAAAAATCATAGTTGACAAGCATAAACTAAGAATAAAACTATTTGATTTTTTATTTCAATGTTGTCTAGACTTGTAACTACTTCATAAATTTTGAATAGTCGTAACTCAAAATTTAATACATCATCTTAGATATTTAACTCATCCAAGATTATGGTAGAATTATCTGCTCCAAATCTGCACCAATGCTGTTGTATTTGACACTATTTAAAATCTTTTTTTAATTTCTGTTGAGATTATATATATATATATATATATATATATTTAAATTTTTTTTCTGTCACCGGCAATCTTTCGTCCCCTCCTTCCATTTTCACATTAAAAAAAAAAAAAAAAAAAAAACTGTTGCGTCGATGGGCCTGCAAGTTATTTATCGACTGCTCATCTCTCTGCGGTCAGAAGCTTCCCACGCTTTGGACATATCTGGTTAAAAATAAAAAAAAAACATCCCATGTCTGCTATCAATCAATCAAAATTTTCAGTTGCAATGTTTGAAACTGGAGCTTCATGCTGCAGTCGAGCGATAATTTTTATCCTTCTTCTTGAAGCTGCTGTCCGTTATACCAATCCTCAGTCCCTAGTTCCACTCCGATTGTACTGGAATTTGCCACAGATGCTGCTGATCAAGAAAGACAAGGAAGCAGAAATTGGTCCTCAGCTACCTCACTGATCCTTTTTTTTTTCTTTCCATGTCAGAGAAGAAGCAGCATGCTGCTCCTTTGAGGGACCATCGCGCCAAAATAGATCTTTTTAACCCCTTATTTTGGCTCCAGGAACCAGAACAAGTTTAGATTGGATTTCAAAATCTGTTTCAAAATACTCTTTAAAGGAGCTGCACCAGCAATTCCTTCACATTCCTCCTCCTCCTCTTTTGTTTTTTTTTTGCGTGGGGTGGGTGGGTGTAGAAAACATTCCTCCTCCCATTGAATCAACACTTTCTACGATCATTTTTGGCTGCTTTTTGTAATCACCCTTGGAGACCGTAAAGCTTGGCTTCCTTTTGCAATCGCCAGCAATTCTTATCCCATATGTAAACTTTACACAAATATATTCTTACACTGTTATATGATTACATCTCATTATTATAGTTGAAATATATTCTTTTACCCATAAATTATAATAATATTTAATAATTATAGTATAAAATATTTTTAATTATATTACTGATGAGAGAAAAAGTGCAGAAGATCTCAATAAAACTAAGGATAAAAAGATGCATCTTGATGCATGAGAGTCCTATCATTGTGGTGTTTGAGAAGAGTCAAATGTATATAACCGAGAGGCTGCAAACTCATGATATCATTATTATAGTGAAGCAACCTTACCGTCGCTCTAAAATCCATCCTCCTAGAAAAACCAATATTGTGGGATAAAAATTTAGAAATTCTTTAGTAAGACTGGAACCTATGATATCTATATCACAACAGAACAACCTTATCTACTAGCGACCTGGATGCCAATGCTACGGTCTTTTTCCTTTGGTGAATGCAAACATCAGGCTTTCCCTCTATCTGCCTTGATATCTCCTTTGATGGGCAAGATCTGAGATAGATCTAATTGCATCGAACGATCTAAGCTAGATCTTCCGAGGCAGATCTAATTATATCGAACAATCTAAGCTAGATCTTGCCATGATCACTACTCCAAGAGTTGGTGAATCAGAAGAAAAAGGTATTAAGTTTCACGTAGATTTGGATTGTGGAGATAATGTTGGTGCTGATAGAAGAGGAGGAGGTGGAGCATTCAGGGTTTGGGGCAGCGAAGAGATGGAATTCTTCCATAGGAAAGTGGCGGCGATGGAGAAAGGAGGTCAGCTACCAAAGATGCCCTCCTTGCTCATCTCTTATTTTGGTTTTATTTTTTTTTTTTGTCTTCATCTTGTCCCAGCTTGTGAGAGTCCGTTACATTATTTTTTTATTTATTTATGAGTGTCTTAGGATACGTCAGATGGGGTATGACATAATAAAAAACCCTCCGTAGATGACATCCTCTGGGCGACGACCTCGCCTGGGGACTTTTATCCCAATGATATAAATTTAGATAGGTAAAGCTGCTCTAGGGTTTTTTTTTTTTTTTTCTAAAAAAAAAAGAGGCTACCTTAGTTTCTTTTTTTTTTTTAACAAAAAAAAAAAAAAAAAAAAGAGAAAAGAAAGAAACATGAATCGCAAGTTGTGCTAAATAAATGAACATGAGAATTGCATATGAATGGAGAAGCTGCAGCAAACATCATTCATTTGCTTATTCACAGATACTTTCTGAAACAATAATTGGTGAACTTTCACGAAATAAATCAGAATAGATGAAGAAAGTTTTAGTAATATGAGTAACGTCTTAGGAAATTTGAACAATTAAGTATTTTCCATAAAATTTGCTGACCTATTAATCCAAAAGAGAGTAATGCATATTGATTGATCTGAACAGCCAGACAACACTAGCAACAGAAGGAACAGCTTCCCAAAACCTCATTGTAATAAAGATAAAGCGAGAAATAAAGGAATTGGTTTATTTGCAAAACATGAAAGGATAAATTAACATATATATATATATATATATATATATATATATATAAACAAGGTCAAGATAAAAGCCTAGAATATATACATAATTGGGTTGACGACCATTTCCACTTCCATGGGTAAAGTTCTAAGTTTACGGATGGGCATAATTGCAGGCCCCCCACTGCTCCAAATGGTCTCATGCTTGAATGCATAGAAATTCCTCCCCTTCATCAGCAGAAACCATTAGAAGGACCATGAAGTATGTCCCTTGATCATCTAATCAAAATTCATTAATTGGTGTGCTTTGAAAATGATGAAACATACAGCTTATCTGACAACAGAAACTTCACAATATATTCATAACCTATGAAGTTGCACACTTTTAATGTTGCCATACTACTGCCTACACTAAAGAAGAACAAGAAATTGCTGTGCTTCATATCAACTGTAACAAACATTGTGCTTCGTTTCAGTTGTAAATGTATTCCTTGCATTGCAAATTTAGATCCGGTCTCCACCACTGATGGATGCCATGTGCCTGCTTGAAGTCTGAGGAAGGGCTCAAATTTACTGTCAGTCTTGCTGATGGAAGAAGGTGCAATGGCTCAGACTCCTTTCCAAGTGCACTCAAGAAAAGATCTTTAACAGAGTTCTGTGTTGCCAGCCTCTCTATATGTCCTGCTCCAATCTCCTCCATCTTTTTCCGGTGTTCAAAGTATCCAATATATTCTGAACAGATATGATCCTCTGGGTTAACAAAAAGATTTGGAACCCATGATGCTAGCATGGCAAAGGAACCTTCGGACCTATTATTATGGCCTCTTACAGCCACTGCAAGTCCAGCTGTGATAAAGCTGCTAGCAATCCTGATTCCTTGCCTCACCTTCTTATCTTTGATCCTCTCCAGTGGGGCAGAGACGAAAGGTGGGTTAAAGAGAAAAGTTCTAAGTTTGATACCTGTCTTAGCCATATTTTTCCCAGCAAGTGTTGCGATTGCTGACCCCAAAGAATGACCAGCTAACCATACATTCTGACTTCCAGCTGAAACCAGGTTCCGAACAGCTTGCATCGCAATTTCAAAGCGGGGAGTCCCATCAAGGCCATTTCTTAAGAAGAGGAAATCCAGTTTAAGATCCTGAGAAAGAGATTCTTTCTTGGTGATGGTACCTCGGAAAGCAATGACAAATTTTGGGGAATTGCCATTTGATGAGTTTTGGATGGAGTAAGGGGGTTTGAATTCATAGATGGCACCAAAGATGGATAAATCATCAACATCAACAAGTTTACGGATAAGTTGGAAATGAAAATTCTCCCACCAGGCTGGCGCACAAGCATCTGGACCATGGCGGTTTTGCTGACGGTCCCGCTCTAGCACATATGCGCCCTGAACCAGACTAGCAGCAATAGATCTCTGGTGATGTGGGCAGTTCCTGTTGCATGCAAAATGAAATAAATAATAAATTTCAACCCACCCAAATGTAAGCCATGGTGTTTTGAAGCTAAAGCGAAAATCAGATGGCAAGAATGCATGAGGCATCTCACTAGAGGAGAAATGGGCATAATTTAATAACAAATACGTTAGCCACAAATTATTTGCAAGCTGAGTAAATCAAATCAAGGGAAAATCTTATTAGTTTCAAATAGGATTTGCTGGATCCCTGAGTTCTCATTTCAGGAAGGATCCCCATGAAGTTTCAACATAATCCTATTATGGATTAGCCTAGTGGTCTTTTAGGAAACTTCCCTGCCAAATGGATTTCATGGTCACATGGTAGCTCCCTCTCTTATCCAAAGATTCCTTGGCCAGAAATCCAGCACCAATTCGGAGAGCGTTTACAGTGTATTTAGAGCTTGTTCTAGAGCATTTGCAAGCTACAATATACCAAAAATGCATCCATAAGGCAGAATACATATTTAGATTGGAGAAGGCATGTTACTTAGAATACAATCATCAAACCATGCTGCTGCAATGCTTCATAAGCTGAATATACCAAACTCAGTCAGAACCTGTAATCTGGTTAAATATAATATGCAGCAGAAAGAACACATGGAAATCACTCAGACAATATAACAGCACAATCAGTCGCCAGGGACAACACTATCAGATCTTTGGAACAATTTTTAAAGACAGATGAAATATCGCAGGATTACATTAGTCTGTAACAGTATGCCCATTAAACATGCAAGGATATAAATAAAATCTATTAATATTTTTATAGCTAGTGAAGTATATATTTCGAATTTCTATCAGTTAACAAACCTCTTTAGTGTTTCTTAAGGTCTGTACTCCATATACTTCTTTAATTTTCCCAATAATTTTTTTCATACATTCCCAATAAAATTTTTTAAAATGCTTGGATAATGCTAAAAGCAGGAAAACAACTTAACTTACAGAATATCACCTTACCAGTTCACAGAGGTTAAATGTACAGGTCCTGAAACCTCAAAAAAATCCTTTTCAGAGACCATGGTGCTGAATTTCTATTTGGCTTTTCGTTTGATAATTCCCAAAAAAGGCAATGCTGAAGCACAAAAGAAAAAATGAAAGAGGTATTCAATATAATTATTTCAAGAATTGGAAGAAAGTAGACAAATCAATGTTTCAAAGTTAATATCATTGATTTTCTCAAAGATCTTCAAATGCACAATCTTAATCCCATTTTTAATACAAACAAGTCTAATTATTTAAACAGAAAAATTAAATCTTAATGATGCCAAGTTTGATTTCTAAACATGATAAAGCATGCCAACTTCCCATCAAAGATCACCTCATCATTAAAATATCAAGCTAGCATTTCATTAATTCAAATAATGGAATGAACTATCCCTGTTTTGGGTCTTAAGTCTGCAACATGGCGATATGGATAACTTGGCTGTGTCATGAGTTGACTTAATAATCAAACAGAATATCATATTGATAAAGTTATGCATAAACCAACAAAAAGGCCACCAAAAATCAAATGATAATACTAAAGCATCTTCAGGATCACAATAGTTAAAGTATATTCCTCTAATTGAATTCTTGGTCTCAGAAAGTTCCCACAGTTTTTCTTTTGCCAGAATTTCCCTACCTTACCAATATTTCAACCAAAAAAAATGACATTATTCTCATTCTTACTCAACCCATTTGATCTAAATCTCTTGTTTTCATTCCTCTGATCTTATTCAAGATTTTTGTCTCACCCTTTGTGGTTTGGTTTATCATTTAAAATAGCACAAAATAGATAGTTAGCCTAATCAGTACTTCTGATCTTTTGAAATGTTTTACACCATTTCCTGAATCATCACCTCTTCTTCAACTCTAACATTCATCAAATAAGCTTTTCATGTGCATATTGCTAAATTCAGGATTCTTAAAAACTTCTCTCCTACTCCATTAATACAATCTGCTACATAGCACCCTTTTTGGTATAATTTTCAAGTTTTAGCAATGCTCCTTCAATGGTTTAATACTTGATGATCACATCTTATTCCTTAGGATTCTACAGCTTCATACTTGTTTCCTGGTTAGCACAGTCTATGGGCTAACCCTCCTACCTTCAAAATCAGGGTTATAATATAGGCTTGTTATTTTGCAATTATCCAATTTAAACGAAATATAGGCAAAGGATCGACATTTTTCTTTATATATACAGACGCACATCAGGAAGGAGACATGCGAAGGGACTGTTTTGATAATCTTGTGGGAATTGTGAGCTTGAGAATGGGATTTCCCATATTATACTACATTGGGCCCAGCTTGGTCCAGAACAACCGGAACTCCCTCAGCCCATTTCCAAAGGGACAAAAAAAAAACCACGTTTTCTTCTAAAAAAAATTATCCGGCAGTATTCAAGTCTTTCCCTCAGCTAATCCCTCGCCCTTCCTCAACCCCCCCGGCCCTCTCTCCATCCCGTCCCATGACTCTAGTGGGATTCCAACAGGATTATCCAAACAGGCCCTAAATAGACTTGAATCATAATGTCAGAAATGGATTTCCCCCTCCCATTAGATTGAAATGTGTTGACAAATAATAAGCATGAAATGGTGCTCAAACTTTTCGATCCGCTGATGTGCATCATCAAACTCGGAAATAGGTTCATAAAATTCCTATTTTCAAAGGTAAAACCCATAAAAGTTCCTACTACCAAACCAGAAAGTACGAAAAAAAGGGTTCTCTCACCCTCAAATCAAGATGTTGCAAAGATGAAGGTCGAAACAGTGAAACAGAACAATCGGAATGCACAAAGATCGCATCTTTCCGCGAGATTTTAACCAAACTCGTTCTATTCAGAATCAAAACCCCCAAGTCCTTAGTAAATCAAAGATAAACAATGAAGAAAAGAATGGAATCAATTATAACAGAATGTATTCCAAGAATATAATACCAAACCATACCAGAACCCGCTGCCAGATCTAACCTCCACTTCCTCAGAGATCTGCAATTGAACCAGTAATTAGAAACAATCCAAACACGGACAGACCACCAAATTTCTCGATGCCCCGTGGAAATGCCATCGGGACAGCGAATCTAGCCATAACTTAAAAGCAAACGTGCATTAAACCACAAATGTCAGCGTTAAAAAACAATATTTTAAACAACAAAAAAAGGTGAGGTCAGATTACTAATATTAAAATGCGCATGGGGCTTTCAAGAAAAAGACCGGGATAGACTTTCAAAACTCAATTGAAGGGAAGAGGAATTTGGATCTATAATAGATTATAGACATGAGAACGAGATTTAGGGTTTTGCTTCTCTCATTTTTACCTGGTAATGGGACGGAGAGTAGCGAAGGCGTTTGGTGAGAAAGCTCCGAGGTGAGAACTGACAGCTTTTGAACGTTGACGAGGATGATTGTATCTGTCGGTCATGGAACTTAATTAGTACTCCATTAACGCACACCAACTAATAACCATTTACGGCCTTGTCTCATGAAATGGTCCGTCAACCATTACAGAACTTAAAATAGAAATATTTTATGAATTAAGATTCATTTTAACATTTTTTTTATAAAAAAAATTTTAAAAAAATTGTGATGCTCGAAGATTTTTTATCTAACAAAATAAAGATTCCGAGTTCAACCTCTAAATAATAAATCTCTAAATATTTAGATTATGATTTTTAAAATCAGATCGAACCATCTGATTTAGACCATACCAAGCCAAACCCTCGGGATGGTTTGATTTTTGGTACCTCCTAAATTTTATGGAATCACTAGATTCGGCTCCAAACCATATGGTTTCGCATTGAATCGGACAATGTATTCCTGTTTCAAGCTAAATCATCTGATTTATTTTGAGATAAAGAGTACAGAAAGCTTTTTTCTTTAATTATTCTTTCTATTTCTCACTCTCTAACATCGACATCGAGAGAAGCAGAAACAGTCCGAATAAAAATGAATTAAAACTTTTAAGGTATATTTCTTGAATCATATCTCTCTTTTTTTCTCTTTTTTAAAAAAAAATTATAAAAATTTAAAAAAAATAAGAGAAAATCATGTTATTTTTTTATATAATTTTAATATATATTATAGATTTTAGGATGATCTATACAATAATACTAAAATCATTAATTTTTATTAAGTATATAATTTTTTTAATTAAATTTTTAAAAAATTAATTTAAAAAAATAAAAATTTAAAAAATAACTATAAAATTAGATTATTGTTTATGGACTTACAAGCTATTTTTGACATAAATTTGGTGTCCATTTATCAAGCTTTTGATGCATCTTACGCATAGTAGCCTAGGCTTAATTTTGAAAAAAAATAGTATTTCATACATGTCTACTATCTAAGAAAAGTATATATAGTATCTATGACAAAATTCTACATGAATGTAAGATCAAATATTTTTTTCATAATTTTTTAATTTTTTAATATAATTTATTTTAAAAAATAATTTAAAATAATTAAATAATTTAAAAAATATTTAAAAAATTAGATAAATTAAATTTTTAATTTTTATATAATTATTAAAATAATATTTTTTTATTAATTTTTAAAAATAAATCTATCGAGAAAAAAAGAATTCAGAGTATGATATTGATTGGAAGCATGACGAGATATTCTTAAGTCAACATCATTGAAGATATAAATAGTGCAACATAGAATTCAATAAAAGAGTTACATGATTAAAATAGCATTTGACTGGTGGCTATCTGGATATATCTATGTACCATAAGTATCCATAAGAAGTTCGTCAATTGATGAAGAAGTATTTCACTAATTTTAAAGCAGCGAAGAAAAGAAATTTGATGAAGAAAGAAAAGATGGATCGTCGAGTAGAAAAGCTACCTTCTTATCACTCCAAGGATTCAGAGGAAGGATCTATTTTAGATGATTAGTAAGCATAGATCGAGACTGCTATTTAGATGAGTTTGGATGATCAGTGGTAGCTAGAGGAGGTAGCTAGGTATAGAGCTTGATTTGGACCATTAGCTTTTAAGGACGGGTCAGACTCGGGGAGCACTACAGCAGAGTCTGAGTCATGATTTAGAAGAACATTCTCAGTTAGAGAGTCCGCTAGTAGAGGCACCAACCATCTTGCATTTATGTTGAAGGCATTTGGTAGTAGAAAGAAATCCTCTGGAGAGATTCCAGCAGGAGCCACTATCCATGACTTGGATCCACACGCTTTTCATAGTAGAGATTTGGAGCAACAGAGAATTGATACTATGTTAAGAAAAGATAAAATGAATGATATATGATAAGCTATTGAATCTTAGTTTTACTTCAGTTACATCTCAGCGAATACAGCAGACAATCTATATTATCGCTCTATCATTTTGTCTATACAGGCTACTGGTTCAGATGCAGATCCTCCAAAATCAAGAGATATCCATGATGAGCTTTTTGACAATAATAAGAAAGATCTAGAAAAATAAATTACCTTAAATTAGAGTGTATGAGTTAACTGTGATGTGTGATGGTTGGACTGATCTTACTAAACGAAGCATCATTAACTTCTTGACATATTATGATAGAAAAATATTTTTTTATAAGTCTATCAATGCTTTAGCTGAGATGCACGATACTAGCTACATCCTCAAATTGATGGAGGAAGTGATTGATCGAGAGCAGAATGTCATACAGGTTATCACAGATAATGAACTACAGTATATGGCTGCAGGAGATATATTGGAGCAACGATCGTATAATTTTTAAACCCCATGTGCTGTACACTATATCGATCTGATGTTGATGGATATTGAAAAAAATTATAGAGTGCAAAAGATAGTGGAGTCAGCACATAGCATCATCAGATTCATCTACAACTATACATAAGTCCTATCATTAATGTAGCATTATGCTAGAGGCGATATATTGAGATCAAGAGTCACATGGTTTGCTACAAATTGTATAGCACTTGATAGCATAATTGATAAGAAAGTATAGCCACGTCAGATATTTGTCAGTCCTAAGTGGCAACAAAGTAGATATACCAGGACAGGCACTGAGAAGAACAATGTGGAGAGATTAATGACGAGGCAGTCATTCTGGCAGCAGATCGAGAAGATAGCGGTGGATATCAAGCCTTTATATGAGGTGCTTTAAGCCGTGAATGGTGAGCGATACTCCCAGATGAGCTTCTTATATTATATAATGGAGAGGATAAAGGAATAAATCAAGATGACAAATCCATAACATACCGATAGTACATCAGCATCATCGACCATCGATGGGGCTATCAAATGAGTAGGGAGTTGTATCTAGCAGGTAAGCAGCAAATCAAGATCTTTTTGAAAATTGGTATAAATAAACATAACTAATTATAAAATTTTATGTGCAGCTTATTATCTGAATCCAAGATTTTAGTATTTCATTCCTGGGATTGGCATGGATGAAGAATTTTTGTCTGTCCTATGAAATATAATAGACAAGATGGAGCCCGATCCAGATATTAGGGCTATATGTCTTGAACGAGTAAGTTAAGTTCAGTGATGTTTATTAACTTAGCTGTATCTTTAATAAGTAAAATATTATAATAAATAATTTTTTTATAGAAGCAAATATTTAGGAATGGTAAAGAATCATTTGGAAGTAATGTAACAGCTAGAAGCAAATCAAAGATGAATCCAGGTATATATTAAGAAATATATTATCATATTGACATATTCAATCTTCTTTTAATTTTATAAAATTTTAATGATTTTGTAGCTGAATGGTGATACATTTTGATGGATTCGCACGAAATCTAAAGGATCTTGCCATCAAGATCCTCTTCTAGACGTTTTTATTTAGTAAATATGAGTGCAACTGGTCGACCTTTATCCTTATCCATAGCAAGTAGAGGAACCGTCTAAAATAGAAATGCCTTAATGATGTTGTGTATGTGCACTACATGTATTCAGGAAGAAGTTCAGTTGAAGTATCTGCATCTGACTACGAATGATTTTGTTGATGAAGATGAAAATCTGATGATTAGATGGGTTATGAGTCAACAGTAGGAGCCAGAGCTTGATGACCCAGGATCGCCTTCATGACCAATCAGTTTTGTTGCTAGTGAGGTTGGAGTAGATGCCTCACAATGAGCAAGCAGCAATATTCCACATAGGCCTCCAGCCAATACACCACAGCATCTACCCTCACAACTTAGGCAGCCAGAGCAAGGCATGACGAGAGGACAGACAGCTACTATGCATATAGATAAAAGAAAAGAAAAGATAGTTGCAGTCCTAATAGAGAGGGAGCATTCGATTTACTTTGATTCAGATACCAAGCAAAACAATGATGATAGTTCTTCAGCTAGTCATAAATCTGGTGATTATGGAGGGACTGGAGGATAGGAGTCATAGCCGATTGGTGGTCTTTAATTCACTGGTGAGTCTCAGTTTATGCACGTCATGTAGGATAGAGACTACGATACACGAGCTGGTAGAGCCCGTAAGGATACAATTTCATACAGACGACGGGCTCCGCAAGATCGTTCAAGACATGATGTAGCTACAGATGACCTCGCATGTGGAGTAGAATTCATAGATGTATCAGGTTCATCCTCATATTCTAGATCCTCTTATCCGTAGCCATAGGCGGCCTATGATTTTTATGGATATGGATATGACGCATTGGAGACATCATCTTCTAGTGGCTACTATCTTATGCAGTCCGAAGCATCTTACAGATCGAAATTTGCTATCGGTATATTTGGATGAGCCTCTTCATAACCATGAGGATACCTCTTAGAGCCAGGATCTCAGTGAGAGTTCGAGGATGTCTTATGATCTGGCACGCCTACCTTATGGAATGAGTACAAAAGATTACAATGCTAGTTGACTAGAGAGATGGATTGATATTCCTCCGGACTATGTAAATGATCTTGCTATTTATGGACATTGACAGTCAACCAGATTTTGATGATTGATAAATATTAAGTATTTTTAGATTTTTTAATTAATTTAAATATTTTAGGATCTAATAATATGTAGTCTATGTCTTGATTATTTAGGATGTTAAATAATATAATATGATTCTTAGATTTATATCACACATGATTAAGGATGCATCGGAGTGATATAAAATTAGTTAATTTCATCAAAAATTAATTTAGGCTTCAAAATATTTAATAAACAAATAAAATTTGATTGGACATCCCAAAAAAATTTAAAAAAAAAATCTAAAAAATGAAGAGCTTTGCCTAGGATAAATCTTATACATTGCAATGATAGCATCGTGGAGAAATGAAGAGCTCTCAAACTATACTATTCATTTTCGAGATTAAGTGAGAGCATGCCCCGTGGCAGCAACCAGAGGCAGCTCGCAATTATAACGCAAGGATTCTATCCAATTAATGCCTTAGATGACATTGCAACGACATTTTTAAGCATTTTTCTATGTGTTGGTAAGTTGTCAACTTGTCGAGGAATCAATGGGGCTGGCATACCAGCATTCCGATCTATGCCCTTTAAAGAATGCCAAACCTCTACTCGATAAAGTTTTGGCGCTAGATCAAAGAATAATCTTGGAAATTAAATCTGTTAATGGCTGCTAAATGAGTGCCGATTCTACCCAACTCCTCTCCCTTTCTACTGCTCTAGTTAACTCGGTGGAGTCCGGACCAAATCCTAATTACGACACCTCAGCTGAGGTGCCGACAGGCTGTTCTCTTGTCACTTTCAGCAGGCTCTTCTGACGGCAGATCGAACCTAACGGCAAAAATGTAGAAAACTAGAAAACACATGGTTCCGCCATGCAACCACATCCTACAAAAATTTTGATTTTCGACATCATTAAAATTGCTACACTAGCTAGCTATATATATATATATATATATATACACACACACACATTAAACACACTGAAATATTTACGCAGCACGCAAGAAAAGAGCTAGAGCGAAATAGGCTCTAGAAGACTTTTTTTTTTTTTTTTTTTTCTATTCTTTTCGTATAATATAATCTCGGCACGCAGAAATTAATATTGTTTCCAATTAGCCGTGAATCAACGTTGAAGAACAGCCCAAGGAGCATGCCCAAAATGGACATCAAAAACACAACCTACGTCCATTGATAAACGCGGTTCCAGTGGTGAAATAGCTTATGAACATGATCGGGAATGACATAATCATCTCAGCCCCAGAGTATGCAACGAGCTTCTTTCAAAACCTTAGATTGCATGCAATTTTAACATCACACATATGGAGCTTCAGAATGACGGGAACCAAGGGAAATGTTGATGCCCAGCCCTGCATGGTAGAATTTAATGTTGCCCAATATTGCTGGCGAAAGGGTATAGCCTTTTAGCAACCTACACGCGTGAAAAATTCTAGCTATTTTTGGCACCTCAAACTGCAAGCATATGGACAGAAACCAATGTTCACTCTGAAGGCTTAGTCAACAATAAATGAATTACAATATATACTCAGTGAGAAAGGGAAAACACAAAAAGGACAAATCAAGAATGTTAAAACCCCTGCTATTCTCTACTTGGCCCATGCTACCGCATCAATCTCAGCTTGAGCACTTTTATACAGCTCAAGCCTCTTTGCAAGGGAAGATCTACGTTCCATAACTGCAGGGTCCTCATCCAACAATGATGACAACTGCTTATTCTGCACATTTTTAAATTTTTTAATCAGCATAAGTATATTCCGTAAAAGATCACAATGGTCGCACTCGGTTATTTAGTGATGGTAGTTGGAAATTATTATGCAATTTTATTCATAGATTTCCACAAGGTTAACAGATCATGATTTCCTACCAAAAAAAGAGAGTATTTTAATTGAAGCTAAACCATACATTCATGATCCATGGCACATGGAAGCAATTAGCATGGAATACCATTTCAACTCAAAGACGCACACAACCATGTGATTTGATCCAACCCACCAAACAGGACGGGTTCCTCTACCAGTGAACTGACCTTTCACCACATGCATCACCCTGGATATCCCCGATGATAATAAACCATAATATCATCAAGCAATGGATCACACTTGGAAATGAACTTAAACATTATTAATTTAATGCAGGGTTAGATTACCCATATGACTGAATCAACATAGAACATGGGCAATGTGTCAGAAAAGATAGAAGGCTTTGGAGGAAAAAAGAAGTTCCTTGGTTCAGAAATTTATGCATCAACTGTAGTACAGAAGTCAAGCCAACATTTCAAAATGAACATGAATGCTCGGATAAACTGATCTAGCTTAATTCGCATCACCCAGTTAGAAACAGTATCCCAAACTACAATTGAATTATAAAGAAATGTCATGCAAAACCCTTAAAATATCTAGTCTGATCCATAACAACGTTCTTGAAAAACATATTAGCTTACTTTGAATTAACAAGCAGATAATTAACAATAAGAGCTCCAATTAATTTAACTAATAGTTCAGCAAGCATATCTCAAATTACAATCTAGTTCTAAAGGAGATGTCATTTCAATTCTATGAAAGTTTTATTGATTTGTGTTCTTAACTTCACAAGTTATGAGCAAAAGCTTATGCTTAACTAAACTAACAGTTGAATAAGACTAATCTCACCTCTTTTGCTCCCAACTCTGTAAAGAAATGATCGAGCAAGGAGCGTTTGGCCTCGCGCACTTGGCAATAAACAATAGATTTCGGGATGGAGTTTCGCAAGCTTGCACAGACCATATTTACATAGGCCAAAACAGTAGTTCCTGTCGATTAAAGGATGAGTCAACTGTCATTAATTATTGTGCACTCGCACATACAGGTTAGATGAAACAATTGACTTTCTAAGCCATAACAAAAATCAGGGAGAGAAGAAATGGGCTCTAAATTAGGACCCCAGGTGTCAAGCCCATCATATTGACAGGATATGAGACATGCACAAATTTATCAGATATCATAACTGCACTTGGCAAAATAAGACCAGACAAACACTCCAGATGCAAGTTTGGGAAATTTGGATAATAGAGCATGTATAAGCTCTCCTCCTTTAAGCTTTCCCAAAATTGATATAACCAGGCATCCAAACCAGTACAGCTAAAAATCCACAAAAATCATTAGTTAAATCAACTTGCCTATTCGTCTGAGGTATGAATCATTGTATCTATCAAAAATGGAATGTGTTGGATTTCCTCCCTTCTCAATATCCTGAGGAAGCTTTCGGAAGAAATCTACAGTCAGGTAACTGCATTCCATGTCAACTAGCTTAAGGGTTGCTTTCTTGCTTTCATCTCTCATTCTGTCTAATGATTCAAAAGCTGCATTTCCCACCTCAACTCGAAGGGTAGGATACTGCTTCAACTCCTGAAGAACAGGCAAAACAAAATCCTCTTACTGCTTATGAATTTAAACATAAATGCTATGCAAGGCACAAGAAAACAAAGAAGGTAAACAAGTTTTTTTAAAAAAAAGACAACTCAATTAATAAAATTTACAATACCTTTTAAAGTTATTGAAAATGGAACAAATTATTCATCATCATCCACCAATGTCATTCATAACATTTCTACCACCTGACTCCCAAATAATGTTTCCATTATCGAAGAATACTTCATGCAAATGTATCATCAAGATATACCTTTCTTTTAAATATAAAACTCATGAATCAATATATGCCAATTCCATATTAGATATGTAATATAAAGAATTTTCTTTGCATGTAAAAATACTCAAACAAATTAATAAGGCAAAGTTGAGAAGAAATATCTCATTGATGATGAAGAAGATGTTATTTGATATCCTTTCTTCTAGGAGGGGATGTCTGAATGTAGAAAAAGATGCTGCAGATCCTTGAGCATAAAGCAGTTCCTGAGAGACATCTAACTCTGAATCGATCGATTTCCAACATCTTACACGGTAAGTCTAACAGTGTTTTGGAATATAACCCCCCACAGCATCCTTATATTGCACTATAACCGTAACAAATTTCAACTTTATTTTGTTAAAATTAGCAGAACTGGCAAATCACCTTCCTCAATGAAGAACCAAACACCAAAATAAGACAAAGGAGTGAATAATCTATTAATCCTAAATCCAATACCCTTTGTGCTCCCTCATAGGTAACCCATGTGTCTCACTATAACCATCAACCTCCAAGGATCAAATTCTGATCCATCAAAATTTCAACAGGCTTTATGATAGGCTCCCAGACAGATAGTGACGATCTGAATCAGTACTTCTGATCAAGGCATCTTCACAAAGGAGGTGCTTGCTTTGAAACCTGAAAGACTAGCTGGCAAGTACGTATCTATCTTCTTGATTACACAACTATAAGCTCATGCAGCCTATTTGTCTTCAAGTAATAAGCATGTATACACCATAGAGAATGGGATAAGAAAAGAAAATTTAAATTAATTTGTTTAGAAACCTCCTTCATGTAAGTAATAGCGGCAATGACCATACAATCAGAAAAACTATTTGTGAACTTGCCTTTATGGAAGTGAATACAAGTGTATTTTCAATGATTATATGTCCTTTCAGTAATTGATAATGCCATTGAAACATTTTCCTTTCATTAGAAGACCAAAATAAGTTGCTTGACGGCAGAACTTTGGACAAAAAGACTCTACATGGCAGCATACAAAAGCAAATTGTTGACAAAGCAATAGCAGCAAATATCCTGATGGCTGAGCATGGAGAGACCTACCAGAGTCTCATTGATAGCCTTATGAACGAGGTCCTTCAATATAGCATGAACCTGGAAGCATGCAATAAAGAAATTTACCATTCATTGCAGTGACAACATTAAAATAGTGATTGATTAAATAAAATCAACAACATATCAACTTCAAAAGTGAGTATGAAAGAAACCATTAAATACAGCTTCAGATACCAAACATTTCAGAATAATTGACAATTTTTAACAGTATCAAAAACAGAGCATACAGGACAGTTAGATCATGAAACTGAATTGATTTTATTCATCAAGAAAATAATGAAACAAAGAATGATGGCTTCCACAGGATCATGAGAAATTTTGGTTCCTACTTGAATTTCATGAGGTTATGTAATCTCGTATTCAATTTGAGTTTGCATTTTCCATGTCATGCCATAGTGGCACGGTTGATTATTCCAGCATCTCGTGCACTTTCCTAATATGATCAATGTCTTCCACGTTTGAAAATATGGTCTTGCTTTTGGTCAAACCATTTCCAGTTCCTCTACTCCCACACACATGGGTTTTTTTTCACTGATAATTTTTTGTGCTTGTTTCCCAAACTGACACTTCATTATCTAGTATTCAACAAACTTCCATAAAAAGTACAGACATGACAATAATTTTTGTTAGCATTTTAACATTATGAAAGCATAGGAGTTTTTGAGTAGTTTCTTAGTGGAGATATAAAGGAATAGAGAACACAATTGAATAACTCATGGGAGGCATCAGATCTTTATGAAACCACATCTAATAATTACTGCCAGAAGTCCATTAAACATACAAGCAATTAGTCAGTGCTTTGAATGCCTAGGTCTTTCATACAAATATCTATGTTGACATAAATTGACGATCTAACCTCTGCTGAAAGAGTATGATCAGGGGATGAACAGGAAAACATCCACTAATACAAAGAATCAAAGAGGCTTGACACAAGGAGAGAGATCATTGAACTTCAAGATTAAAGAGCTGTAAGATTAAGTTTTTACCGCATCAACAGCTGCCTCGGCAGGACTTCTGATACAGACCAGGGAAGATTCAATAAGACGGCGGTATCCTTGCTCGGGAGCTATCAAGTGAGGTTGGTATCCATCAGCCTCAGTGATAAGTTTTCTTACATTCTCCATTGAGAGATGCTTGTCAAAGTGCAACCTCTTCAAAGCTGCAGGGAGTTGACTATCAAAGACATTGTAGATCTTGTCACCACCTGGGCGCCTGTGGAGTTTAAAACATCATTTGATAAAATCAGAGAAGGCAAACAAGCTGAACAAATGTGGAATGTGGATAACATATTAGTCCATCAATTGAGCTGATAAGAATGTCTAAGGAAAATATATAACACAAGTTCATCACCCCAAAGATCAATAAAACATAAACAGAAATAACACTAGTTTTTGTATTTAAACAATATAGTTTTATGATCAGGAGTCCAGAAATCTTTAAGACTATTCAAAGGAATATGCATTATCTGACGATACAAATTAATGAGAACTTAATTAGTTCCAGTTTCTTGGGTTTCATTAGGATTTTATGTCTGAATTAGGTTTTGAACTAGTGTACATGTATGCACAACTGCAACTTTTAAACAAGCATATCACACAGAAGAACATATAGTGATAGACATGCATGACACATGCATGCAATTCGTATGTCCATGAGAAGTGACACAACAATTTGTCCAAGAATCTATACTAAGCTAAGAGTAGATAATCACATAGAAGCTTGTATCATAGATTTATATTACACAACATAAAAAGCACTCCAATTAGTAATGATGATCAGCATATGAATATATTTTCTTATATAAATAGGCTGTGGTCTAGCTCATGCTTGTGCTTCCATACTTCTAAAAAACATTGTGTTTTGCTAATGAAAAAGAAGACATTGTTATGATGATCTGTATAACATATATTACCATGCTGTTAGAGACTTGGCTTACATTGAGTTGTACTTTGTTACATACAAAGACTGTATACATGTGTTTTGTGCCCACTTGCCTTACATAAGGAGAGATGGACTACATGATATATCTAATTGCACATTCTCTATAATCTTTTCAACACTTGCCTGTCAGGTTGCAGTGTATATCTAGAGCAATTCATTAGCTTCTGAAGCTTTGACCGCTAACTACCACAACCTAGCCATGCGAAAACTATGCAACCAGACATTAATAAGTGCCTTGAACAATGAATTCTGTCATATTGTTGCTGGAATCCAGCAATCTGATTACTTGCAGTAGTTAAAAACGTGTTTAGAATGACAGATTCCTTGGGCTTTGGAGAGTCAAATGTTGGGACAACAGATCCTTGGGTCCCTTTGACTAATAGATCCGCAATAGAGTCATTTCACAACTTCTAATCTGCAAGAGATAATGCTCAAATTTCTTGCCCTTGTATTTTAAAATCTTGCTAGAAAGGCATACCATGATGATTTAATCAAGCAAAACATCAAGCGGAACTCAAAGGCTCTCTGAGTAAGAACTGTTTGATGATCATTTATTCAATGAATGGATGTAATAACTCAACAAATGTAGAGAAACATATCCTTTGTTCAACCTAAAAGAAGAAAAATCGTTTGATTTAGGAATACCTATTTGATCTTTTTTTGAGTCCAGTTGTGATGTCAGAATAGTATATGGTAGGAATGAATCATGGTACAAATATTTCTTATCTCGACATATTCTATATAGTCCATGCTACAAACGCTAGCATAGTATCCAACAAGGTAGAATCATCTCGATAGAGATAACAACTCCATTTTCGGTATTATCAATAGGATCGGTAATAACAAGTCACACTCATATCCTGGAATACCAAAACAAATAAATCGCACTGTCAAACTACCACAATGGTCTAGAAATCTGAGTCTGTCTCAAGTAAAGAAATTCAACCAAGAACTTTAAAGATTTTACCACTAGAAGTACGAGCCAAGATTACATAACACTGGGCTCTGAAAAAAGGAATGCTACAGAAATAACTTATTCATTGAAAATAGATGCTATCCAAGTTCAATCACAAAAAAGGCATGCATACAACAAAACAATAAATAGAGAAACAACTTGTACAATGAATATGATACACTGCACGGGGAGAGAGAGAGAGAGAGAGAGAGAGAGAGAGAGAGAGAGAGATTGCCTCAGAAACACAAAAAGGCTTAAGATACCTACACGCCATCAAGGTGCTCTTTGTAAATTCCATCAAAAATACGACAGATCTCCATAATTGAGTATAGTTTCCCCTGCAGATAGGTGCAAACAATCACCACTGATTTTTATGAAATACAAGTTCGATGCAAATGATAAAGACATGTGGTCATATAAGAAGCAGCTGTAGAATATCCCAGACGTATCTTTTTATTGCAGGTCATCTACATATGACATCAAAAATTTGGATTAGGAGAAGATAAAAGAATACTGTTTACCTAGTTTGTGAATCATGATCATATGATTTAAATACACGAAGTAAACTAATTTCCTAAGAACACAATTATGGGACAAGTACCATATAATGAAGTTTCTGGGTTTTGGTCAATTCATAGCTAATTTAGTACAAACTAACAGGATGATTTTGCCAAAATAACAGAACAACTCATTACTCAAATTTTTTTTGGGCAACACTAGTAGCATCACATTACGTTACTTCTAAATATTCCAACAGCTGCTGGTGCAACACCAATTTCAGATGGCACCTCTATCAAGCCAAGTCACAGACAAAACATGTATTGAAAACTAGTGGAGAAACTATAACATTGGATACAATGGGTGAGAGATTGCTGTGCTAAAAGATTGGTCAATGCACCAAAAAATCACTTTCCACTACATTCTGCATTGCAGCAAGAGAAGCAAGAACAAGTACTGAACCCTATGCAAAGTATGAGTTGATTTCAATGAAGTCTTACACCAGCATCCGTAGCAATGGGTTTTCCAAGACGATGGAGTTCAGCTTCGAGTTCAGCAATAGTTTTATTTATAAGAGACTGAATGCCTGGGATTCGAGATTTGATCACTTGCTCCAAATGCTGCACAAAGACATCTATATGTAAATCCTTAAATGAGATTATAATTCAAATCCAGAAGGAGCTTGTACCATCCTTGTCTGTCTCAAAACAAACCAAACAAAAAAAATGCAAGAACAAAATATATTAGCCACCATGCCTTTGAAAGCATCTTCCCTAGATGCTCTGAACCCATCCTATGAGCAAGATGCTTATACTCTGGCGTATTTGCAAAATACTCTCGCTCTCTACGCCTGGCAGCAATCATGTCCACACTCTTGTTAATGTCAGCTTGTGAGCGATTAACAACACCAATCCATGGAAATTGCAGCTTGTATGATCTTCCTTCCAATATCTAAAAAAACAAAAACACAAGGTCATTAAGTGTTGCCAACAGTGATAAGTACACGAGATATTTACAAGGTATAATGAGCATAGGAAGGCTACAAGTTCGAAAACAAATATAAGGCAAAATATGACAAAAATAGAAAATACCCATGCATAGCATGAATTTGGATTTTCTTGAAATGGTAAATGAACTTAGATAACATATAGCTCATGAATGTTTTCTCATTCAAAAAAAAAATATAAAGCACACATTTATATTACTCATCTAATTAAAGTATGAACTTCTATCTAATTGTAATCATAGATGAATTATGTTGAAGGATCAACTTGTATGTAACTGATATGTGCCATACACTGAATTGAATTTTGTTAAGGAAATGTGTATTTTAAACTCAAATCAGTGACAGGCAAACATTAAAAGCAATTAACTGCTAAGAAGTAACCAGAACAAGAATCTCAGCAAACAGTGACAGGCAAGCATATGATAGAACCGGACCCAAATAATGGGATTTAAGAAAGCCTATCAAAACCAGCCAGCAAAACGGTGCAGTACTAGGACCAGATAACCAGCATTTATCTGAACAGCATTACCAGGAGGCACCACAAAAGTTGGACAATCAAAAAAGAAAAAACCCTTGTATCATAACAAACAATTTGGTAAAACATAAAAAAATTAAAAAAAGATCAAGTTTAATGTTCCGGTGTTCAATAAATAAATAATAATGGGCAAAAACAATTATAATTATCTGATGAAGGGAAACATTCAAAACATTTCTAACTTAAAACTTCACAACCTCAACCAGAGACAGCTACACCAAAATGATTTATACCATGCTGCCACAAAATTTTCAGGAAAAAGGATAACAATATCCCCTGACAAAAAAGCATGAGCATCACAATAAACAGAAACGTTTTAAGAATCAAAAGCATTTTATTATAACTGATCGCAGAATTGTGCTAAGAAAAAGAATCAACTTACATCAACAGCATCAGTACCCTTGTCCATTAGATCAATCTTAGTCAGGACACCAAATGTCCTCTCTCCTGAAATCAAAAAAAAATATTTGAAGCATTGAACATCATTTGGGTGACCACTAGTTCATTAAAATGAGCATCATTCAAAAGTGAATACACTGATTTTTCAAAGACAGGCATCATTCATATTACTTGTTTGACAATGCTCTGCATGGTCTCAACTAACAAAGTCAGTGATTTGGACTTAAAAGTATTACATTAGAAATGCCTTCAGTTGCAGAAAAGTGACTCCACCTCATTAAAGGTGAGAAGATCTGGCAAATGAGCAAGTCAAGGGTGAGCAGATTGGATACCAGCTTGATATGGTTTCACTTGATTAGTAAATAACCCAAGCCTGAGCTTCAAATCTAAGCTCAACATATCAATTATCAAAGCTTGAGAAGTTGAGATTTTCCAATCTTGCTCATGTTTGCCTTGATTTATCCAGAACTATGTATAAATAATAAATAATTTAACACCTTACCGATTTTTATCAATAAATAATCTATCACCTTGGCAATTATTGATAGATAAAAATCCATTTCACTGTTTATTTCATGTGAGAAGGAATGCATCTCAGGCATTTGATATCAATAATCTAATTATTTCACTGTTACCATCCTAAATAAACATTTCATCCATTATATCGAGACCTAGCAAAAGAGACCAACTCCATGTATGAAAGCCTTAAAGGAACTTTATGTCACGACCTCACCAAAAGAGTACAGCCAATTCAATCAAACTCTACAAGGACTCCAGGAACTTCCCCAGTTCTCTAGCACTCTATAGATATTTCAGCTATTTCCAGATGTGTCTTAGACAGTTCTAGTGTTTGTAAATATCTTGCATCCAGACTGTTCTAGCTGTTGGATATGTGACAAGGGGCACAATCCTAGCCACTTTAGCCCTTAGTCTAGGTCTACTGCAACCCAACTGCTCAAAGTAAAGTGATCCCTACAAGAAAAAACTCCCCAATAGTGTTGTACTCTCCTTACCTTGTAATAGAAGCTTTCCATTGCCCACCTACCCTTCCCCTCTCTCTTTTGCCAGAGGGTTTGCATAATAGGGAAAAGGCTTATTGGGCTATGTGGAGGTAGTCTGGGCATCACACAAGCTTTGGAAAGAGCAAAATCCATAAGTCCATGCATTAAGCTCTGTTGTTCATGAACAAACCAAAGCTTGATTTAAAAACAGTTCAGCAAGCTTAAGCTTGGCTTGAACTCAATTAAGGTGATCTTGAATTCAGCTTGACTATAATAAGATCTAATCTTAAGCATGGCATGGCATGCTTAAGCTTGTCCTGTCCACACCATGAGAAGTGCATAAAAAACATAATGCATCAATTTAAATAGCTTCAAAAATACCACGACAAGAACAGATAGCAATATTGGATATTTCAACAATAGGGACTAAACAGGTGATCAATTGCTCAGATACCGAACAAGAAAACCATCAATAGTTAAGAGATGGTTGTGCTTTTAGGCATCAGCAGAAACTTCATCATTAATCAAGTCTAAAGGATCAAAGCCAATGGCTGAACTTGAATTTCACAAGGTAATATATCAAAGGAAAATGGCTCTGAAATCAGGCATTTAGTTGCAATGAAACGGCTCTGAATTTCACAAACACATCTACATTTCAAGGCAACCATATCTAACTTGACCAAACATAGTTTAACCAGAACTGATTTATTTTAATCAAAATTAATTATTATCATTATAAGAACAATATTATGCACCTCTTCTCATGTGCACAGGAAAAGTTTGGACATGTGATAAGAAGGGATTAGCACTATTCCAAAATTGGTGCTATACGTAACAAAATATTTTACTACTAATTTGCCTTTGGATGTACACAAAATGAACGTTCTAAAGCATTTTTTCTGTTATGGTGCTAATTTGAAATAGTTCTAGACATTACTAGAACCCTTTATCGCACTGTCTACAATTAGCAAACAACATAACAACTTCCTTCTGAATGCAAAGCAGACCAATCCCTTCCAAATAGGCCACCTAAGCAACTTAATTAGTCCTCCTTCTTGAACAAGTAACCCAGTCAACTTATATTTCAAGTAAAATTCATGTTTTTCTACTAACTTGCCTCAAAATAGAACCTCAATCAATAACAAGTGAAATTCAATGTAATTTTATCATAAATTTTTAATTGTCAAGATGCCCTTTTGTAATTCAGGGCAGAATATTTAAAAACAGAGATATTAGTGATCTAAATAATTATGATTTCCACATGAATCTCCCATTACCATAACCATTAGTCCTTATCCAACTCACAAGAGTCACTTCAAAAGTTCACTCCTTGCAATTGAATCCATACCAAGCATCTTGGCCTCTGCACCAGTGGCGAGTGCAACCATGCATGGACAGTGATACGAGGTCCGCAGTGCATGATGCAGCAGACCCAGTGGATCGCACTCACTGCATGCAGACACGAGGGACCTGTGCACCATGTGCTGGGGGTGCCACATGACCATCCACATGGGGTTGCGCTTGCCACCCATGGCGAAGCAAAACCAGTCTTCTTTATGACTACAAAATAAGATAGGAATTACAATTATTTAGATCAGTAATATCTCTGTTTTTAATATTCTGCCCTGATTTACAAAAGGGCATCTTGACAATTAAAAATTTATGATAAAACTACATTTACGTATACCAATATATCATGTAAACATCCTTCGTGCATTCAGCACAACCATGCAAACATACCTTTAGGGTCTACTTCACGGGAGATTTTGATTGCATCAGATGTGGCAAGATCCTGATTTGCTGGCGAAATTGCCAGAATTATACAATTAGGCTGCAAATCAAAGTCAAAATGTCAATTTCACTTTGGATCACTTATTAATCCATAAGCATGGTACCATCAACAACAAGACATCCACCATAGTGCACAAAAGCTATAAGTATATGCACAGTAAAGTAAAATAGAAATGCATATAGAACAAAGACAAACCAACATGAATATTTAAGTGTACCAAGATTATCATACAAGAAATGGAAGAGAACTTAAAACTAAATGTTGCACAAAGAGAGATATATTGTACATGCAAATGAATTGCAAGCACCTTCACATTTGTCCAATAGCCATATGAGAAATGCATAGCACACAATGGTGTTCAACATGAACATTTATTGCAAAATATCTGATGATCATAAAATAAAACCTAAACAACATCATATATGCAGAATTTTTTATGAAAATTACCTTTTCAATATATGAGCGAACCATGTTCTCAATATCAGCCACAATGCTTTCAGGTTGACCCTCTAAAAAGTCATGATAAATTAATTAGCATTATACAAAATGACCATTTGAAAGCGATGAAGGAAACATTACAAATTTCTAAAAAGGAATGGCAAGGGACTTACCAACAGCTACCTTTGTAAGTCCAGGAAGATCAATTAGCGTCAAGTTTACAACTGTCCATGTTGAAATTCTTAGTGTTAGAAGCCAAATTTCAATTCTAAATTCAGAGAGGAGAGTATTATTTTCTGTGAGAACAAACATGACTAACCATGCTATTATATCTCACATAAAGCAAAAATTGGCACATCTTGTAATTCGTCGCCAGTTTATTTCATCTCTTTGCATAAGCAAGCAATAAATGGCATACCACCAACGGCCAAAAGTTTATGATTTCATTAAGTTATTAGATAGAACGTGACATTTACTTCGAGGACAACTAACAAGATTTTACCCTGAATATGGGTTGTTAAGATTAATAACCCTCCAACCCACATTCCTATTAAACAAGGTTCGCCAAACTAGTATCAGGACTCATACTGATCGACAACCAGCATGATATGACACTGTCCATACCGTGCCTCGGTGAACCTTTTTTTTTTTTTTTTTTGAATTTTTTTGAACTGTGGTTTGCCAATTTCATTGCAGCGAAGTCAGCAAACTATTTGCTGACTTCAGTTCATAATCGGCAAAATATAAATATGATCCCATGTTTTGTTTCGAAATAGGGAGAGCTTATGAGCCCTCTCTTTCTCTTTCCACACTCTCTCTCCCTCTCCCTCTCCCTCCCCCTCCCTCTCTCCCTCTCTCTCTCTTCCTCTCTCTCCTCCCTCTCCCTCCATTTTGAATCAATGTAAGGAACCGTGCTATTAACCAACCAGTCTGATTTAATATGCCTCAAACCGGTCAATTTGGCAAAGTTCAGCAAACCACGCTATTACAGGATCCCTCCTTTGCTATTAAAAACACTTCAAATCTTTATTCAAAATATTAGATATAATGATGACTCTCCAAATCTTTATTCAAATTATTCGATACAATGTTGACTCTATGTTCCCAATACACCAAGCATGCTTATATCAACTATCTGGGACTAGCTTAACACTACAGTGTTCATTACTAGTACATGACAAGGTCTACTTCCTACCAACATAATATTTAGAAAACAAGTCTGACAACCTCCATGTAAATCACTTTAGGCCACTTTTTGCTATCAATTTGACACAATGCTAGTCTCTTGTCCTTATAGGACCTCATCTTTTAAAATTCTCACTACTTATCGTATTATTCATCCTCTATCAATAAAAATAAAAATTTTACCACAAGGATAGAATAAGTCTACAGATGCTAAAGAAGATTTTGGCAAAGACTACTTTGATGGTAAAGATTTGATAAGTTCCTACTTTGACAAACACAGTGACTTTCTTATTCAATACATGATAGCATAAGTTTCTACTTTGTCTAGTCGAATAAGAGATACTGTAAATATGATTTTTATATTAAATCTAGCATTTCTCTTTCCCTCACATGTCCTGGATCCCATAACACATTCTCACCATCACACTACATGTAGCATTGACATTATTAATGAACAACCTTATGTGGACATATGCCAACCAAGTTCTCTTAAAACATATGTGCTTGCCACTCCATCCACCCATTACTAGCATAACTAAAGTCCTAGATTACCTGTTGGAGCTCCATGAGCTTTCATAAATCGACCTATCAGCCAAGTGAAGATGACAAACAACTATGCAGGACAAGGTTTTAAATATGATGGGATAGGGCCGTTCCAATTTTTCCATAGAACGGGGCATGCTGCCATCCTACCCCATCCCGACACTTAAGGCAGGAGATGTCACAAGATGCGCTGATCAAGATGCTGAGACAATAGTGGGATAGTCCCATCTTGACAATTGGGATGCCACTCTATCTTAGCATCCCATGGGACATCCTACTGGGGTTTGAAGCCATGACACAAAGCACATATTCACATAAACTGCCTCAGCATCAGCTTCGGCACATACATAATGAAAAAAGGGAGCATTGGTAAAGCTAGGACCAACTTGCACCATTCTCCTTCCTTATTCACATGATTGAACATACCAAACAGTGTATCATGCCACTACTCTATCATCACCGCCACATCAAGCAGTCTAGCTGCAGCCTAGCCCTAATGCGTCTAGCTTGCCACCAGATCATCAAAGTAACGCCTGCAAAATCAAGACTTATATAAAAGAGTAATAACATGAGTTTGACATGTGCTCCCATTGTCATTTAGCATAATAGAATGCATCTGTGAACCTCTTCTGCTCCATATGTTACAATTTACAAGTTAAGCTAACCAAGGTGCCACTTTCAACTTCTGCAATCAAATTTAGCACTTCTGTGAGGAATATATAACTTTCCGTCATTGACATACACCTTGAAATGTCTTCAAAGCCCTCATCCCTTTAACTAAAAGCCATACAGTTTGCATCCAACGTCAACACTACATAGTTTTTGGAGGATAGATTGTTAAGGCAACATAATTGCTGAAAGGTTGCCTTACAGCTATTTGGCACCAGTTCAGCAAAAGATGGCAAGTTGAGAAACAGTAATAAGAGTTCCCCATGTTAATGGTTTATGCATTGATCCATTCTGCAAATATACATTGATCAATTTTGCAAACCCCATATAAATGAAACAAGCCTCGTAGATCAAGCTTTGGGTTTCTGAGTTTTGTATAGGCAGATCCATAGATCAGCTCCATGCCCAATGACACCTAATATCTCCAAAGAGATGACAAAGCTTCAAATCAGGAATTATATAAAAGAGGTCATTTAATTCATTTATATACAACCATGTATGTGGATGTATATGTACATGTCTGTATATGACACAGCGGTTCCGTTTCTTTGCATGATTTTTAGTGTAATAATATGAAAAAAATGGGAAGTATCTAAGCGAACAGCCTCAGTGCCTCACCATTAGGAGAGTATATACTCAAATGAATTGGAACCGGAGAAATTTGCTTGGTGCGACCAGTCTCTCTATCAGTTTCATCTTGGATCTCCTTCCGCACAGCGGCTGCAAGAACATGACCAAGATTTGCAGGAAATAAAGTAAGGATATCATAATTCTGTTAAAAAAATAACAGAAAATAAAAAGAAATCCACCAAAAATTTTATTTGAAAGACATTGAACATGAAAAATAATCCACTGGAACAACATATGAAGAAAATGATAAAAGGAAATGGTGTCACCTAGATGAGTTTCCACCTATCTCTGTCTGTGCAAGAGCCTTTCAAAAGCAACAATATTTTCCACTAAAGATAAATAAACTCTAACATATACTCAAGATATTAAATCTACATGCACCAAAAGTCCATGATCTCTCACTACTTCAACAAAGTCTCTGTTTTTTAAGCTAAAAATAGTGTTATGAATGCTTAGATGCTCTTGTATGCTTCTATTAAGAAGATTCATACACTTAGGTCCATGTGTTTTCTTCTTAAATAGAACTAAACAGATACATGATCTTCGTCTGTCAGCAAGATAAAATTACCAAAATCTGTGATCCTCTTTCTAGGAAGGTGCATAAACTCTGCATACTCTCTCCCTTCATTGATCCTATGAAGCTGCAGCACAAGGGGACGCCGTGTAACAATCCCTGTGAAATTTCATTGGCATGGTTTGTTCAATACTTCAAAGAACGTCCAGACATAGAGGTCTTGAGGATACAGTTCATGGAATTAAAGCAAGGGTTCAATATTTTACCTGAGCCTCTAGGCAGGAAGTCCTTCCCAACTACACTTTCCAACACTGAAGATTTACCTGAGCTCTGCAAGCATGGCAAAGTGACATCATGAGATCAGATATACCATAAACCATCAAACCATGTTTAAGAATAGTTAAATTTGTTTATAGTACCAATAAAGCGCTATATGAGATCATGTGAAGAGAGTAAAATTATGAATTTAATATTAATAACTCTAAATCTTGGAATGTTACATTCTCTAAGACTTGGGACTGGGGGTTTTGCTGGAGTTAAGTAGATAACAAGCACGGGATGATTAGATAGAGAGCTCAACATCTTTGGGAACTTTGGGGGCAACTTTTGGATCATGAGTGTCTTTAATGCAAATGGATCAAAACATAATATTGACGTATAAGTACAAATCACTTGGAATGCTGCTTTGTCGTATGCAAGGAATCAAGTATGTTTGCACATTTATGTGAAGTTGTGGAAAGAGGGAACAGGGTGCTACCTATTTTGCATTTCAACTTCATAAATATTATTTAACTTTACAGAGATACTCATGATTGCACATGTCTTAGTCAAAAATTTTGATGACCACTTGGTATATCCTTTAAAATGATGTGCATGAACCAGGCACCAAGAAATCGAGTAATAATAAAACCAAGATGAAGGAAAGAATCGTAAAGGATAGCCAAAAAAAAAAAACTACTTGAACTCGCTCATTAGCTCTCTTTTTTTTCTTCTCTCTTGTTTTTACGCTAATATTTTGTTTAAAACGAGAGAGGCTGGGATCCACAGTTGTAGACATCACTTTGGAGGGTATCCAGAATGATAATGGCATCGGCACTTCCAAGAAGTCATTCAAAGCTAAAGAACCTAATGCATTACGGGCATTTTGAATGAAATGATGTTAAGGAGACAACTCTAGCATTATCAAACGAAACAATGAAGTATGGCAAACAGTGGAAATTTTTCAAATAACCTTGGAATGAGTACGACTTGAATAGAGTCTGTAGCTCCCAAAGAAGTACCATTTTTTCCAGAAAACATTACGCAGGAAGCATCCCAAATTACTTGTCGCAGGGGTATAAACTTTAATAGTACAGGATGGAAAAAAGCAACGGAAAACCGTGTCAAATAATAAAAGCAAAGAAATGTTAAAAAAAAAAAAAAAAAAAAACAAAAAACAAGAAAATGTTTTAGATTTAAAAGCAAGAAGTATAGACAGTAGATCATATATGGACCCACCCAAACTGCATCATTGAAACTAGATGACAAAAGCAGGAGAGGGCCCGGGGAGAAACTTTTCATCATATTGGCAATTATTCCAAGAGATTCAATCAGCAGGCAGCAACAGGACCAAGAAGCGGTCGTGCGGTACGAAATCAAACATCAGCAAACGCAAAAAAGCATAAAGAGACCATCTTGACATTCAAATCTGAAAAAATAACGTCGAAACAGCGAAGATCTCCCACCTATGACCCGAAACCCAAAGAACCAACCAAGAAAACCCCAAAATCTGCAGCAATGCGAAAGAAATCACCCAGATCTCACCGAAACAAGCAAAGACACGACTCTGATGGATCAAGATCTAGAAACCCATACCTGCCCCCCGACAACGGCAATCGCCGGCAGCGAATCCCAGAGCGTCGGCAGCGTGCTCTCCTCCCCGTGGTCTCCGAGGGCAGTGCAAGCCCTCTGTAGCTTATTCACCAAAGAAATCAAATTCTCCATCCCCTCTCTCGCCCTCTCTCCCCCAAAACGCTATGAAAGGATATCAAAAGTCACCTTTGACGTAAAGAACGCTCAGATCCCGCGAAAAAACGGATCGGAAGACTTGCCCGAACTCACAGATGCCGGGGAGAGAGAGAGGGTGGTGGTGGGGGGAGGGATTGGCGAGCGAATCGCGTGCCGGCTATATGGGGGCTTCAAATTTTTCTACCGTTTTGCCTTTAAAGCTCGATGGAGACGTGCGGACTATGTACCGCGGTACTTGATGGTGCGGTTGGGGCGATGGGGACCGTCCGAGGAGAAAGTGGATCTTGTTGCTTTCGTCTGGGGCCGGCGTCGTTTTGCTATCGCGCCGCTAACTTTAATCATGGGCTCGGTCTGGCCTCCCGCGTTAAGTGGCTTTTATCTTTCCGCACCGTGACCGCGTCTCCTTGCCCAGCTACCCGTAAGCTTTTAGTATACCTATATCCATATTTAATTTATTTAATAAATATAAATATAGATATAAATTTTATTTTAATATTTATATTTATATTTATATTTATTTTAAATAGATAAAAATATAATTTAAATACTAAAAATATAGATATAATTATAAATATAATTTAATAATTAAATTTTACGACTCAAAATTAAAAATATTATTAAATAGTTGATAAATTAAATAAAATATTTATATAATTATATATTTTTAAAAAAAATTAATAAATATTATTAAAATTATATAAGATTAGATATAGATTCGGATATTCGGATATACATCAGATAATTATCTATTCATATCTATATCTATTTTTTATATAAACATAAATTTTTAAATTTTTATTTATATTTATATTGATTCAGAATGAAAATAGATCTGAACGAATAATATCTGATTTAACATCATTTTCTTAGAAAATTTTATTATCATGATCGTAGGTATCATGTTAGCTTTGAATATTTTTCCACTTTCTTTCAGTAATCTACCTGGCAGAATATGTATGGCAGGATATTTAGGTACCTCATAGGTTAAAGGCAATGATAATTTGCCTATTTAAGAAATGAAAAGAAATTTAATCCATGAATTATTAACTATTTGATTCTGTAATTATGCAGGCAAGACAAAGTATAACTGCTGAAAACCACTCTTTTCCTGAAGTCCTGTTTCTTTAATGAGCAGTTGTTAACACTGTAAGATTGAAAGCAAGATGAAGTTTATTTGTTGATGAGTTAATAGGATCATTGCGGTTGAGGCTTTCGGCAAATCTTTCACCTCGGTAATTTACTTGATTAGCATGTCATCAGGAGGAGGAAAGATCTCAGTTTACTTTAATCATCACAGTCCAAGTCCCAAATATTTACGGTAATTGAGTAATGTGAGTTTCGTAGTCATCATGGTTATTCTTTTTAAATTCCTCTAAAGACTCGTAAAATTTGGGTCATGGCTTGTACTGCGGACAAGATCGGCTGGGGACTGGATTTTATACTCTGCAATCATAACGTCTCGTAAAAAATAAACCGTATATTGCGCCCAATTTTATTAGCTTGGAAATGTTAAACACACCGACACCGTCATTGAACCCATGAGTAACTCCAAGCATAAGCCGACAAAGCTTCATGAGGATTAGGTATTCTTGGACCGTATGGTGCTTCATTTTTTAATGGATAAATTGGAACCCTCTGAATGGTCTCAAATTGGGGATGGGGAATGGACATTTCTTCCATCTGGGAGGTGCCCTCTGTGCAATTGTTTGTTGGTTTATATGGAAATTTAGAAATAGACGTCGTTATGATCATACAAAGGAGCGCCTGTGACAGCGTAGTATGGCCGATGCCTGTTACAAACCCATCTACAGTATTGTCCTAGTCGAACCTTGGGTGCACTGGTTGCAAAAGCTTGTTAGTGGAAGTGATTGCCTCATCTTAGTCATAATTATCAAGCCAAGCATTCGAATCCATTTCTAACGTGCATATTTTGATCAATGACCGCATCGATTGATTGAGAACTTTGAAGGAACCAAGATATGTGACATTTATGGAGAAGCTAATAAGGGAGTAGACACCATGAACATCTCCAAACTTCTTAGAATGTATTTGATTATATTTTTTAATTTTTAATTTTTAAAATTATTTATTATTTTTTTATATTTTTTTATTGAGCAAAAGCAAAAAAAATAAAAAATATGTTTGGTAACTTATTTTTCATGCATGAACATGAGCTTAGTACTAAGAAGCCTATTTTTAGATAGAGAATTTGTTGTTACAATAAGCTTGATACTCAGAAACTAACAAAAGTCTAAACTTTTTTTTTTTCCTCAAAAATCTATCTAAACTCCATCCCTAATCCTCCTAAAAAATACATCAAAATTCAATATTTTTAACTCAGCAAGCAAACTCACATCTCAAAACCCGATTCGAAGCAAAGAACAGCAAGAAAAACAAACCAATCATAAATTAAAATACAATAATGGAAAGATCTCGAAACAAATTTAACTTTGAACGATCGAAAATCTTAAACAAATAGAGAAAAATCATTTAATCTTTGAAGAAAATATAGAATTCAAAAAATATCTCATTTTTCTTAGGACTTGATAATAGTAGATGGACCAAAAAAAAATTTCTTCACTCATAAAGAAGAGAGCATAGTATTGGTTGGGGTCATCGGCCAGGCAGACGAAGAACAAGAGCATGGGAGAAGGGAGAGAGAAGGAGGCTGGGTGATGAAGAGCTTGACGAGGGAGAAGGGTTCGGGCTCTTTACTTTTTTGTTTGGTATTTTAGACGTGAGCAAGTAAATATTAGGAAGCAAAAAAAAAGAAGAAAAATAAATTTTGGAAAGAAAAAAAAATTTATTTTATATATAAAATAATTATTTTGATTTTTAATTTTTATTTTTCATGATGTTATTAAATATTATTTTTTAATTTTTATTTTTTAAATTTTTTTAAAAAAATTAATGGCTAACCAAACGCATCTTATCTTTGATGTACCTAGATCATATGTAATTATGCACGTCCTTTGGGTTGTAACATTTATCAAAAAAAAAGAGCAAGGGCTTAATTCGATAAGTTAAAACATAAAAAATTATTTATTTTCTAAAATAAGAAAAATTAGAGTAAAATAGTTGAAAATAAATTTGTTAATTTTATGGTATAAAGGATATGATCATGTAGATGACAAAATTTAAGCATTACAACATGGATGGCATATTTGCGTTCTTCACTGCTTACCCCAATTCTATCTCTGTGTAGCTTTTCTATAAATGACGAGAAAAGGATTCATGAACATAAATTAAGACCGCACGAAACTATCCCCATTCCATCTCTGTCTAGCTTTTCTACAAATGATGAGAAAAGGATTCATGTGCATAAATTAAGAGCACACAAAATTATTTCACAAATGGTACGTGGAAACAACAACAGATTCTTTGATATTTCAATCAAATGCTAAAAGTTTATATACAAATACAGAGAATTATAATTATAATTTATAACTCAAAAATTCATAAAATTTTATTAATTTATTACTTCACATGTGGATGTTAATATTAAAGCTTTAAAAATAAAAATTAAATTTGATCATTATACTTTATAAGAAAGCTATGCACTTTTACTAACAGGGGGTTAAGCCCTCTCTGGCCTCCTGGATCTTGCAGATATAGTCATGGATTTCACAATTTGTTAGGTCAAAGAGTTAAAATCAACTATAATCTACTTAAAAAATCAACAATCTTTCGAAAGATATATTTTTTGAAATTATCAAATTTTGATGATCTAGAACTCGTTGGAAACATTTCACAAAATTTATAATTAATTAAAATATTTCTCTTATGTTTCTTAGAATTGTCATCCTTTTAAGAACTCTTCAAAAGGTAGTTCACCAACAAGGATTTCTTCAATTTAATTCAAAAGCTATACTTGCTTTGGAAATATTCACTTTTCACTTTCATACCTAGAATAGATTATCACTGCAGGAGTAATTTTTCATCCTTGTATATATATATTGAATCACCATATCCTATCAAATCGTATGCATACACAAAGACTTCATCATCGGCCGTGCAGCTCAAACCTATGTTTCACCAGTTCATCTCAATAGCGCCAAATCGCTTCACCATTTCGCACCGAGGGGAAAAAAAAATAATAAGACATTTCTACCAGACAAATTGACTCTGCAAGGGAAAGAATGAGCCAGATGAATGTGATTCCCCCAATGAGGTTTAATTTCACTTGAAACGCTTCCTTGTAAAATTATATACACCTTTCCTAAAAATCACATTAGTGAGATTTTTAAACCATCCACCTTTCCCTTCTCCAAGTACAGCATCGAGTGCCCACCGGTGGTCACTAAAATTACGCCATAGCAATCCTAGGATGGAAACAAAGCTTTTCAGAAAGAAACAGCAAGAAACATCTAAAGGTCATGCCCCTTTCATGAAATAAGCATATCATTTGTAACGAAGATTATTACATCGAAAAGGACATTAGCTAGACCTATACCCCATTTACAGAAAGTCCAGAAATGCTTAAAGACATCTAAAATTCATGAAATAAGCATATTCATTTGTAACAAAGATTATTACATCGAAAAGGACATTAGCTAGGCCTACACCCCATTTACATGAAGTCCATAAATTAGCATTTCTTCTCTATGGATTGAAAAGCTGATGTTATTGTAAAGAATTGTTCCTTCAGTTAGATGAGTCAGGTGATCCATATCCCCAGGGGTTCTTGCTAGCCCAGTTCCATTGATCTCGACACATCTCATCGATGCCATACTTTGCCCTATAACAGGAAAAAATGTGTTACTTCAGTTAGCAAGAGTGTACACATTAACTTCTGTACCTTGCCCTATGATGAAGACAATTCCCATTTTCAGTCAAAGAACTATTAGGGGTGCAATAAATTAAATGACCACCCAAAATGAACAAATGGAAGAGGGCAGGAATGAAAAAAAAAGAATGAACAAATATATTTCCCACAAATTCATGAACGCATGTCAGTAACATGTACTAATGCAACGATCGTGCACATACTTCCAATTCAGCTCCTTCTCTGCTTTGGCAGTTGATGCATAAACAATTTCAGCATCACCAGGCCGCCTTCCAGCCATGACCAGAGGGATTTTCTGAAAGAATTTCCAGGATCAGTAACTACAAATATATATGCTATGCAACTACAAATATGTGTTACTTTAAAAAAAAAATTGAAAAAACTACAGAGACTTGTATAACAAGCAGCACGAGTTTGGAAACTGTATTGATTTACTTTGCTCAATTCAGGGAAAAAAAAGGAGATGATTCATCCATTTTGAAGTATTTCACTCCTCAATCCATTAAGCATCATTTTTGTTTTGGGGTGCCCCAAATGGGGGGTCCAAACAGAAATTTGAGTGGCCCACAGAAATTTAACTACCTGATGAAATCATCATAAACAGAAGCAGTGGTACCTTTCCAGAGGCCTTCTCAAATGCTGTCACCATTTCCAGAACGGATGTTCCTTTCCCAGTCCCTAGATTATACACTTCGCAGCCTGTCACCCACAAGCAACTTAATCAGAGCAAATACAGCAAGATATTAGCTAGTTAATATAAAGTTTGTTTAATACCTAACTATGAATAACTGTCCAGAATCATTCAAAGAGAACATTGATGATGACAACTGCATTGAATTATATAAGCTATGGACATAAATGGATGGCTAGTTTGTTTAGGCAAGACAGCATTCCTAAAAGAAATTAATGATTTATGGAAGATGATGTTCCTAAAAGATATATCTTAAACTGAAAAGGCTGGTAAATCCTCTGTACAAGCAAGCTTTTCACATGCTCATCATGACATCCATAATCATACAATCTCAATACATTCTCCATCATCCAGCATATATTAACTCTTAAATTTCCTCTACATGTTCTACTGCAAGTTTGCAACTCCAGTATCCCCAGATTTTTCACATGCAGCTGAAATTGTGAACAAAATGGATGCTCCTGTATATGCAATCCATTATCATAATTTCCTTATTAAATTGCATGAGACATTCACGTACATTAGAAAAGCATAGTTGGCACCTGGCAGTGTAGAACTCCATCTGTTTAAGAATATTATTCAGAAGATTATGAACTCTACAGTATTCCTTTAAGCACTCCCTGCACCCCAACCCTTCACCAAGACAACCAGAAACCTATATTTGCCCTCTTGGCTTTTTAACCTCCCATTTTTACAATGGCTATATAGAAACTTCAGGATCAGCATTCATTCTTGATTAGTGAATGAATAGATTGAACCAATTTAAGAGATTGGCCAGACCACTTGTGATTGATTGTTCAAACAATCATCATTTGCCTAAGGAGATTAGAACAAACCTGGTAGAGCATACCAGATTTAAATCAATAAGCAAAGCAATGTACAAGAGCCTATCAATCAACTCATGTCCCATTGTGCAAGCAATGAACAACATTAAAATGAGAACATGAATTTAATAAACACATGATTAAGAAATATACTATCTTATCAAAGTTGTCATCATGAGCAAAGTTTTCATCTCATAGACTTGAACAAAAAACAAAGTGAAAAGTAGGAGCCATTTTGCAACAAACCAATCAAATGGCGAAGGCTTTGTTTATTGATAACTTTAAACATGAGAACAAGCATTAAACTCAATTTTCTATTCATAGATATGTTGCTTCCAACATAGTTCACTTGCTTATGCAAGTTCATAGGTGACAGTTAGACAGGTTTAGGCACTGTACTTTCACAAAAGCATACAATCAACAAGGCTCATGCCAAGAACATCTCTCCAGCAAAGATAAATGTCAAACACAACTATATGTGTGTAAGTTCATGCATTGCATGTGACAGGTAGATATATTTAGGAATTGAACTGTCATACAAGAATACAATCAACAAGCCTTATGCCAAGCATAAGTCTCCAGCAAAGATAAAGGTCAAAATATGTCAGTGTGCACATGTGCATATGTGTGTGCCTGCATGTGTCTGCGGGTTTGTGTATGGAGAGAGAGAGGGAGGAGAGATAGAGAGAAATAAGTTGCGCACCTATTTTAGAGCCATCAAAAAGCTTCCTAAGGGCTGCAATATGCCCATCAGCCAGATCAACCACATGAATATAATCCCGTACCTGCCATGATGGCATAATGTCTATAAAGAACAGCATTGCAAAACAAACATTTTAACAGCAGATAGTTCTAACCACCAATACATCATGGCAACCTCCAAGGTTAAGGTAAAAGAGAAAATATACATAGCAAAATCAAAGGTACTCTACATAAAGAACAAGTCCTTCAATTGTAAAAAAAGTGATACAATAATTAATTTTCTCATTAATTCTAAGACATGATCTGCATTCAAAGTATTGACAGGAAAGAGAACTAGCATAGCTAGTAAACAACATCAGAGAGATGTGCATGATATGATGTGAATAATTTTATGACATGCTAGATATGGCTCCTATTGAATCATTACAAATAAAATATATAAGAAGTGGCAGGTAAAAATCAAGAATATATCATCCATGTATCTAGGTGATTAAGCGTTGAAGCACAACAAGGTGATAACATAGCACTTTTAAGAGATGGGAAAGTCACAAGTAAGAAGTACTTGATACAGCCTAATACCTTTCATTTTATACAATTTCAACTACATAAAGAAACCACACTATCTCTTTGTATTAGGAATGTGGCATGACCACTCCCTTAATTTGTAGCAAGTTAAACCACATTTGGTGTAGGTTCATAGAATGATAAGAGACTTTTAAGTTTTAGAGTATGAAATCCTTTTGATGATATATGGCATAAATAACAAACATAAAACCAACAAAATTACCATTCCAACTGTTACATCTGATATTCTGATGGTCTCAAATTGTATGTCTCACACAACATACTCAAGCCAAAAAAGAAAGAAAGAAAGAAATAAGAGAAGAAAAGAAAAGACATAAAAAAGGGAAGGGAAAAAGAAGATCTACTCTATAAACAATGAATTTTTAGTTCTGAAACTTGGACTATGCTGGTCCAATTCAGTGATGCTTAAAGAATACGACTGCACATCTGGTAAAATCATTTCCCAATAAATCAAAGGTATCACAACATAAGCTAAACAAGTACATAGGTCAAATAACAGTACCCCAGTGCCATCCTTGGTTGAATAATCATTTCCAAAAACTGTAAGAGCAGGCCTCCTCCCAACTGCAACTTGTTGTACAAAGGGCATGAGGTTGTTTGGAATGCCCCGAGGATCTTCACCAATATATCCACTGGGATGAGCACCAACAGGATTAAAATACCTAAGCAATATAATCTGCCAATCAGAGTCTCCATGGTATACATCACGACAAATCTCTTCAATAATAAGCTGAAAGCAACCATGTAATGATATTAGTTCAAAGCAGAAAATGCAATGGAAGACAAAGGAAACAAGAAAAGAGCAAACCTTAGTACGTCCATATGGATTCATTGCAGATAGAGAGAATTCTTCTGTACAGGGGACTTCCTTAGGCCAACCATAAACAGTAGCTGATGACGAGAATACTAGCTGGAAAATGCTAACTGAGATGAGATAAATTTCATATGAAGGGTCTGTACGAAGACAAATGTGTACAAGAAAATTGAAATATAGTTAAACTGCAAACTTATTGCTTGCTATAACTTAGCAAATCAGGCAGGAAAAAAAAAAGAGAGGAAATGATGGATTCACTTACAGCCAATTACTAATATATTTCAGTTAATAAACTTATCCAGAAACTAAAAGACCAAGAACTCTTTTTTTTTTTTTAGGGGGAAAAGACAATGAAAAAGAAAATGCAACTTGTATTAATCATACATTCTGCATATGCTGTCCAGTGGAATATTTTAGGCATGATAAAATGTACAAACATTGTAGATTGCAAAGTTTTATGTCTCTATGGGATGGGCGGCATCTCTATCGTCCCGTCCTATTCCTGTAAGAAAATGAGACTAGGACGGGCTTGGGATGCTGAAACCCATCTATGTAGAGAGAGAAGATGAAAGAAGGAAAGGAGGGAAAGATGAAGAAAAGGAAAAAAATAAAAGGAAGAAAGAAAACAAATGAAAAAAGAAAGGATGGGAGAAGAAAAGAAAGAAAAAGGAAAGGAAAAAAATGAAGGCAAAGGAAAAGAAAGAAAAGAAGGAAGAAAAAACAAAAAAGAAAGAAAGAAAAGAAAGAAGAAAGGGAGAAAGATAGAGAATATTGGGATACATGACTGGGACTGCTATCAGGATAGAATGGGATAGTAGGGCATCCCATTCCATGGAAAAACTAGGACACCTTTATCCTCTGGGATTTAAAATCTTGGTATATTGAACATTGAAGATAAGAATTCAGTGGCACTGCACCTTAACTTCCAACCATTAAGCATCAACGGGACAACACCATCAGTCCTGATTTTTTTACCTTTCTTGTGATGCAAACAGAGGATATGCGAATAATTGAAATAGACATGCAAGACACATATTGCAGCATGAAGTCATCCTAGTCACTGCAAGAATATATATGTGAACTAAACGTGCTAGATGCATCTCATAGAATAGAAAATTATGCAATTTATATAAGCCTTATTAAATGTTTTGCACCTTTCTTATTTGTGGACATCCTAGTGACCATCTAAGAACAAATATATTAGTCCAAAATTTAAGTATAATTTGACAGTACCTTTTTGCATCCATGAGCAGCCATTACTTCCAAAAGAGTTATTGTACCAATAAGATTATTGTTATAATAAAGCAACGGCTTCTGCACACTTTCACCAACAGCTTTTAATCCAGCAAAGTGAATGACAGCATCAAACCTGCAGAACAACATGACAGTAGAAAAATATAAATGATTCAAGTAAAAAAGCACATCCACTTGTATAGTAGTTCTAAATTATAGAAAAACAATTGAAAAGAGCTGCCAATATAACAATTATTTGAATTTGCAAAGAAAAGTTGAATTTTATGACCATGACAACACTTTGAACACTGCTTAGAAACTGTCAAAAATCTAGTGAATGGACATAGATATTCGTTAATACAGTTATAAGTCATCCTTATCAATCTAACAAGGATCTTTACAAATTGCCCATTGATAATCCTACCCAAGGTATGACATACTGCTGCACAAGGCCATACTGATCATGTATTGGTATGGTAGGTACCAGGTACGCCCCATATCTACTCATTGTTTTCTGATACAGGGCAGTACAGAATGGCATATATAGCAGTATATCTCTCCGTACATGAAGTACCAAGTAGCACATACATGCTAGAAACAATATGGTTTCTTGGTTGTTACAGGCATCCAAGAAATTGACAATGAAGGTAGCTCCTGTGTATATCAGGCAAATTTAGATGCTCATGGCCTAGGGTTAATGGCTACAACTATTACAGAGAAGAAAATGTTATGAAACAAATTAAGATGCCAGAAAATGGATAGTTTTAGTTGGAAAATGCCTTACTTTGTTGAAGCAAACAACTTGTCTAGTGCTTCTTTATCTCGAAGGTCAATCTGCAGAAGCGTACAGATACATTAGGAATCAAGTATATGCAATAAATTTTGTAATTTTGCATTAGCTGTGTGAATACCAATATAACAACAGGATTCAAAACAACAAAAACTCATTCACGCCTACAAAGCATAGAGGGATATTACATATGCCAATGCCTTCCATTTTCTCATTAAGTGGGACATTTTAGAAAAAGGCACAAAAATATAATAAAAATACAAAGAGAATAGTCACCACTGCTTATGAGAGGAAACATTAGTGACTGCAAAAATAACTGATGAGCACTATGGAGCATGGGAAAAGGATCATCACTTAAACAAGTCCATTTGGTACCAGTGCGTGCAGATGTCTCAAAATGGATAAAGTGATCAGCGATGCTCTCATAATAATGTCTGCAGGACATAGTTGGTAGTCTTTACCTAAAACAAGTGATGTCAACATGCAAATGATGAAAGTTATTAATGGATTAATAGGGAAAGTTTTTAATGGATAAACAAGAATTTTCAAAACTTTACATTACCCATCTCACAAAATAATTGCCAGGTGACTCATTTTCAGATACATAAATTAAAGCCAGCTCCACGTAAAAGAATTCATCTTTTGTAGCTCAAGAAATTCTCATAAAAATATCCATCGAACAAAGTATCTCCTTTTTGCTTCACATTCTTGTTACCAAGTACATTTCCCGATAAGTGGCAAATGTGGGTTGTGATGTGCACTAATGTACCGTGCATCGAAGTGCATGCATAAGCGCCTATTATAATTATATAGAGTGGTCTGATCCAAAATTGAGGATTATATGAAACCGAATACCCTAGCGCTATAAAAGGTTACAAGCTGATCCCCTGATTCAGGTCAGATGGCAAACACCTAAACCCAGTAATTTCTCAGTTTCAAAAAAGATGTCCGATAAATATTCATCTACCAGAAACCGTGCCTTAGAATCACAGAAACCCTAGAATTGCAATCAACAAAGGGGGAGAACAGATTATAAATATATTAAAAACAGGGCAACAAGAATATTTCAATAGAAAATCGGCCAAAAAACCAGCAATTTATGAGAAAATCGCTCTAAAAAGCAATTGCAAAAGCCAACCTTTAACCATTAAACTAAGAATCCAAAATAAAGTTGCACTCAAACAGGCCATTGCACTTCACCGGAACCCAAAAAATACGATAATTTCTAAATTAACGGCTAAATAAAAATTCTCATCTAACAACAAGCGCGACCTAAAATTACCGAAACCCCAAAATCGCAACCAAAAAAGCAAAAAACCTTTAGATCACATATACTCTGAAAACAAGGCAATAAAAAGCCCCCAATTGAAAAGCAGCCGAAAAATAACATTTTCACAAAGACATCGCCAACAAACAAAAATCTTTAAAGAAAAATAATCATTAAATCATCAAAAAAAAAAAATCCAATCAACTCCCTGCGCTTCAAACAGGGCAGCAAGAAACTCACAATTCCTCAAATCAAATAACAGGAAATATATATATATATATATAACCACCGAATGCCAAAGAACTACTCATGTTCCATAGGAAAAAAAAAAGGAAATCGAGACCCATCTCTTCCCATCTCTCCAAACAACAAGAACAATACCTTATGGAAACTAAGATTCTTGCCGGACTCCCCAGCGAGCTCCACTACCCTCTTGATGGCGACGTCCGAGGAGTTGTCGAGATTATCCACCACGACGGCATTGAACCCCCCCTGAAGGAGCTGCAGCAACGTGTGGCTCCCGATGTACCCCGCCCCGCCCGTCACCAAAATATTCTTCGCCATTAGAGGAAATCGACCGAGCACGAGATCGAGAACGAGAGAACGAGAACGAGAGAGGAGAAGAAGAAAGAGTGGGAATGAACGAACTGGAATTCGGTTATTCGGAAAACGGATAGAAGCCTACGCCGGAAGGAGATGCAGAGAAGGATGGTTATTTATAACCTGGGGTTTATTCTCAGCCGTCGAGATGATCGAACAGCGCGCTGTCGAGAATAACTCAGAAGTCTCGGGTATTTAACGGGCTAATAAATATAAAATAATGCGAACAAATAATCCACACATGGTCGGTTCCAAACGCAACGGTTGCGGAACGGTGGAATACACGTGTCCAGGAGGGGTGGCTGCTTGCCACGTGTTGAGAATGATACGTTGGAATATGTTTTTATGCCAGAAAAATTTGCGGGCCGTTGGATCAGAGGTGGAATGGGGAATAAAGTTAGTTGTTTTGCGGGGGACTCACAGCTCATGGACTTGGGAAGGGGAGGGGAACCAGCCTTTGTTGGCTTTTATAATATAAATATAATAAAGGGAGCCCGAGACGATGGACGGTTTGAGACTTTTGGCAGCGACTTTTGGGTCTTCCTTCGAAGGATACACTTCCAATGAACGCGTCTTATAGCAGAATCAATGCCGACATGTACTTGGACTGTGGACCTGCCACCTTGTCAATAGTCTACGCTATGATTAGTTTTTTTTGACTTGTTTAAGGAAGTGGATAGATCCTAAGACGTACATGTTTCTTCGTGGGTTTGTTGCAATGCCATAACAAATCAGGGAAACGTGATGAAAGAATGTTCAATGGTCAATGATTAGGAGATTGCCATGGATTTGTTTGGAAATCTAGGCCACGACGTCAGGTCTTTACTTTTCTAAGCAAAGATTGGGATTCATTATTAATACGATGAAAATGCTAATTTCTCACCGGATGCAAAGAAGGTAGAGAAAAAAAAAAAAAAAACTTAAATAAAAAAAAATATCTCAACTAGATGGTGAAAATATCATAGATAGAAAAATATTTATATATATATATATATCATACTAAATGATGAAGAAGGCAAAGAAGGTAGGGATAGAAAAATGCCTCCAAAGAATAAGATTTCAAACGAGATCTTCAAATATCAATTTGATCTATAGATTTATTAAAAAATTAAGAATTCATAAGAAAACAAAGATTGGTAGATTGATAACGAAGATCTTTAAGACTTGTAGATGCAGCAATAATGGCCACAACAAAGATGAAAGAAATAATGCCTTCATATTATATGATTGAAGACTCTGATATTATATTAAAATATTTTTAGAAGAAAAAAATTCTAAAAAAATAAAAGAAATAAATTATTATGGCTATTTCAACTCCATTTGATATATTTTATAAATTATTTATACTAGCATACAGGTTCTATACAAGAAAAATAATATACAGGATCTCGACATTGATAATATCAAGAAAAAAAAAAAGGGAAAACTGCAACAAAATTATGCTAGAAAATAATAAATAAAGTTCACGGCAGTGATGGGGCTATGGCAGCGTTTGAGGAAGCGATCCTGACTTTTTATTTCTCTGAAGCCCAACGTACTCATCACTCATATCTATTTGGCCTTTTTATGTGTGATATTCTCACGACTTCATCGCCAGATCTCTCAGACAAAAGTGCAAGGTGTAACGACAGGAAAGGCAAAATATAATAATGAATAACTCTCGCAGATATTGCTTCCTCTTGAGGAGCCGTCCGTTATTCCGGGCGTTGCTCTAATGAGTGACCTAATATAAAACAAATTAAGCACCCAAGTAGTCTCGGTTAAGTGGGATGGGACCACTTCTCGTGGACAGAACGTCTTAACGGTGGATCCAAATTGTTGAGCCAGAACATGCGAGGTCGATTATGGTTGTCACGTTGCTCGAAGGCGGAATACTTGATGCGTGGCTTTCAGATAGCCTCAATCCTTGGTGGATTAGCACTGTCCTTCTAATAATTATTCTATAATGGTTCAACACCTTTGTGTCTCCATCACCGAACATAGCAAAACTTAATGCAATTGTTAATCGATCCCAATCAACAAATTGTAAAAAATATATTAATAAATTATACAAAATGTACCCAAATTTGATGGGTTAGAGGACTAGGATCCACAAAAACAACTCGAAATAGCTGGGACAGTGGTATATGAGACTATCTTAAGTTTCAAAAGATTTTTTTTTTTTAAAAAAAAAATCCATAAAAGTTGATCACGTTTTTCCTTATTTTGACATTACAACATCATCATCATGTCCCCACACTTGAACGGACGCACCCACTTAGTACATACTATAATAGTTCATGCATGGATACTGGTAAGGGATGCCAAGGTGATACAGGTTAATGCACAAATAAAAATATTTGTAAACTAATCAAGAGAGCCTGAGGCAAAATTATTCAATAAAGTTCCAAATAAATCGTTTATGTTGAAAAAAATGACCTGTTTAAGTGAACATGAAAACAATGTGGGTTTCTCATGCGAAATTGCCAGAAAAGTAGAGAAAAAGAAGGGAGACTCAAAGCCAAAAGCAAACAGCAAATGCTCATACAGACTTCTAATACACCTCTTTATTTGAACTCTTATAATCATATAATGATATTATGTAAACTGAGTCATGTACGCTTGAATCCCAAAGCAGTTATCTTCTATTTTACAGTTCTCTTGGTAGAAAATGCTGGCTGCCAATCACCATATAACCAAACTCGCCAAAACTCCAATTTGTTCAGTTTCATAGGCCAAAATGAGTTCGCCGGGCATCAACGGGACATCGAAAGGTATCCCTACATATGTTTCAGTCCGGACTTGATGAGCTAATTCTGTGTGGAGATCAACCAACAAGAGAACATACAGAGAGAGGAAGCATCTCTAGCGTTTTCTAGCCTGATTATCTAGACTACTGGATATGGAACTGAGGAGGTAAAATGAGGCACCTATGCTCGGTGCAAAATTACCAATACTTAGGGATGGCAAAAATTGATCCAACCCGTCAATCTGACCCATATTCGACCCATCTTAAACAGATTTGGATTTGCATTAAATAGGTCCCGGGTCATAAACGGGTCAACCCGTTTAATCTGTTAAATAAGTGGATCGGGTTCAGATTTCATGTCACTGATTTATTTAACCTATTTAATAAATAGGTTGGAATATGTCGGGTCGGATCAGGTTATAACTCGTTAACTCGCGACTTAAACTCAGGGGCACTAAGGATAAAGGAGGCAGATTCGGTTTCGGCTTTTAAGTTTTAACCCCTATTCGACTCTTTCATTCTTTTGCTTTCCTCCTCCCGAGTTCCATCCTCCGTCTTTGATTCGTCTTCCAGGGTTTGGTATCTTAATTTTTTCCTTCACTCCTATGCAGCTCCACTCCTCCGGTGCTTCCAGCAACCCAACTTCCTTCCAACGGTAGCTGGCTTGAGCAGTGGGGCTTGTCAATGTTCGATCATCGCTGAGAGACAAAGAGAGGGCTTGCCGCTTTTGCTGCTTGGCATCTTGGTCCTCACCCATCTAGAGTTTTTTTTTCCTTTTGATCTTTTCCACCTTCCGTGCTTCCTTAATTTTCTCCAAGGTATATTTTTCTTAATCCTTAATCTAGGATTTTTTTAGGTTTTATTTATTTGGATTAGATTTTGTTCTGGTAATGTTAACTGATTCTTATTTCTCAATTAGTTATTTTGCTCGATTTTTTTTCTATTTTCTTTCTATTTTTTGATTATGATGGATTCTCCGAGTTCTCTCCCATCTCTGAATTCTATTTTCTGATTATGATGATTTTTTTTCTATTTTCTTTCGATTGGTTGAACTTGAACCATCTTCTAATTTTTTTTGTTTATTCTTTTTTATTTTAACAAAATACTGCTTGTTAGTTGCTGTAACTGCCTTTGATTTTGTATGTTTACTGTTTACTATTTTATGTGTAAAATATGTATAAAATACTAATTGGTTGAATTATGTGTTTACTGTTTTAATTTTATAGAACCATCTTCTTTTTTATGTGTACAATATATTTACTGTTTAGAAAATTATAGAATTTTGGATGTATCCTTATGTTTTTAGCTACATGTAATATATGTTTTAATTTTTCCTGATTATCCTTTCGTTATCAGAATATTTCATTAGTTTATTAGAGATTGTTTTTAAGTTTAGATGGGATGGATGCATAGAAGCATCAAAGGGTTAGAGGGGACTAGTCTTTATTAGGTTTGTTATCTCTATCTTTAGAACTTTTTAATTATAATGGATTCATTCAAACGTGGATTAATTTTATTATTTTTCATATTTTTTAGAATTATGACTAAGTAAAATTTGTTTAAGACTCTTTTTTTACTTTTGGTAAGAATATAAAGCTTTTATCTTCTCTATCAAGCTTATAGATTGTTGTTTTGTATTATTTTGATTTTGATTTTTTATATTAAATGTCAAAATGTGCACAATGGGCCAATGGCCTATGTGCATTATGGAGGTTGCTTTAAGATTTGTATATGAAGGCTATGATGATTTTGGGATATGCAGTTGCTGATTTAACTATTTCTAATAGCAATAATCTTGAATGGCCTTCTTCTATAGGCAATCGATTGTTGTTGTTTTGATTTAGTTGTAGATTAAATACTAAATGCTTCCTCTTCCTCTTTTCTTCTTTGATGTTCTAAGTGTTTTTAATTTTTTGATGGTTAATATAAATTTTCATAATATGATATAGATGGATAAAGAGCCTGTCGTCAATATACATTTGGAAAGTGATGATGATGGTGCTAATGAATCGGCACCTGTAAGTTCAAATACAATTGTAATAGGTGATTCCACTGGTAAACGTAAGAAAAAGTTAACTTCACATGTTTATCAATATTTTCATATAAATAAAGAAACAAAAAAATGCAAATGCATCAAGTGTGGTTTGGAATATTATTTTGGTGGTAAGGTTGGGACTAGAAATTTGAAACGGCATATAGAGAGCTGTAAAAAGAATTGTGATGTGGGATGGATGATTTTATCACAATCTCAAGGATCCATATCAATGCAGTCTAGTAAATTTAATCTTGAGAAATTTCGTGAATTATTAACATTTACAATTATCAAAGATCCATATTCTTGTTATGTTGTATTTTGTTTGGAACTTCTTTTTTATTTTTGTTTTACTAGGAACAATGGATGTTGTTATATTACCTTTGTTTGGAATGTTATGAATCTGTTTGGGTTTTAAGCAATTTTGAGATTGCCCTAAAGATTTGTATGTGAAGGCTATGATAATTTTTTGGATATATGTTTGATGACTTAGCTATTTCTATCGATGACAATCTTGGATGGCCTTCTTCTATAGGCAACCGATCGTAGTCGTTTTGATTTAGCTGTTGATTAATTATTGGATCTGAGCCTCATCTTTCTCTTTTAGATATGTATGAATCTTTCTTTTCTATTCTTTACTATTCTAATGATTTTCAAATGCAGTAATTTGGATAAGCAGTTTCATGTATTTGAAGTTATAAAATATGTTTGTATTCTTGACTCTTTCTCTATGATGGATATTTGGATATTCATCTAATTTCTCTATTCATCTCAGCAATGTTTAGCGATATATTGATATATTTGCAATCAAATTTGTGTTGTATGAAATATTTTGCTGTATGATATTTTTAGCTCAGAATGAAAATATTCTGCTGTATGGTATATTAATATATTTGCAATCAGATTTAAAGTTATGTAATGTTCTACTATATGATATTTTTAGTTCAGAATGAAAATGCTTGTAATCATATTTGCAGTCAACCTTCCATGTTTTTTGTTCTATGAATCATGTATATTTTATGGCAGTAGGTCTTCTATACAAATCACATATCAATGATTTTTAGTTTGTGGATATCACTTCCTCATGTCTCTCTTCCAAACTGACATATTTATTTTCCAAGCTGACATGTATTTATTTTTACTCCTATGGGTTTGAGTAACATGTCACAGGGACAGCATTTAAATTCATTTTGGGTCTTATGGTTCTGTATTGTATAGTATTATTATTTCTTAGTTAATGCAGCTTCTCAATTTCTCATGAAATTACTTATATTATTGTTAAATTTATATTTAAGTTTGTTATTAAGTTTGAACTAAACATGTTAAAATTCAAATAGTTTTGGGCCAAAGGTCCCAAAACAATCAAAGATTTGTATGTGGAGGCTATGATGATTTTTGGATATATGTTTGATGATTTAGCTATTTCTACGATGAAAATCTTGGACGGCCTTCTTCTACAGGCAACCGATCGTAGTCGTTTTGATTTAGTAGTTGATTAATTATCAGATCTGAGCCTCATCTTCCTCTTTAAGATATGCATGGATCTTTTTTTTCTATTTTTTGCTATTCTAATGATTTTCAGATGCAGTTGTCATCATTCTTGAGATGGATGAGGATTTGGATAAGCTGTTTCATGTGTTTGAAGTTATACAATATGTTTTATGGTAGCAGGTCTTCTATACAAATCACATGTCAATGGTCCAGTTTGTGGATATCACTTCCTCATGTTTCTCTTCCAAGCTGATATATATTCCTTTTTAGTTCTTTGGGTTTGGGTAACATATTGTTTCACAGGCACAGCATTTAAATTCATTTTGGGTCTTATCGTTCTGTATTGTATTGTACAATATTATTATTACTTTAGGTCTTATCATTTTGGGTAACATGTATTCTCATTATTACTTATGGTTATGGACCTATAGTTCTGTATTGTATAGTATTGTTACTTCTCAGTTAATGCAGCTTCTTAATTTATCATAAAATTACTTATATTGTTGTTAAGTTTATATTTAAATTTGTTGTTAAGTTTGAACAGGTTAAAATTCAACTAGTATTGGGCTAAAGGCCCAAAAAGCAATCAATTTTTTTAAGCAAACAGGTTAAATGAGTCAGGTCGGATTTGATTTGGTAAATAGGTTATTCATTTAGTAAACAGGTTAAATGGGTTGGGTCGGGTCAGTTAAACAGGTTATCTGTTTAAATGGGTCGGGTCAGATGATCTGTTTATTAAATAGGTCAGATTCAGGTTTGAAAATCTGACATGTTTAATAAATAGATTAAGTTCAGATTTGATGTTTTATGAGTCAACCCGTAACTGACCTAATCTGTTTATGACCCGACCCAACCCAATTGCCACCCCTGCCAATATCCTGTAATTTTGAACAGCAGTCATAATTCAACAACCTTGTTAAATTTTTCTCCTTTCCCACTATTTCAAGAGTCAACTAGCACAACCTGGATGCGCAAAATTAAGACTGAGAAATGAAAATTATATAAGGATAGACAGGGATTATGATTTAGATGCAAAAAAGAAAAAAAAGAAAAAAATATTTGATAACATGCATGACATGAATTTCTTGATCCATTTGACTCAAAATACTAGGATTGGTATTGTTGTTGTCTTGTTTGCAGCAAAGCCTGTAGTGCCGAAGACTAATGCAGCTTTCTCGTACCATGGCTTTTGTTAATATATATATATATTTTTTCTTTAAATAGGTTCAGTTGAGCACAATCACTTGGGCATGCCTACATTTCTTGCTCAAGCAAGATAATACAGTCATGAAGCCACTTCACAAGCAGCCAACTAATAGGATTTCTCTTGATCCTCTTCCTGCATACCATAGTGTCATCAAATAATTGTTGAGGCAGTTCTGTTGACTAGAAGAGACCAGATCTTTTAAAACATATATATGAAGTAACTAGGAAGAGACGACAACTATGAAAATGAAGCTTAGAAATTTCAATAATGCTAGTGGAAGAATGATTTTGGAGTATTTTCCAGGTCTCCTATAGGGATTTCACTGAACAAAGAAATACGGGAGAATTTCAATTGGTTGCTGGCAGATGCAAGTCATGCTGCTTTTATTAGCTGATACAAAATTAAAGAAGAAAATCACCATCACAAACAATTTATGTAGCACACTAGAGAGTTAAAAATATAATTTCCTCTGAATGTTACGAAACGAACTAACCAATGCGAGAATCATAAATTAAAAGATAACTGAAAATTACTAAAATTCTTTAAGGAAATCATGGGAAATAATTAGTAGACAAGATAAAAGTAGATAAGATTCAACAAATATCAATAAAATACTACTCCATAAAATTGCAATATGTAGAGAATATAGACCAAGTTATCTAGTGCAACAGTAGATATGATAGGCCTAAGCCCTGAGTATAAGAAAAGAGAATGTCACATATCATAGATTTGAATTAGATCCATCGTTAAAAAGTTTTGTTGTCTCACTGCTCCTATTTGTTGTTGTGTGTTTTTCTGTAAAAACTAAAATTTTATGCCAGAATTTCATCACTCGTAAAATTACTCAATTTGTTGAGTATCTGAACTAAAATCTTTAGCAAGGTGAACTGGTGATATTCGTATAGGTTAAACCGTCAAAGCCTTATATTTGTTTTCTCATGCTTTTGTTGTTTCTCATTTAATCTTACTTCACCTCCCTTGTCCTCCCATCCAGCACGCAGACAAATGGTGGGCGACCGGAAGAATGAAACATCATATTCTAGATTCACCTTAGATCTATTTATATTCAGGGGAGTTGCCCCCTTGCCCTATTGTTTATCTCATCAACACAAATCCTCTTGTTGCTACCATCATGCTTGTTAACTGGCTCTTATAGACAAATTATTGGATTCTACCAACTCCCAAGTCCCTTGTCTGGTTCCTCTATTGCATCACATGAACCTATTAACTTGGTTGTGCCTTATTATTTATGAAATAGTTTTCCAAAAAAGGGTTATTGTCAGTATACCTACTTCCCCTTGAGTTTCATGTGTTTAATCATGTTTATTATTTGGGAAAACAAAAAAACATCATTTATGTTTCTTTCAAAATCGACCTGCAATCTTGATTATCTTGCTTTTAATATTCCTTATCTTGTACATCCACTTCCTCTTGGTTCCTTATCTCATATTATCCTTTTTATCCCTTGCCATTCTCCTTCACAACCACCTCAAATTGTGTTGCTAAAACTTAAGTTTCACAACTCGGTTGACGTTCTGTTCCTCCCTCTGTCTCTACATATACAAGTAATAATACCATTCGTGAGGTACGACTCCTCTTTGATCCTTTAAGCATTATATTCTCGCTCACCATGTTTGCATGACCAAAAGCTATTTTCCAGTCATAATTGCAATGATCTAAGAGTTATTTTCCAGTCATAAATTGTCATAAACTAAGAGCTGTTTTCTGGTCATAAATTGCCATAAATTAAGAGCTATTTTCCAGTCATAAATTGTCATAAACTAAGCGCTATTTCTAGTTATAAACAAAGGTATCTTCCAGTCATAAATTGTCATAAACTAAGAACAATTTCGCAGTCATAAACTGCCATTATTCATTCTTTTCTGAGAGTCAAATTGCCTTTAAACCTTTAACGTTTCCAAATAACAGCAAGAAAAATGCCTATAAGGTGCTACAGGAACGATTTTTTAGTTTTTTGGACAACTCTAATATCTTTAAAATAAGAACCTGAACTGACCGATAAGGAGTCTATAGGTCAACAGAATTATTAACCATTTAGAATGAAATATAATTTAATACGAAAAGCTTTCCATGGCAAAATATGTGTGTGAGGGGGGGGGACAGAGTGCAGTATTGGTCTATTACCACAATATGGCTACACACGTTCAGTGGATGCAGGCTGAGAATTGAGGAGCCTCTCAACTTCGTCATTTGCCTCTGCTTGTAGGCGCCATCGCTTTGCACAACAAAGGAAAGATCAATAATAATATAAATAAAAAAGATTGATTTCAAAGTTCAAGACACAACTTGAACATAAGAAACACTTGCCTGTTCAAGATTTTCTATCTCCATGATTTGCTGTATCTGTTCTGCAATGCTCTCCTGCAAGGTCAAATGATAGGTCAATTTTTTTATGTTATATTTAAACAACCAAACTGCATATAAATCCATGAGATCGGGCTGACAAATAGCAATTCAATTAGCTACTCACTGCATTGCTCACTGCCTCAGCAGCAAGAACATCAGAGTCCATTTCCACTTCAATCTCAATCATTGAAGATATCTGGAACACAGGCATCGTCATTTTCCATTATAATACAAAATGGATAAACATTGCACATTGAAGTGGAAAGTGCAATACTCTTGGTGAGAACCTACTTTTGCAAAGCTATCAATTAGCTCAATCCTTGCCAAGAGGGAGTTTTCCAAACTTTCACGCACCCTTTTGACTTTACCTCGTCGAGCACTGGAAAAAGATGTGTTTTAACATAAGGAGACTTTGAACAACAGACTACAAGAGTTTATTGTTTTCTCTTATGGTTATGAATCGATTACGGACAAATAGGTTTATCTCAAAACCACAATATTTCAAATATTATTGCAAGATATGTTTAGGTGAAGTTACCGGTAAGAAGGCTCCCCTACAGCTACAATTTTGTTCTCCAATTGACACATGCGAGCCAACATCCAAACCTTAGAGAGAAAATGTCACAGACAAGTCAACACTCTATAAGAACACTTGAATTCTTAAATAGGGAATTAGATCTGGAAAAGACAAACCTCCTTTTCAGCAGCTTGCCTTAGGTCTTTGATGCGAGTCTGCAGCAGGTCATATTGAGACAAAAGCTGCTGCTTAAGAGCAACAACATCCACCATCCTCTGAGGAAGCTGAAATAACCATGAAGGGGCCAAGCATAAGAAAAGGTCCGCATGAAGGTTTTATGTCTCAGTACAGGGTTCATGGCACAGCAAGTTATAGCACCATACCGATACATGGTAAAGGTGCTAAACCAGCACACCTATGTGTTGGTATGGTACCATATCAAGTTCCTGTACCATACCGGTAGGGATTATTACTGCAGACTGGTATGTTTGATATGTAAAACCTTGGTCATAATACACATTTTATGTGGAGGCTTTTCATTTCAAATTGAAATACTGAAACAAGATGATTCTATGATACTCACAATTTCTCCTTTCTATGATTCAAACTGAGGTATAACTGTGTTGATTGCTTGATTGCCGTATGTTTCATTACAAAAACAATCTTTAACTTGCAAGCTCAAAGCATATTTATGAAAGGCGAACAAAGCTGCCAGAGTTTCATGCAAAGTGCTGTCTGCTGGATGGATGCACAACCAGAACTAGTTCTCCATATCAAAAACTACTAGATACACTAATTGATAGAACATTGGTATAGAGTGTCAAGTGAATGATCCACAGCTCCTTAATTCTGCTGATCTAGATATTTGCTGGAAAGCAGTACTTAAATAGTTGATCCAATTAGAATGTGCCCTCGAAAATAAGTAGCTTGATGTTATATAACCGGAGAAGAAAGTAACCAAATATTTCTCAAGAAAGACTTTTTGTAATTTTAGCAGGTCTAAAGAATCCACAGGTTACATGGCTGGCTACCTGGGGACCTCTTTTTTTTTTGCTCCCCTTCTTCTTTTTTTTTGAGTTTTCACATTTGAGGAGCACTTGGTCATAGGAGGAGGAAAAGGCTAGCTAGGTAGGAGGTTGCAGAAAATGATGAGAAGGAACACTCCCTTTTATTGGAGAGAGAGAGAGGGATAGGGGGTGGGGTGGGGGGCAGCTATGAAGAATAACTGCTATAGCTTTATGGTTTTAAGCATCTCTATCGGTTCTGTCACTCAAGATACAATCTAACCAAATTATATTCTTTTTACAAAAGAAGAAGAAGAAGAAGAAGAAGAAGAAGAAGATAAACTCTCCAATCCTTATAAATTCTTGTAAAGCATATTTAAATGGTGACTATACCTAACTAGCTCTCACAGTCTACATGGGTTCAACTTTATGGATGAAGATATGGTCCACTGAAGTAAGAGAGTTGGAAAATTGTATGAATGGCTCTCAGTCTGACATCTGCCCTTCAAGAATTGTAGTCAAATTTTTATCCAGGGAAACTTTATGCAAGAGAGAAGATGACTTTAAAAACCTGTTGAATACAAGTTTTGTATTAAGTAAAAACCAGATTAAAACAGTTTAAATCTACCCCTCGAGTTTCAGCTATTCTATATAAACATGCAAATTTGACATGTACAACATTGAACATATAATATAAAGTAAAGTTGAAGCAGAAGATATTAAATAGTTAATAAAAAAAATAAGTCCACTAAATAAGCACAGTCATAATTATGAAAAATAAACAGCAGAAATTATCAAGTTCAGAATAGACATAATATTAGCTTAATTAGCAAGGCGGTTTAATTAATATCAAAAGATTTTGAGAGAGGCAGAAAAAAGATCACCTTACGTAATTCTGGGAGAAGTACGTGGTTCATTGTAGTTCCCACAGCCAATGATGCAACAGCAGCTACTGAAATAAGTCTTGGAAGGCTGGGGTCAATTATTACAGAGGCAGCATCTCCAGTTGCCAGCAAAGCAAGAGTAGGGAACAGAACAAATGGGTTGAGGAAAAATGAACCACCATTCTTAACTGGAGCTCTTAGCAATTGTGATTCCTGTCCACTAGTGTGGTTTGTGAGACACATGGGTTCCCCTGGATCAAACCCAGAAGATCTCATACTTAACCTTAATGGTCCCATTTCCCGATAAACATTTGATGGAGCTGCTAGTGAAATGGTTACTCTTTCTCCTTCTTGAGCAGGAAGCTCCACTGTCTTTGTAGCAAATCTATGCATACGAGCTGTTCCTGAAGGAGTGCGAACCTGTGGTAAAATAAAGACATGAACATGTATGATGAAATGCATAATGGAAATCAACCTCATAGTTCTAGAAGGGTAACATTGATTTAGAAATATATAATTGTTTTTGTATTCCATCTGCTTTTCTTTTCTTCCAAATCTGCTTATAGACAAATTCAGAGATTGTAACTATAGAATAACAATCATCATTAGAGTCTTGAAATCAGTCATTCTTGTAACCAAATAACTCTGGCTACTCCAAGGCTTCCTTTTGTCAAAATAGTTAGTGTGGCATGCATATCTATTTGTTAATTGAATTGTTAAAAAAACATGTATGCTATGTAAAATACATAAAAACCATAAGTTGAATTATGTAGATGCCCCTTGCCTGGGAATCAGATGCTAAATTGGTTAATGTGGTTATTGCTAGATACCAAAAATTGTGTAGATTTGTATGTGATAGACCACCAATTTAGAACTGTGGTATGAGTTAGTGACTCCATGGAAATATTAATGCTGCAGCCTGCAGCTCTCTGTGTCAAAAATGTGATTAAACTGATTTTGTTGAGATTTTTTGTCACAAAAATATATATTAATATATTATGGATCTTAGATGTCCATAAGTTTTTAGCAGTTCCCTATTCCAGTTATAGTATTTATTCTTGGTCAGACTTCATGTTGCACCACCTTTTCCTGTCATTGAAAACATAAAATCCTCAAATTGCCATTCAGTTATGCTCCAAATATCCAAATAAAAAGAGGGAAAAAAAATCAAAATTTAGTGGAAGAATAATTGATCTGATGGACTTCTTGTAAAGCCTTGAAATCATGATATGTTCCAATCACATTGAGTCTACAAGGTTATAATTTCTAAATAAATGCTCTTTTCTAATTATTGCAAACTTAGATTGTTTAACAAAGACTAGCTGGAGACTTGCATTTCGATTATTCCAAGATGTCAAGGGCATAGAGCAGTCACAGAACAACAATGAACATATTGCAAGTTTCTTCATAACTCAACCTGCTGCATCAAGTTCTTTGCAATTAAATCACTTGAAGTTGCCATAGTGATAGAGTGGTTTCATCAGAATGTCTATATCCTTATCATTGATTTAGATGCTGGCTGGCAGAGCATGCTAATCTTGTACCGTGCCATTGACTAAATAGTGCCGTACAGGCTCTGTATCCTTGTATACCAATGCTTGACATGCTACCCTGCCAGTACATGCCAAGAACTCGCACAGATTGGCATGGCACGACATGGCACACACCATGCCATTGCCGGGTCAGCATGCCATGATGCATGAAAATTTGATTCCTTTATTCTTGTTGATATGAACTTTAAGTCTTACATGTTAGAGATCCAGGCCATAACCAAAATGCCTTAGCTATCTGGTGTTGGCTTCACAAATATTTTAGAGTCAACCATCCCAATCACAGAATAGGGTTTCCACCAAACCTGATCTGTCCACAAAACTCTAAACCCTATTTTTGCCATGGTGCTCCACAGACTTGTCATGTGTATATACTCATCCCTAACTTTGCTCATACTGCATGTATGATTTGGAAAGCCTTTGAGAACTCCACATGGTACACTCATCATCGAGCACCCCAATTTTTATTGGATTGAGAGTTTGAGTATGTCAAGTGAAATTCTTAATTAGTTTTCTTTAAAGTAACCAGCTTACCTTGGGATGCATGAAATCTCAATCTGATGGAAAAACACTGTTACACATGGCAGCTACCAAGCAAAGCACCTTATAATATCATTTCAAATGTAGGAATATGGGTTTACAGGCATTAAAAAAACTTTTGCATTAGTCGGCACAGCAAATAAATTTTTTCCCATCATAATCAACCTTCAGGTATGCCTTGCTAATGCTTCAAATTTAAAGAATTGAGACTAATAAAATTCGCTTATTCAAATTTGACTTTTAATTTCTTCTTCTAATCCATATCTTAGAAATAGGGATGAATCGATACGATACGAATTTTGACTTTCTTAAAGTCAGTCATGTTTATCTTAGTTGTTTCAGTATTTTTGGTTCCTATGTTGACATTCATAGCTTATAGGCTTATTCATGGTTTAAAAAGTACCACATATGAAGCTGTTTGTTGTACAGGATGTGACTTCATAAGACAAGTGTTTCAACTATGTATAATAGTTTCCAAAAAAATGTGATGGACCATGATACAGATCTTACTGCTGGCTCCATCACAGTCAGAACTTTTCCCTTGCAAATTTCTATATATCATTAGGAATCAATGTCGAGAAGCTTCCAGGAATATTTTACTGAAAAAAAAAATGCATATAGAAGATTTATAAATACTAACTAGTATGGAGTTAAAAATGCATAAATATGACTTTCAGGCCTTCAGGGACTATGGAGAGGCAAAAAAGGCTCGGCTTAAGAAAACTAATCTTAACCAATATAAAATTAAAATGGCCAGAAGTATATGTACTGCCAAGAAAATTTTAACACGAGAAAGTGTACCACAATGGAGTGCAGAGCAGCAGGAATACTCTCTTTCATTACTTGTAGGAACCTCAAAGCCTTTTCCCAAGCTGAAATATCCATGCTGCGTTCGGCAGGAGTAGATCCTTAGAGAAAGCGAATATCACAGAATCAACACCATAATATAGCAGCCAAATGGTATCCTTTTGCATAGATGCATATCATACCCTTAATAACGAACAGAAAAACATAATTGTGAAAATAGATAAGAATAAATTGAAAAGTATGCAAGGTAACCATAAGCACCGAGAATTATCTAATTTGAGAATGCACCATGAATTCTTTGTATTGCGGAGGAGCAGATGGAAAGTATTTGAGCAAGCAAAATGAATATGGAAAGAAATAAGTGAAGGACAAGAAATTATGAATCAAAGACATCAGCCTCGAAGAACCTTTTTCCAGCTGCCTACTAACAGGTGTTCCAAAATAATTGAGACCACTAATCTATCATCAGTTTGTAAACTACATAATTGTAAGGCAAGCTTAACTTTCTTTCTTTCTTTTTTTCCAATTTCCATTTCTTTCGTCCTTTTTCTTCTTTGCAGAGTGAGCAGCTTTTTTCCTTCTTTTTAAATCATGACCATCCATATGCAGCGATTTTATGCCATCACTTCCAACCTTGGTGTATTAATCTTGGACCATATTATGTTGTGATGTATATCATGCTACAGTATAGTATAATATAATGTACTGTATGCTCATAGATTTTATTGTTGGTCAATTACTAGACTTCACAGGTTTAAGCTGTTAGGGAATGGAACAACAATGTAATCAAGCCTTACCATGCACATGAGGACACAAACAGGTCAAGAATGACTCACAGCAACAATAAGTTAAGACAAGAAACAACTCCAGAGTCAAGATGACAAATAGGTGGATCAAAGAGAAATTAACCTGGAGGGGATTTGAACCCTGACCTCTAGCTTTATACCATGTTAAGCCCCAAAGCTTAAGCTATTAAAGAATGGGTAAACAAAATGTATCTCAGCCTCAACATGTACATACATCCATATTTGCATGTGTATGCGAACATACATGCAAAGGTACATGCAAGCTTGCTTGAGTATGTATGTACATATACGTATATGCACCATTGCATAGGAAGTATGTAGAAATTTGCACATATGCTGGGAAAAACCAAAATATCCTTTTCATTGTGTTCATGTGCAACTTGTGTCCACAAGGTTATTGCAGACACTTAAACACATGCATTACAGATGATTTCAGTCATCCAAACATACAGAGAGTGCTCATGCAGCTCTCCAAGTTTTGATGTTTCCATGGCTCTCCACAATATTTATTCTTGTCCCTCTTATCATGTGCACTGCACATTGCCATACTCTAATATTTACACTACCCAACATGTGGTTCAATCATAACATATACTGTACGTGATTGGGTGACTATAAAGTCGATATTGATCTCAGAATTCAGATACATGTAAACAAGGCCAAAACAGTTATCCGGCCATTTCATAAAAATGTTTAAACTCTTCCTAGGCTTCTTTATGTACTATTATCCTAACAAATGAGCAACCTAAATTAAAGTAACATCAATATATTAAACCACTGGCTAGCATTCTTATTATGTTTGATAAGGTCTTAGGCAGGAAATATGAAGACTTAAAAGAAAATTCTGGATTTTCAATCAAACATTAAAAAAAGGTGTATGAATCATTTCAAACAGAAATCCTACAATGAGATAAGGTACAATAAGCATGTATTTACTGACCTGACTTCTTCTGAATCAATGCTAACTATGTCTCCTGATACAAGCTCATATTGATAGCGACACTTTGAACAAGACGCAACCTAAAGGAAACCCATATAAATAATTAAAAGGAAGGAAAAGAGATTACATGTCCTCACCTAACTAGAAATAGAAGAACATCTCCACAGACTCTAAATCCAAAATATCCATATCATATTACATTTTCACATCTTACCATAAAGAGCTGGACTTAATTCTATAAACTAGTTCAAAGGTCAACCAGTCTACAAATTGGAAATAAAGATATGGTGATAATAACTTAAAAATGATGGTTCATCTCTGAAACAACTCATACCACATCACAACCAGAAAAAAAAGTAAAGAAAGCATCCAATTTCTATTAACATGCTTTTCTTTAGTCAAATGCATGAATATATTTAGGCCCAAAATCACAAGCTTAGGTTATTTAATGCTTTTGGTCTGCAAATTGCAAAAGCATCCCAAATCTCACTAGAAGGAGCAAATAAAGTCACTGTCAACCATGCCCATGGGAGAAATAATGTACAACTATAATTGTCTGGAAATTCATAGTGACCACGCAATTTTCAAAAGTGCTCATGAGGGAGAGGTCATAAAGCCCCCCATGTTACCACGTATGTACGAAGGTTTCAAACCTCGCAATATCCCCAACTATCATTCAGATAATAATACAGTACAAGTTGTGGTGCAATTATGCTCTTTAACAGTAGGACACTGATGCTATGATACGAAGATAAATAATAAAATAATAAAACAGATAATAAGAGTAATTGTGAAGCTCTAAGTTTGCTACTGTATTCGTCTTTCTGTTCTATCAACTAAATAAACATGTGCTTCAATTTATATTCACACAAGCAACTATAATATAATTGTCCACTAATTAGCAAAATACATGGCATACAGAATCTGTAACATCTATCACTAGAATGATCGTGCTACCAATATACCTGAACACCGTGTTGAGGTTGTGCAACTGCAATCGCTATCATACAGTTTGGACATCGCACAATCATCCCGAATGAAACCTAAATGATAGTATATGAGTGACATATGCATACTGATTTTTTTAAATTCTCCCAGATATTAATAGAAAAAAGAGTTGCGAAGATGAAATAGCACAAAGTAACAAACAACCATGGAATATAAAAGTTTCATGCATCAAACAAGTTGTAAACAGATTTGAAGCAACAGAGGTGCAGCCATGCCAGCGTCAGTGATCAATAGCATGTTAATAAAACAGAAGTTATAAGTTTATTTTTTATTTTATTTATTTTATTTTTTGAGAAGTTATGTTGAATTTAACCGTTAGCAAGTTTCTGTAGCTCAAATTTCTTACTTCCAACCTCTCATGCAAACACATATGCACCAGGCTCCTTGTATTGATAACTTTTATGGGTCATTATTCAATACTTTTTACCTAATATTATTTTTATTTTTGTTCAACCTGCTTTGGTTGAATTAGTCTTAAACAGAACAAAATGCTCAAAATCTTTTGGCCTAAAGTTGAGCCAAAAAGAGCTTTAAAACCAAAATTTTAACCCTTGGTTCATGTAATCGCTTCTATCCAAGTATAGATGCATCTGAGTTTTCTTTTTACGCCGACATGGGCAAATCAACGGACACCAAAATTTGGCCTCAACTCTAAGGTTTACAATCTGATCTGTCCATCTATTTAGATATTAATTGGTTGAAAATATTTCCAAGTATACTGTAGCTGTTTTTTGGATATTTGTTTTCAGATGAACGATTTGTGTTAACTTTAATTTGTGGTTTCTGTTTCCCTTCAAAAAAATGGTTGCCATCAAACCACAAGATAAAACTCAAATAATACGTGCCTGAGTGTTAGTACTCATCCAGTCAATGGAACGACAAATGGTGGCATTGATTGAAATGAAATCAATGTCTTATAAAAATTGTCAGACATTGATTAGAGGAACTGCTCGATCTTGTTTCCAAAAGAAGGAAGCAGAGAGGCAAACCCACGTTAACAAGACTGTTTACATAGGGTGATGAGGGTTTGCTAAGTTGCTTACTGTGGTGGATTAAAGTTTGTCAGCAAGGAAATAATTTTATAAGATTTCACCAGATAAATGTATAAAGGGAGGGTGATTTACATCGTCACATTTAAGAGAGATAGAATGTGCTAGGAATTCTGTCAAAGTGACAAGATGTTTGGGACGTCCCATGATCTCGCATCTCCCCTGGAACATTTGTTTCTATTAGAATATCACATAGTGGTAGAAATGGAGATTGCTATGACCTACTAATGAATGTAAGATAAAAGGACACAATGTGCTTACTGTTGGAAGTTTTAATTTCATCGAGTAACATTTACATGTTAGAGAGGTTTTGAAGTACAACAAAAGGATGTACCAAAAAAAACAAGTACAACAAAAGGAGTTGCACCACAGAAAGCCAAAATTACCTCCCACCCTGCAGAAACTCCTGCCCGAGAAACGTAGGAAATCATCTTCATTGCATCCGACACTCGCGATGATGCTGCAAGCCCCCGAACCATCAATGCAAATGTGCGCACATCTGGCCTGGCCCAAGTCCACCCCTCGACGCATGAATTATTTTCATTCACGCCTGTCCATAACCCAAATCCCATCTAACCTCAATAAATTATATGCACAACTTACTACTGCAAAAATATTCATCTCCATTTGCTCTCTAACCGAATTATATATATATATATATATATTGAACGGCCCTTGAAACACCACCTTGACTGAAGCCGGAACGCATGGCATGAAACATTGAGAGGGCCAAGTCGGTGTTCCCTCGGTCAAATGCAGCCGCGATGATCGAATGACAATCTGCAATCTCCACGGTACCATATCCAACATTCCGATGTGTCTCGGCGATCATGTCCAGGGCTTGGTCGGCATCTCTGGCGCTAGAGACCCGCCGGAGCAAGTCCTCATCCAGAAAGCTGGGAGTGGAAATCTCGGTGCTTACACCGTCCCTCTGGTCAGAAGAAGCGCTTATGGGGTGACAACCATTGGTGAAGGGAGAAGAAGTGGAACAGAGGTTGTGAGTAGGGAAGAGACTTAAGTTCCATCGCCTTAGGAGAAGAAATAGAGAGCTGGTGCTATTCGAAGACGTTCGGAAGCTATGAGGTGAATGGTGAGAGAGGCGAAAGATGGAGGGAGAGAGAACGCTCAGAGCCATCTCTCGGTTCTCAGTAACAAGGGAGCAAGCACATGGAGCGCGAACATATGAGGATGAGGAATGAGCGGCAGAGGATAAGGCGATGAAACTGGTGAAAGGAACGTTACGTGGTTCCCGGCTTCGCAACCGGGGGGAATGGGTGAGGTTAACGGCTCGCGGAATTAATCGGTAACAATATACTCCGATAATTAAAAAATTCAGAAAATAACCGTTCGGCAGCGTTTTCTATGCTTTCTGAATTATTCTCGGTAAAAATTATCTAAGTAATTAATTCACTAATTATTCGCAGAGCGGGCCTGCCGGGATAAATGGTTGGAATATTTTTGAAATACTTAAGATGCATACGTTTATGTTAAGCTTGATCTACTTCCGGCATGTCCTGCCGAGACTACTTAAAATTTGGGATAACATAATTTTTTTTGTGATACTTAAACCACACTGGGTGTTGTTTGTAATAAGGCTTATGATAAGTTTGAACCAGTCTCGACTAATTGGGTGCCGATGCTAGTTAATATTGGGGATTAAGTTAAATGGGAATGTTCCTATGGTAAATAAGGAATGTGATTTTAATATTTAGACTATCATAAAATAGTTTTATAAATTTAGAGTAATTCCGGCATGCAGCTTGTTGAGACTAGTTTAAATCTGCGGAACTAAAACTAGAAGCAAATACTAGTTTAAATCTGCGGAACTAAAACTAGAAGCAAATTTTAATAAAATTGAAACTATATATACAAGGCTCTAACTTGAGGTGGGCACATTTGCACTTTAAATCCGACAAGTTAATAATTATATTCATCTGTTTTGTAATTTTTCCCTCTCTTTCTCCAGACCAGCTGATCCCATTTCTTCTGGCCAAACTGGCCATCGGTTGTAATGGCGTGAATAGAATGGACACCGAACCCAGAAGCTTGATTGGAAGGTCCGGTAGAAGGCCATCAGGCCAGGTCAGCGTCTAAAAATTTAAAGCCTCTTTAAGATTCAAGCCAGACTAAAGCTTGAAACTTCGGCAAAGCTGAGATCCCAATTAGCCTGTATCGGATTCCCCGGGCTCATACGGTAGTGAGTACAGATAATAAATTTTGAACCTTGATGAATTAAATTAGAACTATTTAGGGAAGAGAACAAATTTCTGTTTTAAGCATGAATGATATACTTTAACTGAAAAAAGTGTAAGTGATATGATATTCACTTCTTTACTTCAGAGTGCTCTTAGATTTATAAATAATAGATAAGAATGTATTTGATTTGCGATTAAAATTTGAATCGAAATTAAATTTAAAATAAAAAATTTATATTTTTTATTAGAATTAAAATTAGAATAAAATTTAAATTTAAAAAAAAAATAAAGTTTGAGATTTGGAACGATTTATTTTCATTCTTTTTTAAAATCAAAATATGGTTGAAAATTTTTTAAACAAATGATTGAAAATAAAAGTTATTTATTTTTATTTTTATTTCAGGATCTACTCGTCTCTACCAAATACATTCTAAATAAATGGCGATGGAACATGAATGACAAATCCAAGAATTTGCCTTAAGAAAGTAAAAATATTTCAAATAAAAAAATATATATAAATTTTTATTAATTAAAAATATTTTTAAATCCATCCCTCCCTCTGCCTCTCCATTGATGGCAACATTTTATTACCAATAAAACTGAGGACCACTTTTCCTCTAACGTATTACGACGCCCTCCCGTTCCGGCCTGGGCCAGCGAGGTCTGGTCATCCCCTGTCTACAAACCCCGCTCTCTGCATGACTATATTGTCCTTCGTGCCATATGTGGGCCCTTGCAATCATGGCCAACTTGCATACATGGACAGCAGCACTCTAATCCATCAAGAAAATAAATCTCACGGCTGCTGGGACGTCTTATTCTTATGGTCATAATACGTGTTAAAGTCTGGACAAAGAAACAGCCAGCTGTATAGTTCTTCTAAAAATATTAATTTATTATAAAGAAAAATCAAATGTAAATTGACCATCCATTTACTTCTTTTTATATTTTCTTTTTTGTCCGAAGGATGCATTGCATGGGTCAATTTTTATTGAAAAATACAATAAGCTTGTTATTATTATCTCAATTTAAAACCCAAGATAAGGAATACATCCAGCAGAACACTTTTTCTTTTTTCAAAAACTTACTTACTATAAAAAAACCAGCAGAACAGTTACTACCCAAAAAAAAAAAAAAAAGGAAAGCCGGTAGAACAGTTAAAAGACTTTATTTCAAGTTGCAATGAAGCTTGTTTGGAAACCATTCCCTCTGCTCTTTCTCTCCATCTCAGATTTTGTAAACTTTCACGACTTCATCACCAATCTAAAAGTGTGTCGCTTGGAGGATGTCAGTGGTTGCTATCAGGCTTGGCACCCTTCGAATTTAAGGGCAGTCCAACCGTTTTTATCTCAAGCAACAAGACCTTAATATATACCAAAAAAAGAAGACAAAAGGGCTATGGCCGGCCAAAGTACCATCCATGTGCCAACTTGCATCTTTTGGACGAGGAAGTATGGTTCCATCCCGAGTAGTATGATCTCCTGGTCAATAGAATATTAGAATCCCGGTTTCACCAGTTTTGACCTGGTCCGCCTTTAAATCCAAGTCCCTGTAACGTATGGTGGGTACGAGGAGGAGATGAACATTATCTCCTCCTGGTCCGAAAAAAAACAACCCAAATGCCGGGGCGATGGATAAATTATCATCCCTCTTTCGGTCTCGTATGGTTTAAATCCAATGTGTCATGTGGCGGGTACCATCGGACTTGTCCACCTGTCCCTGTATTAATTTTTCGTAATCCAGCAGCAAAATCTACCGAACGAAAATCTAGCTGAAGCTTGGCTCCGCATCCATCCGGGGACCGCCTTTGGTTCTCCTGCCATGCAGACGATACCCAACTACCCTCACGTCAAATGGCACGAAATTATTGGCACAAGCCATGTCTGGAGATTGGGTTGCAAGGCCAATTATGTCATGCCACGTAAAAGTTGACCTTCGTTGCTGTTCTTGTTGGGCCCCAAAGCATATTTTCTTTACTCGTTTTTTTAATGTCGATGGGATTCCATCAGGGGCAATTCTAGAACTGGGTTTCCTATAAACAACGGACGTCAATGGTCACCGATCGTCCCACCCCCAAATTAGCCGCAGAGGGAGGGCGGCAACCGGCTGCGTACCCCTTTGTCGGAATCCCTCGATCTCCGGTTCCGGACTTCGTGAATCGGAAGTGGGAGATGGCTTCCAGAAGGAGGCCGTTGTCGATAAAAACGGGGAAAGAGAACTCTGGAAGTGGAGTTGAGGAAAAGGAGGAAGGTGAAGGGAAGGGGACCAGTAACGGCGAGATAACGGAGGAGGAGGAGCCGGTGAGCCCGGCGGGAAGGCTTTTCCTCCAGCCCCGCTTCAACTGCCACATCGTGTCCGTCATGGGGTGCGGCAAACGGATAGACGTCGACGCCGTCAAGGCCGGTCTGGAGGTCACCCTCGTTCGGCACCCACGGTTTTCCAGCATCCAGGTAACGGTCGTTGCCTAAAATTATTTTTTATTTATTTCTCCGGGCGGTGGGTGACGGTGGGGAGAAATTATAGGTTAGAACGGTCCTTCCGTCCAAGGATCAGTAAAATTATTAGCAGATGACACTAAAATTATTAGCTGGACAATCATAATTGATAGTGATTTTTTTTTTTTTTCAAGTCAAAATTTTCAATCAGATTTAGATTTTTTTTTTTTTTTTTTTAGACAATGTTACGGTGATTTCTTGTATGTGATGGAACGGTTGTAACCAGTACCATCACCCCTACATGTAGACTGTAGAGGTTTGAAAATTTTTATTTTAATAGTTCATTTAATTTAAAGTGTGTCAGAGGCCTCGAGGGTAGGTGAGGGTGGGTGCTGAACTCGAGGTTTATTAGTCGGAGCCAGCTATGAGCTGTACCATTGAAGTGGACCATGTTCGCCGCGCAAACTTTCTCTGACCAATTGGATCTCGTTTTCTTAAGCTGTTGATGGTCTCAATCGAAAAGAAAACTTACACCTCTTTAGAAAAATGATATTGAGGGTGGAGTCATACCTCCGAATATTTGTATCATAAAGAAAGTAATACGAATATTGGTTTAATCAATATTAATTAAGGGTTTAAGGGTGGCAGTGTGGGATGGAAGTTTTCAAACCGATATAAATCATAGGCCTACCGAGATTGGGACTAAAGATATGGGAGGTTGGTCATGGAAATTTTTTTTTTTTTTTTAGACCGTGACTGAAGCATTGCTCGGTATGAAACGAAGGTGGCAACGACAATTGTGAGCTATATATGGGAGAAACGGGTGTTATATTTGAGCGAAACGAGCGGATGGAGTTTGGCACCATGGTTAACGTTTTCATAATTTATTCTACGGTACATCTTCAAAGAATTTAAGAGCCGATATAATTAAAACAGATATTTGATTGTGTAAGAGTTTTTCTAAATATGAAACAGACCACTGATCCATTGATTTCAAACTGATATAAAAATAAGGAAATATTTGATTATCCGAGTGCGTTTCTAAAACAGATGACTACAAAATATAATTTATAATACATATTATATAAAAATAAGAAAAATAAACTTAAAAAATTGTTTTAGGTTTTATAATTTATCAGTTTGATAAAATGGGTCTTATGAGAAACAACTAAATAACTTTTTCTTATAAATTTTATTCATTTAAAATTTAATATAATTTTATTTTATGAGGCCCGGGAAAAGTCAAAAATTGTGTTGTTATAGCGTAAGAAATAGGGAAACACAGCCTACCACCCATAATTGATCAAAAAAAAAAAAAAAAACAGCCAACCGCCCATAATGACTGATCTCCGAAAGAAGCAAGACACCTTTGGCTGGAAGCTGTGGCAAAGACGATCACGTTGGTTTCGATTCTCGAGTTATGTCATATGGGACACGCATGCCTTCAATTTGTCACCTCCTAATTGGTCTGCTCTTGTTGTTTAAGTACATAGGTTGAGATTGCGTAGGCGGGAAAGCCAATTATCAAGTAGGTAGCTGTGGCGGATAGCTATTTGACGTTATGCGTTTGTGGGGCTTAGAGACGATGAGGAGCACTAAAGGCTCAGATTTGTGTGAGGACATGCGGTGGTGGTATGCACAAAATGTCTCCCTCTGGGTATGGAAAAGTCATCGAGGACATGCACAAAATGTCTCCCTCTGGGTATGGAAAGGTCATTGGTTGGGACTAGATCCACTAGCTTAGCGGCGGACTTGTGCCACCACAAACAAACAAATTCATATACGGTGCATCGTTTATGGTTGGATTGGCCCATTGTTGAGCTAGTGAATTTGCTTCAATCAATCATTTAATCTTCGTATGGTAGGATTGCCCACCCCAAGAAGCACAGATATGTGGTTCTTATGCATTTTGTAGAGGTTTTATCAGACGAGACTTTACATTATCGAGATCATACGAAATTTCAGTGTCCGTGCTCATGTAACTTTGCGTAGGGCCTTTTATTGGATGATTGTGATCCATAAAATAAGAGATTAGGAAGTATTTTTCACCGTCCATTTCGCTTCATTGTGTGGCGCATTCGCTGATGCCAATTCAAGGGAGGGCAACGAGAATACAACAGACCGAGTGACCATAAGTTATAATATTGAATTACTAAAGTCCTCTGGTAAATATTTTGATGAGTATTAAACCTATAACTGACCTACTTTATTTTATCTGAAAGCAAAAACTTATTATGCTAGTTGTAACTGATTTAATTTTGAGTTCTGGTCGAGCTGGTATCGCATGAGGATTGTTGGTGGAGAAATTATGTACCATATAGCATCAATCATGTGGCGTGGCCGTATGCTACATCAATTTTAGCCATTCATTCCTATGGTGGTGTATTGAGATTATCCCTTGATGAATGTAGCTCACGAGAAGGAGAGGTTGTGATTTGTAGCATGCATGGCTACGTTATGCAGATATAATTCACACTGAGATGTATCAGCTCCTATCCATTCATATCGATGATCAAAAAGTGCTGCGATGCAAATCACATCTCTTCATCTAATACAAGTTCACATAGAAAACTAGAGGTTGTGTTGCATCAACCGTACACTCAAAAGCTTGAGCTAGACATTTTGTACCTAAGGACATTAGTACAAGGCAATTGATTGTGCATTAGCTTCTTTGTTTCGCAAGCCAACACAGACCATCTATCTCATTTTAAGATTTGGAAAATGACAACAAATCATGCACTTGTGCGATGCGTGCCGATAAACTGATTCAGTTTATGACGTTTAATGAATGAAACCTTAGTTCAAACCTTATTTATATTATTTTGAATTTCCTATATAGAATGGAAAAATTGCTTTAAAAAATAACACAACATGGTACAACCAAATGTTCTCATAAACATTAAATCCATAAATATATCTAAATATTATAAGAAAATTATATCAATAAAAATGAGATAGAGAGGGAGAGCTTATAAATCCACCCATCTCAGGCTACAAATTAAAATTGCATGATAACATATTAACATGCATGAGAGCTACTAGATAAACGCGGTAAGTTTTACAGGTCTCGGACGAGAAGCAGCTGAGATGGGTCCGGACCAAGGTAAACGTGGAAGACCACGTTATCATCCCTGACCTGGACCAAAACGCCACCTCCACCAGCCCGGACAAGGTGGTGGAGGACTACGTGGCCTCCCTCTCCGGCACCACCATGGACCACTCCCGGCCCCTCTGGGACCTCCACATCCTCAACTTCGCCACCTCCGAAGCCGCAGCCGTCGTCGTTCTCCGCATCCACCACTCCCTTGGCGACGGCATCTCCCTCATGTCCCTCTTCCTCGCCTGCACCCGCCAATGCTCCGACCCCGACCGCCTCCCATCCCTCCCTGACGCCAAACGCAGCTCCACCTCTGCAACCGCCGACTCCCCGTCCGGCCTCCTCGCGCTCCTCCTCTGGGTTTGGGCCAGGCTGGTCCTTGCATGGCACACCCTCGTGGACGTGGTCCTCTTCGCCGCCACCCTCGCCTTCCTCAAGGACACCCGGACGCCGCTGATGGGCATGGAAGGCGTCGAGTCCCATCCGAAACGCTTCCTGCATCGCACCGTGAGCCTCGACGACATCAAGGATATCAAGAAGGCCATGAATTGTGTAAGCCTACATTTTTCTGTTGCTGAGTACTCGTCGAACAAGTGTTAAACAACTGGCTGACACTCAGACAACGGATTCAAAATTTTCCAAATTCTCAGACTGTAAATGATGTACTTGTGGGGATTACATCGGCAGCACTCTCTCGATATCTTGATAGGAGATATGGTGAGATTAGAAACGTATAACTATATACATATATTTCAAGCCTTTGTTCTGTTGCTGATTGGATGATGCTCAGGTGAGGGTGATGATATGAAGGAGGAGAAGAAGAGATTGCCAGCAAACATCCGACTCAGAACAGCGCTGCTCGTTAACATTAGACGGTCGCCGGGAATCCATGTGAGTTTTCTCTTCTTCACTGCTGCCTCGGATTTGGGTTCTCTTAATTAAGATCTTCTTGTTTATAATGATTTTGTGGATTATAAGTAGGCTTTGGCTGAGATGATGGAGAAGGAAAAAGGTGGGGCGAAGTGGGGGAATAAGCTGGGTTACATTGTTCTCCAGTTTCCTATTGCCATCTTTGAGGATCCTCTGGAGTATATTCGGAGGGGAAAAGCAATTGCGGAAAGGAAGAAGAACTCTTTGGAAGCAATCTTCACGTATTGGAGTGGTTGGGTGATTGCTAAAGTCTTTGGCATAAAGGTATAATAAGTCTTATAATATATCCGTCACTCATTTTTTATAGCATATGCTGACAAAAAAATCGTCTCATGAGCTGCCCCTTATCACATATTTTGAGTTTCATTGATTTTATTGGTTTATTTAATATTTATTTCTGGGGAGAGGTAGCAAAAGGAACCAGTATTTATGCTCTGGAAATACCATGGTTGATCAAGGAAAGATCTATGTGCTGCCTCTGAAAACAACTCCACCTAGATTACACCACACCACATTAAATCTATTTTCCACCCTTCTTCTTAATCATAATTTTACCTACAAGAACTTCAATATCATGATTATTAGGGCATTAATTTCTTTATTTCTCAATATTCAGAGGATCAGAGCACCAGAAAAATTATAGGAAAAAGAAAAGGTTTGCATGAACAACCATGGAATTCCTGTTTGTCTAGTCCTAGTTGCTTGGTTTGTCATTCTGGCAGATTCATTGTCTGAAATAGTTATTGTCATTCTCTTATTGAAATAAGATGGTGGTTTACCACCCTGTTATTCCTAGAGTTTTTCTGCAGTATTTTTTTCGAAATAGAAGTATTCTAAATTGCAGTCAAAAGGAAAAAAAAAAAAAAAAGAAACTATTCTGTGCACTAAATCTCATCCCTAAAAATTATAAAGGGCAAAACTGATATTTCTGTTATTCCTAGAGTTTTTCTGCAGTTTTTTTTTCGAAATAGAAGTATTCTATATTGCAGTCAAAAGGAAAAAAAAAAAAAAAGAAACTATTCTTTGCACTAAATCTCATCCCTAAAAATTATAAAGGGCAAAACTGATATTTCAAATGTTTACCCATCCAACTGCATAAGGAATAGAAAAAAAAAAAAATCAGGATCTCTCTCTCTTTCTCTCAACAGAGGGTGGGGAAAGGGGAGAGAGAATAAAATTTTAAGTTGGAGAGTCGGGTGTATGATGAGGAGTGAGCATGAGATCTAGACAGAACTACACATAGAGGAGAGAGAGACACACAAACAGTATAAATGCGAGAGTTCTCCACCAGTAGAGTATTTTTGTTTGCAAGATTTTGTATTTGGTAGATAAATCTTTCTTTAAAAAGGACTCTAATTTACTAGAAAGAGCCTTAAAGTTGAGGGAACTTGTACATGCTTGGCCACTATTAATGTATAACTATGAGGTATATCAAGTCATCGACTGAATGAATGGAAAAATCTAAGCTGTTAGCTTAAAAAAAATAGATGGCTTAGAAGAAAAAATTGTACCGAAACAAAACTTTTTTTTTAAGAAGAAAAAATTAGTTCTTTTTCATAATTGCTTTCATGCAGTAGTAGACCTTGATTACATAATTTAGCTGAATATCCTAGGGTTAAATCATTCCAAATCGCACATATTTTGTAATTAGGTCTAGTAAGTTGCTGCAGTCAGTATGCTGTTGCTCAACAATGTATGTCTTTCAGATTTAAGAGAGAAGTGAGTTAATGCTTTAAGCTTATGGTGATCTTTTTTCTTCCGTTCCTTCTTCATTCTGTATCTGTTTGTAGCATAAATCTAAGGTTCATCAGTTCATGCTCATATGTGCTTTTACTCCAATTGTTGTATGGTTTTCTCAAGTGTGTGTAACATTTAAATACATCTGATGCCTGTTGTGTCTTTATAAATCACAGGCAGCAGCTGTCCTGTGTCGCAGAATGCTCATTCACACAACAGTATCGTTCTCAAACATTGTTGGTCCGGTTGAAAAGATTGGGTTTTGTGGCCATCCACTGGTCTACATTGCTCCCAGTGTTTATGGGCACCCTCATGTAAGTGAGTCCATAATAATCTTCAAAGTTAAGTTAGTTTATCTTTTATTTAATTTGCAAAAGCTTCTTTAAGATGATAACAAGTGTAGTACAATATTACATTCTGCACTAGTCTGTCCTCTTGCTGATTGATCATATACAATGCTATTTATGCTTCTTAAGCCACCAGAATATCAGTTAATCATCAAAAAAGAGACACTTCAAATTTTAGAGCAGTTGAAGAGGTGGCTACTCATTTCAATTGGACAGGAATCTTAGTGGGTCGATGATCTCACTGTCATTTGATATAATTTTATAATTTTTAGCAGGGATCTCTAACCTTTAGCATCTTATTTTTCATGGTACATTATATTATGGTTTCTTAGACATAAAAAGCGACTTCAAGTACTCCCATTGTCATTTTTTTGATTGCTTCAATTGGAATTTTAACAGGCCCTCACTGTTCACTTCCAAAGTTACATGAACACAATGAAGATAGTTCTAGCAGTTGATGAGTTGACAATACCAGATCCTAACCAGCTGTTGGATGACTTGACTGAATCTCTTAGACTCACAAAGGATGCAATTCCAAGATCATAGATGACAAAGTTAATCTTCTGATATAAGCAAGATTGTAAAATGTTCACTTCATTATTGGTTTTGTAATTAACCAATGGTGATGAATTTAAAGAAACATAACAATTGTTCAGCAAAAGTAGAAAGTAAGCGTTTGGACATTTATTATGGTTTGATGCTTTTTTACCTTTTTTTTCCAGAGAAAAAGATGACCTTTTACTTGTTCTGTGTAATCTATGGTGAAAATTGTTGGCTAAAATCATCTCAAAAAAATGTCGGATAAAAGGGTTGGTTTAATCAGATGTAATGCAAGCGATGAGCTAGTACTAATATGGCGTTGGAAATTAGCGAGTGCACTGATAAAATAAACCTTGTACTCCAAATTTATACTAAGAAAATTTTAGCTTCATCATATAGTGAACTGCAAACAGTATTTAATTGCAAGTGTTACATATGATCCAGACGATGGCATGTCTGTTTGGAATCCAGCCATCATCATGCAAAAAAAAGAACTTGATTCGCTACCCCAGCTTGACCAGGGAATGAAGAGATAATCTGAGGTCAAAAAAAAGGGCGGCTAAAAACCACCTAGGAGATCGGGGTCTGCCAGGGTCTAAAATTGATTAGATAAAAATATACATTAAAAAAAAAAAAAAGACTCGATAAATTTCAATAGGCTTCCAATCCTTTTATTTAAAAAAAAAAAAAAAAAAAAAAAAAAAATCAATCGTGTTACATGTCATCAAGAGTCCATTTTGCCCAAGATTGAAAATTACATATAAACTATGCTCAATAATGCTAATTGATGAAGGCAACAAACATTATCACCACAAGCAAATTAGTTTCCTAATTAACTAAAATCCTAGAAAGGTGATGTTTTTTTCTTTCATTCTGGGATCAATGGTGGTGGCACAACAAACTCCAGTTTAATGCTTTCTTATTCATTAATAAATTTTCTTATTGACTTGTAAATCTAATAACAGAGCGCATGACTTCCTCTTTTCCATTAATTCTTCCGCAATGTTCTTTCTTGGCCCTTAAATATCTTTGTGCCCCAATCTCAGCATACTTATTTTGCTGGAAGCAAATTAATAATATAAAATTCGCCAAATCCTTCTTCGTGATCGTTAATTTGATCATTTCCTTCAACAATCTCCTCCCCCACAACTAAGTTTCCAGCATTATAAGTTTCCTATGATTGAACTCAAGAAACAGCAAGTTCCCTGAAGAACTGGTTCCAGCGCCCTACGAATGATCCTTGCCAGCACCATAACCGGTGGTCTAAACCAATCCGTGGTCGTAAACCTTCAACCCCCTTCCCTCCAAACTTAGTGTCCTCCGGTTTCCACCTATGGTCGTGGTGACTCCACACACCGTAGACCAAGCTCGTATCCTGTTCCACCACCCGTTTATTTCGAATAAAACCTCCCTCCAACTCCCTCCCCTCTCCCCTTCGCCGAGGGATGGCGGGTCCCACGCTTCCCCTCCTCGCTATCCTCCTCCCCCTCCTCTTCGTGCCCCTTGCCGCCCCGCAGCTCATCCCCCCCGCACCCCTCCCCTCTCCACCCCTCTCCTCTCCACCTCTCATCACCTCCGCCAACTCCCCACCCGTCTCCTCTCCACCTCTCATCACCTCCGCCAACTCCCCACCCGTCTCCTCTCCACCACTCATCACCTCCGCCAACTCCCACCCGTCTCCCCTCCACCACTCATCACCTCCCAACTCATCATCTCTGCCAACTCCCACCCGTCTCCTCTCCACTCATCACCTCCGCCAGCTCCCCACCCGTCTCCTCTCCACCTCTCATCACCTCCGCCAACCCCCCACCCGTCTCCGATGGCGTAGACGCCGGACCCCCCACGAACCCTCCAGGCCTCGTCTCCTTCACCGGCGGCAGAGGCATGTACAAGAAGATGGCCCGGGAGTTCCTGCAAGCCCACAACGCGGTCCGCAAGCATGCCGGCGAGAGGCCATACGTGTGGGACAGGAAGCTGGCTCGCTACGCCCGGCGGTGGGCGGAGACGAGGCGCGAGAACTGCGACACGACCCACTCCCATGGCCCCTACGGCGAGAACATGTTCTGGGGGACCGGGTGGGACTGGAAGGCCAAGCAAGCCGTCCAGAGCTGGGTCAAGGAGCATCTCTACTACAACCGGACCGACCGATCGTGCTGGCCGGGGAAGATGTGCGGCCACTTCACGCAGATCGTGTGGAACAGCACGGTCGGGGTCGGATGCGCCCGCGTCGAGTGCTACCACGGCGGCGTCATCATAAGCTGCAACTACGACCCACCGGGCAACTACGTGGGAGAGGATCCCTTCACCTCCTGACCTCCAACCTCGCGTGCAGGGGATCGGAAACAGATATCCATGGGTATACAATATTTGCGATCGGCCCTACCTATCACTCGTGCGGTTTAACATCCATCTCTGGAGGAACAAAAAGAATATCCATGAATTAATGGATGATATAGTATTGTATATTGCTTTTAATCTGGTTTTAGTATTTTGCATGGATGTTGTTAAAGTGGATCCCTTATACAGTTAGAGTCTCCTATCTTTTAACTTCTTTTGTGTCGAACATATATATTTGGATTTGCGGGATGTCTGTGTTGGGGTACTTGATTCATAACCTTTATATGTTGAGGAGATGGAATGGCTTCTTCCATAGAAATGATTTGGTGTTATTTTGTTAGGAAGCTTTTAGGGCGATGTGTGTGCATGTCTCATTGATTACATTGGTTAAGAAATTCATTGAAGTATGGTAATTTTAGTGTACGTATTTGGCTTCATATTGTGGATTTGTGGAATCGAAGGCAAAATGAATGAGGTCGTGGACGGCGGTTGTATGCATGCCGCCATGATCTTCTGTTCTTTCAAGAAAAATGTAGACAAACGAATAACTCATTCAAAGACGATGCAATTGAATGATTTTTTTTTCCCTTCTTTTCTATTTTAAGGGAAATTCTCGAGCAATTTAATCGATATGACATATAGATCAAATCCTGCATGTATTACCACAATAGTCCACCGTAATCATATATAATGCTCGTTTTCATGGATCTCGGTTTGAAGGCGCTTTGAAAATTGCAATGGATTTCAACCAAGAAGAAATGCACCGGCAAGATTGTTGGTAGTTTTCTAGGACTGCTTGTCCTTGAGATGACTGACCAGAAAAAGGGTGTTGCAGATGGAAAATAGGATCGTCATGGGACGGTTTGGCATGTCTATTTATTATGACGTATGTACTAAGGAGCTAACCATTTTCTGTAATTTTGTTGTTATGTCTCCTGCTTCTCCCTAGAGGTCAGTCAAATGATGCCTCCTATAACAGGAGTGTCGAGATCTGAGCTATTATTAAACAAGGCCATAACCATGGGGAACATGTTTGTTTAGGCTTTTAATCAGTCAAGTGGACTAAATAATACCCATAGGATCATCTTATCTTCAATGCAAGCAAGTGCTCTTGTAACCATATTCTAATTTCTCCATCCTTAGGACAACAGTTGATTATTAAGAGGACAAAGGCTTTAGTAACACAAAATTCGCCCAGAAATATTATTAAGAGGACAAAGGCATTAGTAACACAAAATTCACCCAGAAAAAATTTGCACATGGCTAACAGTCTAACACTGCAATACAGTGCTGCATCATAACATGGCAGTGCCATCATCAATATAGGCATTTCAACTTTGTTCAAATTCAGCAATTTAGCATGGTTGACTGAGACCCCACCTCTGGGTATTGTCTGAAGGAAAAAAAAAAAAGAAGAGAGAACTTAGTTCAAGTTCAGGTTTTGGGACCAATAAAGCTGAATATTTACATGGTAATTTTTCGAACCTTCAATAACTCGATCTTCTCTGGCTGTGTGCATCTTTTTTTCGAACGTGAGCACAATCTTTTCAACTTTTTTTATGGATTTTCTCCCGCTCTTAGTTAATATTCTCTTCCTATATCCCTGGTCCTTTGTTTCCCCGTTAGTTACCTGTAATTTTTTAATCATAAAAGCATCATCAGTTTGGTAAAAATGCCAGTGACATTTTATGATGCACTTTTTTCTTAATGAACCTAACTGAAGTTGGTAAGAGAGCTCCTTAAAGAATCACAGAGCTGGTGAATCACAATGCTGTCACCGATTCATTGATTGTAGGAATCTCCAGAAAAGATGATGGTACGTTGTCACTAACATCCAAAGTCTCGGGTGGCAGCATCATGACCCATGACAACTATCACAACCTCTAGTCCCCTAATGAACCTTAGCGACTTAAACAAGGCACAGCTGTCTTCTAAACCCATGTTCAGGGTACTCCCTGACAACCAATACCAAAACTTTCGGTTCAGCATAAACAATCATTATAACATTCTAAGGGATGCCAAAATCATTTTACTGACCTCCATTACGTTGCAAATGCACATCAGGAGCATTCAAATATGGCCATTTTTTAGCCATTGTTTGTCTATAATTGCTAACAAAATAATGCGAATAAAGATCTTAGTTTGATGTTCTCATTGTCTAACAAAAGGAAGTGAACAAGAAAAGTTACATTCATGTCGATATTTTTGAAAACCATATCATTATTTTAGGTACTTATATACTCATTAACTTATCCATCTATTATTTCAATATTGGAATTTAACATGATTTCAAAGTGCTCACTTTTTTAAATTTGCACGAAAGTGGCAATAATTCCAAATGAAATCTTGGTGGGTGCTTATGTATTCATGTATCCGTTCACCTACTAGTTTAGGCTATTGAGTTGGACTTTAACAATTTCATCTGCTAGTTTAAATTTTTGAGTTAGGCTTCAATAATTAATGACAGCTATTGCGCTGTCGACCAATTTTAGCCGGCATCCTGGGGCCAACGGCATCAAATTTTAAACTGATAATCTCACCCACTCTCCCTATCCTCCCACCCCTCCACCATCTTTTCTAGATACCTGCTCCCAATTTTTTTTTGAGCGCGGATCCTCCGCGGTGCACCGCACGCGCTGGCCCTCCGGGCGCGCGTCGTTTACTTCACCGCGCGCGCTGTTTACTGCGCCGCGGAGGAGACGGTACTCACGGATCTAATCTAAAGAGATAAAGAAACCATGGCCTCCGGTCCCGCTCACCAACCACTACCCCACATCACAATTCCTGTCACCACCCAAATACTAGTCCGCTCATCCATCTTGAAATCCAAGCGACGGCAACCTCCCACCCTCCTCCTCCTCCTCCTCCACCTTTCCCTCTTTGGATCATCTCAGCTTGTATCCCACTCTTCCACCTTGGTCTCTAATACAGCTTTGGGAATTCCTTGGCCATGGGGTGTGGCTTCCTTGCTCTGATTCTCGCCCTCGGGGCCGCCATCGGGGCTGCCCGTGCGCAGAGCTGTGAGGAAGACCTCCCTGCCGCCCTCACCAATTATTCCGGCCTCGCCTGCACTCCCGTCTGGAATAATTTTATCCTCAGGGTAATTATAGCGCCATTTTATAACATCTTTCATCTCCTTTGTTTATTTATCGTGGATAAAATCCTCAATGTAGATAACGTGATGGATCTTTAGTTAGGATTCGGATCTTGGGAAGTGAAACCATTTTTCTGGTGCTTAGATCTGGTCGCTTCTTGTGCTGATGACGTGGCATTTCTATGAATTATTGTCTAGGAGGAGAGATTTCGCTGAATTTTCTGGTTGTGAAGTGGAATATGAGGATTTTCACTTTATTTGAGTTGGAATTGGATGGTATGGACTCTTAGAATGCTAAGCAAACGGAGTGTTGGAAAGTTCGATAGAGAGGAATGATTTGAATGGGAGAGGAGATGTTGTGATCCAAGAAGTGTTGGAAAAATGCATCATATATTATGTGAAACTTGATGATCTGATGTTGGTTTGAATCTACAAGATCCCAAGAAATGTTCAGTTACAGAGGAGGCACACCTTGAGCAAGAGATCGTAACCTATGTATAGACTACAAGAAATATAAAAGGACTGAGAAAATGCACGACAGACGGCACCCCAAACATCCATTGCTTCAATGTTTGTAGAGTTTTAATAGCATGACCGAGGGTGTCAACTAGTGCGGTTGGCATTTACTAGTTTTGTGTCTTTCATTATTAGATTTGTACATCATTTCTAATGATCATTTACTGGTTTTATTTCTAGTTTTATGTCAAATCAACAAGAACAAGGCATAATGTATCACAATGTACATCATTTACTAGCTTTATTTCTTTCTATTATTAGAAAAGTATCTTGAAACATTTGTTGTCTGAACTATCTTTCATTGAAATAGATATTAAATTATCCTTGCATTTCTTATGACATGAAACTTTGGCTCTTGCAGTACTCCAAGGACCAAGACGATGCTTTGAGCATTGTCCTATCTACTACATATGCCACTGGGTGGGTTGGGATGGGATTCTCAAAGGATGGAATGATGGTTGGCTCCAGTGCAGTGGTGGGTTGGATGGGCAAGACTGGCATACCTCACATCGAACCATACTATTTAGGTGGAAAGTCTAGTTCAGAAGTCAAATTAAACCAGGGACGGTTGCTGACTACCTCCGTTCAACCTACAGTACTTGTTGAGCAGGCCAAAATCTACATAGCATTTCAATTGAATCTTTCAGCTCCTATCACTCAGCAGAAACTTCTGTTCGCTCTTGGGACTAAAATTCCAGTCAATAAGCGCTTAACAATACATGATGATAAGACGTCTATTTCCTTTGACTTCTCAGCAGGTTTTGGTTCTCTTGCCATTTTTCTGGCTGTAAAGTTATTGATGCATGATTTAGCTATGAAATTCTATTTATTCTTTTGTTAACATACAGCATACTTAGAACGCAGATAGGTAAGTTTCTAAAAGGATCTGTGGAAAATCCAATGAGAATTTTAAGGTGTAATAAAAGTTACTTAATTTTTTGGAAAATCCTTAATCCAGATCCTCCTAGATGTACACAAAATAGCCTTCATTTTTCCTGCTCTTGTTATTTCTACCATAGTATTATTACAGCATGTTCTCTTGCAGCTGCCCATCTGCCACCGGTGCACAGCACCCGATATTTCTCGCCTCATAAATGATTTTCGTTCATCCCATTTCCCTCAATTTTATACCCAAAATTTTCATCTAGAATAGAAGATCCTCTCAATGAACCTACTTTGTAGTGCACTCATGTTTTATAAAGTTAGAAGTCTTTTGGAAAATCAAAATAGCCCCCTACTTTCAGTCTTTTACTTAGGAAAACCTTGAAATCAGTAATCTAGCCGTTCCTCATAAATATTATTATCTAAATCCAAAATATTTAAACCAAGCTTCATCAGTGATCTCTCCCAGCAACAATTCAAGCCATCCAATCACCATCACCTTGAGCTAAAAACCAAGTCAGCATATCCAACTTTCTTACTTGCATCACCCTTTTGCTGCGTTGCATCTGATAATTAACCTGATATAATGAACATTTCTTTTTAAGCCCTTGTGTGCTGTGACTAGTAAAAACATTGATGACATTGCATCTTGGGAACAATCTCAACTTAGTTCTCAGTGGATGAAATCCTATGTTGGATATATTAGAACCATTTCTGGATCAAACTTCTTTTAATGTACTAGTTGACTAATTCTTTTCAGTATAGAATTTACACTTGACTTTGTTTCCAGGTACTTCATCCGCTGCTTCCTCTTATCCATCCAATCTGAAAAGGACCCATGGAGCACTAGCTATCTTTGGGTGGGGTGTGCTCTTACCTATAGGAGCCATTGTTGCAAGATACTGCAGGCAGTGGGATCCATTATGGTATTACCTTCATGCGGCCATTCAATTTATTGGATTTATATTTGGTCTTGCGGCTGTGGTGGCTGGAGTCGCACTATATGACAAACTGCATGCAAATGTCGCGGCACACAGGGGCCTTGGCATTTTTGTCCTTGTTCTGGGTATTCTTCAGGTCTGTGAGCTGATCTTTTTACTTGCCTGAGAACGTTCTGAACATCTTTTGATGTTTTTTTTTTTTATGTTAAAAGGATAGAAATCACAGTCTCAAATCCCCTTTCCTATCCAAGAACACTGCTTCCATGCCTGCATCGCATAGTGGAAATATGTGAGATTTTCCAAATTCCAATGATAGTTTTGCCCCACCTGGTGCATAAGAACATAATGGGATCTATGGTGCCAATTGGAATCCTAAGAAGAAAATGGATTAGGGCAAAAGTGAAATATGGCTATTCAAGGTTATGTTGCTCATTAGAGCAACAGAGCTTTTAATCATTTAAGAGAATATGAAATTGGATTCTCCAAGTTAGTATATTCTGTGACATAGCTAAATTTTTTGCCCTATAAAAAAAATGTTTAAAGCAAGCTTAAAGGTTTTCACAATTGTCCAGTCATCATCAATCCTATCTATATGTAGAAGTCGTGGCTTCCAAGCATGTGATCTGGCCATCTAGACTTTGTTATTTGTGCACATCTGAGGGGAGGATGCTTGCAATTGATATCCTTGCTTACTAAATCCTCACCTGCAGATATTTTTTTCCCTTAATTCTCTTTTTTCCTTTTGAGAAGCACGTAGGAGTGATCGGCTTCAGTTGTGTGCAGCCTAATCGAAAGCTGGGTTTTTCTGCAACTAATGATTGACCGAAAACAGGGTATATAAATTCTGCTATACTTCCATTCATGCTTGTTCTGATTGTAATTCCCACCATACAGGTGATAGCATTTTTTCTACGACCTGATAAGGACTCCAAAATCCGCAAGTACTGGAACTGGTACCACCAATGGGCTGGAAGGCTTGCACTCTTTTTTGCAGCAGTTAATATCGTTCTTGGGATTCAAGTTGGAGGTGCGGGGAGTTCCTGGAAAATTGGTTATGGTTTCAATCTTGCCGTCCTGCTAATTGCTTGCATCGTTCTGGAAGTCCTGTTATGGACAAGATGGTCCAAGAGATCTGCCGCTTATCCAACATATTAGATGCAACTTAATTGAATCAATAGTTTTGTTATAATCATTAAGGTTAAGGTATGGTTTTAATTAGATGTGAAATTGGTACATTTTTTTTTGTGTTATAATCTCTCGACAACCATTTTAAGATTAGTAATCGCTGTCTATGTTGTTGATAGATTAGTAATCTCTCAACAACCAATTGATAGATCTTGATTTGACATTCAATCAGAATTTTTCTTCCTCTTTTTGCATTTGGTAGATTAATATTTTCAAGACGGTTTGTTTAGTAGATTTGTTCAAAGAAAGAAAAAGGGGATAAAGGCCATGAAAAGTTCTACCTGTGAGCACTTTTGGTTGGAGAGAGAGAGAGAGAGAGAGAGCGAGGACCAGACCCAAACGAGTTGCAGACCAGGCTAATTTTGCACCCGTTAGTCCCACTGATGGATACCGGGCCTCTTCGGTTTGATTGGGCCAAGCGAGTCCGATTGTATATATTCCTGTCTCCATCCATTGGCAAAGTGGAATCCATGATTAAGGTCATTGGTGGACCCCACATAACCTAATGTCCATTTGAACAGGACCAAGGGACCGTGCAACGTGACCCTTGCCTGGGTTTGTTCTCACACACTCTTGAGATAATACCTTCTCCAATACCCACCGGGGCCACTTATGGTCTAACAAGTTAAAAGAAGTTGCTATCACATACATAGCAAAAGAGACAAACTACCAGTGCAAGAATGTATCAGATCACCAGTCAATTTATCATTCAAGAATCATCGGTGCTTTCAAACGCAGCTTCCCTTGGAGGGCCAGGACTCACTCTCTGAGAAGACCAACGGCTATCATAGACCAACGATGGCAGCGTCAACATTTACCTTATAGAAATAGTAAAAGAATAACTTAACATAATTAAGTATTTTTCAAAAATATCCAAAAATAAAATTTTATTCGAACAAAGGAGAGATAGAGATGCGACCGCTGAGTTGCTTATAGTTATATGGCCATGCTCGGGGCCACTGATAATAATTTGAGAGTGGTTTTACTGTCACCAGGTGACACAAGTGAATAGAACGAGAAAAGGACCAGATGCAACGGACGGAGCTCGAGTAGGAGAACGAGGGAGAGGGTGGACAAAAGAAGGCACTAATAATAGAGTGGTGCGAGAGGGGATGGGACGGCGGGGCCCGCCGTTGGAGTATTTATCTGGCCAACGTCAGCACGGGACAGGGCCATCATCCCCCAACCGTAGCCAAAAAGAAGAAAAGGCCGTGCCTTTCTTCTCCACTCCAGCTGGTGCCTCGCATATATTACCGAAGCGAGGCCAAAGCTGCCTTAATCATTGGTAGGGGTGGGACCAAGCTCCCCGCGGCATCTCTCGTCCAAATGCTTCCAAGACGAAAGCTGACCCTGTTTCTCTTTGGAAAGCGCAAGAGGGCTGGGACAGAGATGGTGACCGAGGCGGCCGGTGCTATCCTCCGCTCTTCCATTGGAATTTTTGCGTGTGGAATTGCCAGCGAATAGTACGGAGGCCAAGTTTTTGAAACACGATAGTCGATTCGAGGATAATTAGTTGCCGTGTGCGATACGTATAATTAATTCTAGGACGAGATGGGACTAGCGTAGGATAAGTCTCTATATGCCATTCTATTTGTGGTTGTCTTTTGCTAGTAAGTTATCCAAGGCCACGTAAATGGGATAAAAATTGGGAATAACGCTGGTTCCATGATGGTTAAAAAATTATGGATCCCGATTGTCCTGGATTTGGTCTTTGTTGTGAAAGGTGCTCCGTCAAAAGATATAATTATTTCAGACTTAATGTTCTAAATAATTAAAAAATATACCATAACTCATGATCAAAACTCATAGAAGAATCAATCTTCATCTTCATATACATATAAAAAAAATTAATTTTTATTTTTATATATATAAAATATTATCTAATTCGATTCTTGATTCATGATATGAAATTTTATTTTTTTTATTTCTTAAAAAAAATCTTGCAGGGGAGAAAAAAAGTTTTATTTAAGTAGATTTTTTTTTTCTCTTTTTTTTTTATTTTTATTTTTATTTTTTTTTTTTGACTCGCAACAACTATAAATCATAAAGTTTACGAAAACTATGAAGTATAAAATTAGCGTTCGGTGCCCAATCGAGTTACCGTACCAAAAACTAAATCTTTTCTGGAAGGTTCTCGGGGAGGACATTGCAGCACGCGCAGAAAGTGTCGTTAACGCGGCTGCTAATGGAAGGCAAGGGATGAGGTTCCCTCGATGACGGTAAAACCCACGTTTTCGCAAAATGGTACAGAGCATGTGGTGGGATGAGCCACGTGGTGCGTTCATGTTGCGCCAGGTGCCGATAAGGAATGTGGCTGAACGGTGGCCGAAAAGTGTTAGGTTTTCGTTCCCACTTGGTTGTACTAGCTAAGGAGCGGGATTCCATAAGCATGCTGCTCAAAAGGGAAAAGGACCCCGCGAAGGTTAACCTTTGCAGCACTGTTGGCTCAACTGTAATTCCATGCCTAAAAAAAAAAAAAACTATATTAACGTTACTTTCTACCAATCTTGTTCATCCACAAACGTAGTTGCAAAAAAGTTATCCAGTATGATAACACGTGGATAGAGATTGCATCTTTCACAACATGAAAGAAGAATTAACCATTCTTTACACAAATATATCATCAGACCGTGTATTCGTCAGATTCTTCGAGATGAATGAAAGAGTTTCGAGGACTTTGAAATCTATTCTTTTATAAGGAAGATACAACTCAAATCCACTATATCTTGCCTGTGTATTGTTCCTGCAATGGGCTTTTTATTACACGTTGTAATAGAGGGCAACATCACATCAGGTTGGTTATACATGGAATCACACATTTAACGGTCCAATCAATATTTTGTAGAAGGAAGAAGGGAAAGAGAAGCACTGGAAAAGTATAGGGATCGTTCACCACGGATTTGTGGTAGGAGCTTTATGCCATTAAACATTGAATTCTATAACCAATGGTTAAAGGCCTAGTGTGATGTTCCATATGTCAAATCTCCATATTTGTGTATGCATTGATATTAATGGATGACAGACTTGGACATCATTTGAGAGCGACCATGTAGTAAAAGGTTGCTGGTGGTGTGCGCAGAAACTAATGTCATGCATTTGAGACATGATGTTGGTGATCTAGATTTAATAAGATATTTCAATATCATAATAAGTTGCACAAAGTGGTGTTTAACCACAGAACATTTCACTGAGCTAACTTGGGATCTGTTATCGGTAATGAATCAATTAACATCAATTTTATCCTACATGCTTCTTCCGGAATCAAGAAAAGGAGCATTAAGACCAGAAAAGAGATTTCCACTTAGGTTACATAGCATCACTCCAATTAAAGCATTCGAGAACTTTAACATGTACCTAATATAAGGGCTTTTAAAGTCATCTTTGTCTGGCCATCGATTTCATAACAGCTAATGTCTTCCAATTCTGATTCTAGTGGCTTGCCCAATTAGATTCCCACTTCATCTCCCTCCTCTCCGCCCCCCTTTTCTTTTACCAACCCACCAAAGTTCCCCCTTTCTATTTCTTTCGAGTCCTGCCACCTATGGGGCCCTACACAAAATGTGACATGGTTGAGTTGTTCTTCTAAGTAGCCATTAGCTAGAGCTTTAGAGGAGGTGGGTGTGGCTATTTCAATGCAATTATCAATTAATTGGTTTCCATACATTTAGAATTCATTTTTTTTTGGATAAATATCATAGAAAAGTTGATCTACTTTTTTATCGATCAATTTATCCATATTCTTATAGTTTTTGAGATGAAAAAATTATTTTTTCTTGGATAGCATGACTAAATTATTTTTCTATCAGTCAGTAAAATAGATACTTAATTATATATCTAAAATATATTATTTTTATTTTCAATATTTCTATCATTCGGTTATCTATTTTTTCTAAATTTAAAAAATATAAAGAATATTATAAAAAATATAAATAAATTTTAACAACTTATCCAAGAAAGTAGTAATGAAAAAAGAATATAGATAATAGATTTTGGAGTAACTTTTTCATACATAAAAGAATATAGATAAATTATTTTTCTATCTAAATATTATCTAAAAAATATTTATCTAAAAAAATATAAATTTTTAGGTAAATTTTTTGCCTACAAAAGAAAAGATCCTTAGTATCTATGGATTGGATTGCATCCTTTGTTGCTGAGCATATTGAAGACTAGATTTGATGTTGAGACAATGCTTGCCCATAGATCCTATAGAATATTTTATATTTTGATTTTTTGGATGTATTCATATTAGAATAGTACGATCATGGGTTTGTAAAAAAAAAATAAAACAAAACAAAACAAACCAAGGCCATATATATGAAGGGTGTTGTCACTTTTGAGTCTTGTTTTTATTAGATTCATAAAAATGGATGGAGCACACGAAGAGATTGACCCCACCCTATCATGTTGGCATGGGAATATGGATCATTTAGACGATTTGAAAGACAAGATATGCCTCCCTCTCTGTTTTTATTTTCTGTGCCTCTTTCCAGTGTTGTTCCGACTTTAAGCTTTCCAAGTGCTTTAATTCCATTTTCTCTTGATTGTTTCTTATCCTAACCATTAGGCTTACGTAGCTCCTGATGTTTTCACCACAGGTTTGTTTATTGGCAGTGTCATAGCTCGAAGTATTTAAGGCCAAATCCGAGTAAAATAAGGTAGTCACGCAGCCTCCAGCTCAAAGATCTACATTCTTAGAGACCCCATGTATGATATAAATTAAATTTTGTGATCGCCTCAACCATCAACATCAGTCTCTATCTTTATCTTCCTCCACTTCTATCTTCCACTCTTATTGACCATACTCTTTACGTCCATACGAATCAATTACCATAGTACAAGATACGAGAATAAAGTTAGAAAAGGTACAAAAAAAAAGAGTGATACGACGTATTCAGCGAGTGGTCATCCGATAAAGAACGGCAATAGTTCGATAGTGAAATCAGAACCACTTGATATATTTATTCCTCGGAGATTAAAGCGAAGTGGTTTGTAGCTTGGTGCTTTTAATTTGAAAAATTATTTATTTTATTGAACTCATTATGTTATTATGAAATTTAAATCTGTAGAAAGTAATAAAGTAGAGTTCTAATGATGTAATATCTACAGCATCGTGGGTTGTATAGCTTATTTTAGTTGGTTCTGATGCCTGAACTTATAATCCTCATATCCGTTATATAACTGGGCCATTTTGTCCATCCATCCATCCAAAATATTATGGAAAATATTGCTGTATTCTTCAATTTTTATTTACTGATTTCTACAAACATATTTATTTTAGATTTTTATCAAAAAAGATATTAATAAAAATGAAAGTAAACAAGAAAAGATAATTAGATATATTGAACAAATAGAGAAACTTAGTTTTTGAAAAAAAATCATGCACCATTAATCCAAACTTGTTAGTAGCATTTTCTTATCCCATTATCCATCACATGTTTTTTTGCATACAACATAGCATGCATGCACTTACCAACCCTACCTTTTTTATATCAGTGCTGCATCATAGCCTACGATCTACTGGGATAAATATTGATAACATAAATAATCCAACACTACTGGCACATTAGCAATAGCTGGAACCGAATACAGCACAGACATGACTAATAAATTATAATATTTTAATCAAGTGGGACTCAGGGAATATTCTTCCTTGTACAGTATATCCACCAAGCCAAATTGCCCATGATCCAAGATTTTTTAATGAGAAAAAATTGTCCAACCATTATTAGTATCAACTAATAACCTCCACTTTCTCCCAGTTTGGCAGCCCAAGGCCAAGGGCCCAAGAAACGTCACTTGCTTGTGGGCCCCACGTGACACACAAGCATCCAAATGTGGCGAATAAAAGTAAAAGCCACCTGGTGCACTGGGTGAAACGGCCGATCAGCAAAGCAAGGCATCGACCGAATCATCTCAGCCGACGGTGTGGGCGGAGAGAGAGGGATGGGAACGCATTGGATTTGCCGTCCAGCCCCACTCCTCGCCTATATATATGGCTGCCATCTCCCTCCTTCCCCGCTGCTGTTGGTCTCCTCTTTTCATCACTTCTTGCGAGCATAGCTCGAAAGGAAGAAGGAGACGAGAGAGAGAGGACGGGAAGAGCGGAGGAGGAGATGTACGCGGAGGCAGGGCTCCAGTATCCTTTCTTGCGGGGATCTCCGCCGGAGCTGGCGCCGCCGCCACCGCCCCACTACCACCACCAGCACTACTCTCATCTGCCACCCTTGGACACCGGCCTGACAAATGGTGGACCCTACATGGTAATCTACTCCCACCTCCCCATCTGTTTCTTGTTAATTTTTATGTCTAATTTGTTTTTCTTGTTGGAACAAGAATTTAAAAAGGGTTGATTGATTGAGATGAAAGGGAGTTCTGCTCTGCTTTACTTCTACTTCTTCTTTCTTGCTTGCTTGCTTTCTTCCTCCTTTCTTTTTCTGAGAAAGGAAAGAGATGTCAAAGAGAAAAAGCTGGGCAAAAAGAGAGTTTTAGAGATACTTATGGGTGTTTTGGGGAAAGAACAGAAGAACCGCGCGCGAGTCCACGGGCTTGGCCATGAGGCATAGGTCGGTGACTTGATCGAAATGACCAGAATGCCCACTGACTTCGCCGGTTTTACCGAGGTAGCCCTGGACTACCGGCTTTTTTTTTTTTTTTTCCCCTCATACCTCTGGGATCGGTTAATAATGGAAAAATCATCTCAAGAGTAGATTTTAAAAGCAATATCTAATAGTCAGCCGTTGAACAATTGGATTGATGAGGAATTTGTTCTATAAGTTGGTTATTGTGAATCACTTCTGCATGCCGTTGATCTAATTCTACTCTCTTTTTTCTTTGGCTAACATTAAGATTTTGATTTTACTAAGTAGCCAGGAACTTATGTTGATTCTGCTCAATTATGAATTTGCCTACGACTAATAATTTCTTGTAGCTTAAATGCATCATATACGGTTCATAATGTTGCAAATGGGATCATCATGATGAACCTCTCGAAATATTTGCCCAAGTGGCAAATTCTTGATATATCGATTTCCTAGTGCTTATAAATCAAGCTGTTTCTACTGGTTATTTTGTTTTCTCTTCACAGGATTTGGTATCAAATAGAAGGAAAAAAGTTGAACTTTTGAAACAGTTCCTCTGCCATCCTAATGATATCCACCTGCATGGGCTTATCAAGAATCTGTTCATACCTTTATTCCATGAAAATTCCTTTGACATTTGGTCTTGGATAGAAAGGGATGCTGAGATAAGAGATTCCTCTTATTTCTGGTAGCAGAATATGTTAACCATTACCAACAACAATGCAATCTGAGGAAATGATGACTTTCTTGTACCATATGACTAACTGGGATTATTAATTTTGATTCTGTTTGTGCAGAAAGAAAATAAAGATGATCATGTATGGTTACCATTTTTTTTACACATTGTTATTTTCTTCTTTTTCTTCATGCGCTTCTTTCATTTAGATTTTTGGTTTTATACTACTTGTAGGTTTAGGATGCATTCTGTTCTGTAGCTCTACATTGGTCAGTGCGTGAAGATTCCAAAGTTGTGCTACAATAGGGTACTAGTCAATGCTAGAAGTTGGTACTGGATTAATGGTTGGATGAAGAAAATGTCTGAGGATGCAGAAATTTCCGTCCAAGGATTCAATTAGGCATCCTCTCTCTCTCTCTCTCTCTCTCTCTCTCTCTCTCTCTCTCTCTCTTTTGATTAAGGGTATTCTGTAAAGTTCTTTATGATATATTCTTTTTCAATAAATGTTATGTTTGGCTGAACAAAGATCCATTTTGGAAGATATAAAGATCTGTAGTTAAGAATTCACACTATATGCATTTTGTTCTTTGGTAGAGAAAATGAGAGAGAGAATTTATACATTCTTTCATAATAAAATTTGTTATGTATGGATCACTATATCGTGAAGACGAGGTTTCAGGAATGGATGACCATTATTAGGTGGCCTTGAAAGTGGATGAATTCTCTTAGCTGTTTGTTGGTACTGGTCCATCAAGTCATTCTGGTTGAGTTCTGATTTCTCTCACAAGGCTAGAGGGATAACAACCATTTCTACCACTAATAAATACATATTATATTGTATATGCTGCTACATCTTATTGAGTGTTTGGTGTACTCCGCATGTTTCTGGCCAAATCCCATCTGAAATGGTATATAAGTACTGATGTCACAATTAATAGAACATGCTTTTATTATCAACTTTCAAGTTTTTTTAACCTTTTAGGGAGGGAAAAAAACCAAGGAGGCTTCATCCATATAGCCAAATCCTTAGATATTAGGACCATGTGAATCAAATATCTGTACTAACAAGAGAGGTCACAGGGATTTACTGGGACTTCGAGACTACTACATGAAATGAGTTTCTTCTATCATGCAAAAATAAACTTCAATCCTTGTACAGAATGATAAACTATGTGCTGTTTAGAATCCAAAGTGTCATGTGGAACAGGAGCAACAGAGGAGTGGGAGCAACCTTATTAGTACTCAACATTTTACTTCAAATAATTCCAACAAATTAAATTCACTGAACCTTATTATTGACCCCATCAAATAATCACCGAAGCCTTGGACCAAGGACTTGTAACTTAGGCTATCAAATTTATGCAATTATTTTTAAAACGCCTGAAGACTGCTAAATTAACTCATAGAAATTCCTTGCTTCTCCACTGGATCAGATGAATGATCGAAGCAACACATACAGATCATTCTTTTTGGAATATGCTCACCACCTAACTTTTAAATCTGTTACTTGAATAATTTAAACTTCCACTGCACAGCTACATATGACACAGAAAAATCATCAACTCATTGTTTATATTAACAATCTCCAAGAATTTCTCAAATTGCAACACCACCAGCGGTCTTTTTTTGCTAAAAAAATACATGTACAAGTTGAAAATTACAGCCTGAAGCTGAAACAAGTTAAGAATAAAAACTTCTCTGTCGATGGAAGAAGTATATCGACTGTGCCTAGCTCTATGCCACGGTATATCTCTTAACAAAGATATACTATTTTTGTTTACTTCTCAAAAATACAACCAACAAGAACAAGAAAAACCACATATGTTGTGAAGAAGCTAGTGGTTTCTGAGGATAGAAAATAATCTTGTTTACTGTGGCTTTCTTCTATAGGGCAACATGATGGACGCTTCCATTATATCAGAATATGACCTAGGTGGAGAAGGGGATTTATTCAAAGCTCCAGAACCCATCATAGAAGAACCAGTTCTTCCGCTTCATCCCATGATAGCTGCCATGTCCATTATATCTGGAGGAGATGATGTCATCACAGAAACATTTAAGGTTGGGAATATGGAGTTGGCCCAAACCGATCATCTACTGAATGATGTCTTCTATGAGTGCAAGAATGACCTCCTAGAGAAGTCATCAATTAAAGAATCATTTTCTGAGGTATTAGATGCAAAGATTCCTGCAGTGCAGACAGAAGAAGATTCAAGTGCAGAGACAATTAGATTGATTGCAGAAGGACAACTGCCGAGAAGTGTCAGCACTGGAAACCTAACCTCAATGGAGTGGATCGGTGGAAGCACAACTAGACCAAACTTTCTTGATTTTCAAGTGCTGGATTTTGAAGCTGTATTCGGAATGAGGAGAGCATACAGTGAGGGAGATATTCAGGTCAGAATAAATCAACCATTTCTCCAAACTGGTTGTATTCCTTTTTTCTTCTTTTCCATATCCTGGTTTATGATGGCTTTGATTTAGTAGGAAACATTAAAAAACAAGATATTAGCAGAGTTCTCTGCTTAGACATTGGAATAAATTTTATTAGAATAACACTGTCAAACAGTTCTTTCATTAGGTCAAACTCAAAATAGCATTTTTATTAAAAAAAAATGCATTTATTTTAAGAGATGGCTAAGATGCCCATTTGCTAATGTGCATCAATTTTGTTTGGAAGTAAAATGCACCTGGTAAGTGGTATGCACTATGCAAATTGGCAGCCATTTTCTTTTTTCTCCTGATTGATCCTACAGCTCTTGTTATTTATTAGTGATTCAAATGAAAGTTTATCAACACGCTGATGCATGAGTCATAACTATGATGGAAATTTATGTATAAAAACATAGGTGCAGAATTTTTCTAAAAAAATTCAGTGATTTTTAATTTGTATAGAACTTATTTTAGAGGCAGCACTTTAGGTGCTCATAGCATTATGGAACTTGGACAAACTTTTCAAAACACAAACATTGAAGCCCTCAAGAATTTTTGTTTTCAAAAATATTTTGCTTTTACCAAGATATGCAATGACTGGGGAAATCTCCAGCACACCTGACTGCATGGCAGTGAAGTAATTGTCTGCATGCAGCTAGGTGTTGTGTGGCATGATGTTAAGCATACTGGGATGTTTAGATATGCCTGTAATTTGCACTGGATTTTGGCGATCATTGATTTGAGGTTTTCTGACAGAATCTTGACGATAATAACACAAAATTTGGAAGCACGCGTGCTGTTCGTTCTCCATTTGAGCTGCTTTTAACCATCAGTGACCTCAAGAGTGAAGAACGCAAGCAAAAACTTTCCAGGTACAGGAAGAAGAAGACTGAGAGAAACTTTGGCAGAAAAATCAAGGTAAATAACTACCATCTTTTCAACTTTCCACCTTTCTTAGAGTTCTGAGCATAAAAATGATGAGCGTGTCCATCTGGCAAAGTGTAGCTATGATATTTGCATCCAGTTAGTCAATGATGAAAGTTATAATTTCGTTACCTTTGACAAACATGACAAAGAGATGTGTCTGGTTACTTTCTAGAAGAACAAAATTAGTTACTGTTCCAAACTTGTCATGGTATCTGTGAGTTATTCATTTCATATATAAATATCCCATGCAGAGTTCATGTCTTTTATGTTTTATAATGAGGATGTAAGAGAAAAAGAACTATTGAAGAGTGGAGACAATTAGGAGAAAACCCAACCAACCTTCACCAGTTGCCACAAAAGAACAATAGATGATTTCCTATCAATCTTGAAGAACCTAGAAAACATTCCCAGTTACTTTGATGGTGAGTGTATCCTACATCGAAAAGCAGGAGTTAACGTCTTTGGGTCTATTGAATATGCTTATATTGGAAACACTCAAATTATTTGAATAAACTTTATCTCATATAAATTTGATAAAATCCTACCAATCTAAGGGGGTCTCTACATAACCACTACTCCATCCTAATCCTCTCCTTTCCCCAGTTGCCTTAACACCCATGAATCCACTTATAACTGCAACCTCCTATACACATGTTCTTTCTTCTACACCCACTGCCTTGGAATGGCCAATTGGCAAAAGTCTTCAGTCTCTTTGGTGGCACCTCCAAGTTCAACCAACCATGGTATGTCATTGACATGCGAGCTTGCAGAAGGATTACAACATTTAAAAGTTTGCATAAGAGCTGCAATTATCTCAAGGTAGAAAAGAACTTGCACTGTACTTTTTCGTTCTTCATATGTGGCTAATGGCATGACCCTCAGATGCTTTGCCTTGACTCGTGGAACACTTCCACTTTTCAATTTTTAGAATCCATCTTTTATATTGACTAGGATGGACAGAATCCCGAATTACCTCTGCCACACAAGAAAAGTGAAGGATGCAAACAAAGGGCCTCCGTCGGTGATCTTTTGCAGCTGCTTATTTACTTTGTAATTTCATCACCGAATCTCATCCGGCTTAGATAATTTGTATAGTGACTACAATCCCACTTCATCATACCATTACTGACCAATTTTGATGACTGATTTTTATTAATTACCTCTTAAAGTGGTCTAATTTCATCTTAACCAGCATCACAGGTTGCAATAGTGATTTGTTAGAAAACGGTGCCCCCCCCCCCAAAAGCTAATCTATAAGTTGTTGATCGGTCCAATTAATTGATTACTTTGTGGCTCACCATCACATGGATCCGATTTGGTTCTAGCTACCTTTATTTTATTTTTTATTTTTTAATTTTGCCCCCTCCTGTAAGTTGATAAATTTTGCATTTTCAGTATGCTTGCAGGAAGGCTCTAGCAGATAGTCAACCAAGGGTACGTGGAAGATTTGCAAAGACTGAAGAATGTGAGATTTCGAGGCCAAGCAAGTAAATGTATATATTGCACTAAGAAATGGTTAAAGCTAATAGCACAGATAGCTGTGCAAGCCACCAGGAGAGGCGAGACCCTCAGTAGATGGTGTCGAAAACTGTATATGGCTTCTTGCTTGCTGAAGGAAAGCTCTGTCATCGGGATATCTGCTTTGCTTTAATAACTGTTGCTTGATGCGCATGGAGCTAAGTTTTGAATAAAATGAAATTCACTATCCCAATCTTGAATGGCAGGTGTGAAGTCCTTCGTGTTGGAATGCCATGATACCTGTGCATGCATGACTTTCAGCATCTTTATGATGTCGACGATAACCGTCGAACTTGCATGCAGATATCCACAACTTGTCTCAAATCATCAAAAGAGTTGTATGTCTTCATGCGTCCTCTGAGTTTCTTCGTTCGAGGGATGTGACTATAGGCTGTGAGATCGGTACTACCTCCTGTTATTATTTTTCCAGGGATGAAGGGAACCACCGGTCTTCTGCTGGATGATGAATCAGAGACTGCCTGCCGTGACCAGATGCGTTAGGTGGTTGGTTCTGCTATCTCAAAATGCTTGGCTGGGATCCTCTCTAGCACCGCACAGAGACCATAAGGCCGGAACAACGGCCACCACCATTTATAGCCCAGTTTTGGTTGGACGCAAAACCTTTTATAGACTTGCGTACCTCGTAAGCCTGGAGTGGAGTCTGCGAATCAAAAACTTTTTCCTGGCCCAGCCCTAGTAAGCTCACTCAAAGATCGTGAGAAGGTTTCGCCTGCTCCTCTTGCTCACCTCAGCCCTACTTAGATCCACGTGCTTGAGCAGGTTTTGAAATTATGGGCCTACCTGCTCTTGTTCAAGCCACGCACCCACACGAACAGGATCAGAAGAAACAACCGAAAATAACCGTCCAGGAAAAAGAGACAACCAATATAGCCAGCAACAACCGAAAGTAACCGTTCACTTGTTCCTAAAAAATCCACTATTTTTTGCTGTGACGCAGTGACTCCAGGAACAGAGCCCGCCTCACACATCAGAAATCAGAACCAAGATATGCTTTGCGTAAACAAACCATATCAGCGCAAACTAGCACCAGTAAACCATGATTCCTTTGCTCATCAAAGCCTCCTTGACAAGGAATTAGAAACTACAAGCATAGCCAGTGCATCCGATATGATTAAAGAGCACAAATTGTCATAATACACCACCTCCAAGTTCCAAATCAACACCCCATATTCCACCAGGTTCTCCAAATAGCGAAGATGTCGGCCATCGGTAATCTAGATGTTCAAGCCAAGCCATCACACGGATTATTTTCCTACACATTCTCAGCTTATTAGATAATTGTACCATCATTATTAGCTTACATGGTGGAGGTACCGACAAATATCATCTCAATCATGCAGCTTATCTGCCGCTTCCCTACGCTGGTCAAAGCATGCAAGCATGAATATCCCACTTCTGTTCGAAAAAAGAAGCTAGAGACCCTGAATAGCTCCAGACACCATGGATATCGGTTTCCTCGTCACTGATCTATCAGAGCTTCCTCCAAGAAGCTTCATTCCAGCATTAAATCAGGGTAACCAAACATCATACTGCCAGCTGGTGCCACAGCTCCCCATGCGTTCTCACCATTACCACCTGGCCCCTGGAAAATATTACAGAAGCTGAAAGGGACCAACTGGAACCAATCTTTCTGATCCGTCAATATTAAGGGGTAGAAGGGAATCCTGGAAACAACTAATTATAAACTGCAGCCAAAGGTTCATTCAGATATTTAAAGGCAATCTCGTCAACTATTTGTACTAAAAGGCAAAAGCAGACTACATCATAGCACACTCAACCGGTTAAAGTTGCAAAAGATGGAAATCCACGGGTAAATGAAGTGACAGTGCAGCAGTAGTGCTGTCCTTTCCACTCATCTTCTGTGCAACCCAACAGCGCCATTTCAGAAGAGAACATGGTAGAAGCATCACTTTGCAGCACATGATGGACATTGATGAGAGGATGAACACCAATGCTATTACTTAACATAGTTTCCAAACCGGCGGGCAGCACCACGAGGTGCAGCTCCACCTCTGCCCCGCCACTGGGCACGAAATGTTGGTGCAGTCTGACGGCCATTACGATTGTTCGTCTGCTGGGATGTCGCCTTCATCCTCTGCTCCTTCATATTTGCAAACAGTGCATCCAAGGTCTGTGGCCTCTGCTTCGAAACCACCTTATCCTGCATATATATTGTTTAACAGAATCTATAGACCATCAGATGAGCACACTCCAACTTCCATTTGAATCAGCCATGGATGGAATCAAAACAGCAAAGAGAACTGAAATTGAAAAGCTATAAAACTATCTCCACCATCTATACCCATTAAATTTTGCAAGCAACAAGTTGGAAAATCGAATAAGAATGTCATTTACCCACAACAACACAAGGATGAAACTTGCATTCTACAGCAAGCCTAGTATTTGTAGAGGAAAAATAAGTCCTGTCCTTGAAATTTTGAATCAACTTGCAGCTTTCAAGAATACTTGAAAACAAAGGACTATCTTACTCTCAGATTAATTAAATTACTTTACAAGCCATAGTTCAGAAAGAAAATCTTGAACAATTGCAAAACATATCTTACAACCAAAGTTTTAAAACTTGGTTACGTTTTCAGTTTTGGTCGAGCTTCAGAAGTTTTGGTTCTAGTGGGTTTGATTAGCTTCAAGTTTCCAGACTTCAATAATAGAAATCTGGAGGGGAGGGGATAAAACAATGAAAAAGACGAATAAAAAAAAACCAAGAACAAGTTTTATATAATACTTGAGTATGTTGCAATATATACCTTATATGTTTAGTTTTAAGTTTTAACCGTTTGGGGCTGAAGTTGATAACACAAGTAAAATTTACAAAGTATATTGGTATCCCTGTACTACAAACACACAACACAACACGCGCAAGCATGCACATATATATCACACTTCAATTCTTATTCCCTTTAAATAAATAAATGTACATGTATGTATGTATGTATGTGTATATATGTGTGTGTGTGTGTGTGTGTGTGTGTGTTACACTTCAATTGTTTGAAAGTTCGCTTCATCTAGCAAATGCAAAGCTTGTCAATGCCTAGTCCATTCAAATCTCTATAGTGAATTTAAACATTACTTTATCATATTTTTGTTGAGCAACTATTTCACTAAATAAACATAGTTCAGAATGTTGTATTCATATGATGCAAAAAAGGCATCATTACTATAAATGGCAGCATCTTCCATTGAGTTGTTGGAATTAGTATTTACTCTTTATAAAGTACTACACTACAATAAGGCTCTTTCAAAAGGGTGATGGATACATAAATAAAGAAATATCACTACATAATTAAATAATAAAAACCAAAAATAAAACTTTCAAAAAGAGGCCACGACTAGTTTCAGTCATTTTCAGCCAAAACTAACCAAAACCACCAAAATTAGTCAGTTTAGGCCCCAAATTTGAACAAAACTCAAAAACTTCTCTCACAACTATTATAATATTAATGTTACCATAAAATAGAAGGATAAGACATGAACAATATGTTAACTACTATATGTGACAGGACATGACTTGTTAGTGAAAAGTTATCAGGCATACCATTTGACACGTATTACTAAATATAGATCAGATATCAAAAGTGGACCACCCATTGCCCATATTATTTTCGAGGTAACTGGAGATTTAGGATTACCTTTCCACCAAAGCTATCAGCAGCAGGCTTCCTTTGTACCGATGCGACTGCAACTCTGATTCAACAAGCAATTGTTAGCAATAGGAAACAATAACAGTAAACTCAACACTGCTGTTTACAAAAGCATTGTAAGAGCGTGGATGGAAATAAAAACATATTTTTCTCATGCCTGTATGGGACTATCATACTCCACATAAAGTTTGAAGGTTGCTTACCATCATCTTTTAAAAGCAAGTTATGATAAGAAAGAGACTAAACAAACCAGACATGACTGCCCAGAAACTGTAACTCTGCCTTCACTCACATGGCCAGACTCACTTACATCCATACTCAGCAGTTTGTCATTATTCAGAAATATAGATGTACAGAGAATGTGTTCCCCGGTAATCCAACATTCGATCATATTGGCAGCCAGATAGAAGTGTGCTAACAATGCCATAACATCAGTGACAAAGTCCACCGTCATTCATTGCCAAAGTTCTTTGAACTCATATTAGAGTTCTTCCAAATCACATTTCATTGACATGATAGTACTAACCCAGCAACCAAAGGGCTTCAGAAAGATGAAAGACAGATGAAGAATTCCTACAAACAATTTGGAAATTACTTTGCATCATAGAGACTCCATGTCTGAATTGAAACTGCCAGCACTTCAGGGGCACCTATAGTGGCAATACACCTGCCGATCTAAATATTGTACCTCAAGTCTCCAGTGTCCTCTATTCAATGATCTTCAAGTTTTTAAACAAGTAGGGGTTTACCTACAGGTGTGACTCAGAATAACAAGTCACTTTCATGTTTGTCTACCACCATATAACCCTGTAGGTTGCTCAACATACAAGGGGCAAATTTGACATATTATAAGGATTTATGTGTCTGTAGAGTGACAGCAGATCCACCCTCCTCTAGAAACTTTATGGAGTGGCTCAAGTATAATATTGGAGAACTTCCAATATCAACTCCTACAGCTCTGAAGATGCTATAAATTAAGCTCATGAGTTTCAGATAGACAAGTCATGTGTTTCAGAGACAAATTAAACTCATGTATGACAAAAATCCTGAAGTCCAAATCCTTGAATAAACAACTAAGGTTGCAGAACCCATGTATGCAGAATGTGTACCATCATGGAGGTCTACATGAAGAAACTGATTATATCTGACAGTAGCAAATCTTTAAAGAACAGTAAGCGATCTGAGAATCCAAGATAAGTAGAGGTAACAGAAGCATGTCATAGACACCATACCTTCCCTTCAGAAAATGCAAAAAAAACTCATGCAACAAAATTCATACTTCAACTGTTAAGATCCAAGTGCTTCCTTCCAAGTCAGTAGACGAAACCATATGCCAAAAATCTATTAACTCAGCAGCATCATAGATGAAATATTAAACTCCCAGATGCAGACAAGGATTATTTAAAAAATTCCAATTCATCCTCTACGATTCACTAGCGAAATATCAAGTGCGTAAATAATTTTAACCATCATCGCCTGTATGTGAACCAGATACAGCTCTTAATCATTAACTAAAGCAGTTACTCAACCAAATTTATTCAGGCATTGCTCAAACTGCATATACGCCCCCCAACATATATATGAAATATGTCCAAAATGAAGCAGTGCAAGCATTCTGAATAAGTGCCATTTCCCAGGTCTAAGATCAACAACAGAATGGAGATGAGACATCTCATCTTGTACGCTGAGAAGTGAAACCCATAAAACAACTAGCCATCTCATGTGTATATTTGAACCATCTAACACCTCCATGGCCCAATAACAACTGTAATAATTCAATTGCATGCATGTGGAAGGCTTCCCAAAATTTACAGAAAAAAACCATGGTTTACCTGTAGAAATACAGGTAAAAAGAAGAGTTGAGAAAAGAATAATGAAGAAAAAAGATAAAATGTTAAAAGAAGCCTACAGAAAGAGTGTAAAACATTAGTACCTTGGCCTGTTCCAGTTAACCCCCCTGTTACGAATTGGCATGGCAGCAGCCCTCCTAGCAATCTCTGTTGTTACAGGAAACTCATTCCCACGAAAATTTGACCTTCTCTGTGCAAGCACACCCTAAAAAGACATGAAAGAAATTAGTGTTTTACAGAAAACTAAAAAATTGAGATGGGAACATGTTTTAAAGTAATCTACCTGTCTAATTGATGACCTAGAATCCATGAATCGCTGAGTCTTAGTTTTACCCTGGCAAGTATTGCCATTCTGGAGGCCTCGGTCTTTGATCTACAAACTCAAAAGTTTTAGCTACAATGCTTTCATGACAAAGAGGAGCTCCTGCTCAAATAGAATCCTTCAAGAAAACAAATCACTCACTGGCCGTCTCAGAGGTCTTTTCCCTTTAGATGTGTTTTTCTTTGACATTTTTATGATATCATCTACAACCAGCATAAAGGCATTGAATTACAAAGCCAGCTTGATGCTTGTCATAATGCTTGGGTAATTTCATACAAGATGGTTGACAGTGACAAGCATACCTAAAGTCATGTCCATTTTCTTCTCAGTAAGGGCAATTGCTTCAGTTGTTAGTGGCTTAGCTGCCATCTGGAAATTATAAATATAAGAACAGTAAGAAGCAGTACTAATAATCAAATGGCACAATGCATTAGAAGCAAAAGGCATCTATTTCAATCACAGGCAGTCTCATAAGAGTGACCATCAAGAGGCAGGGAAAGCCCATAGTGCATCATTAAAGTTTTGTTGTGAAACAACAAAGGAGTTGATAAATAGTAAACAAAATATAAGTCATTCAATCCAAAACATATAAAGATGTATTAGCCATGCGATATTACAGAACAAAACAATCAAGAAAAGGAGGTAGAATTACGTGTTCAAGGACAATTAGTATGCCTGCATACAAGAATAGAAAGTAGTAAGTACTACTTTCTTTACATAGACAATTTACTCTGCTTAGCCCCAAAAGAATAATGAGTTCACCAGTATGCAGAGCCCCCTTCCTCACATCTGTCTAGCTTCTGCAGACACCTTACCCTGCTCGCCTCAGAAGAAAATCAGATCGCCAAGCTGGGATTGGTGTTCTTCGGGTCAACGTCCTTCATGTCCCCATCTCCTAGCTCTCTCTCGCCTTTATAGCCTCCTCTTGAAAGAAGGCCATAGGAAAGGCAATCAAGAGTAAAAAGCCTCTGTTTCAATGATCGCATGATGGTCACATGATGAGATCACAAGTTTTTAGATTTTATTCATTTGACCAAATGGTCTATCACAAGTTGGGCAGAGTAATGGGAACCAAGAATGGCTAATGAGAAGGAAAAAATACAAATTGGCGGCCATGATGATATAAAGATGGACCATGATGGAATTTCTCGGTGAAGATTGATCACAGGAATCTTCTATTGATTAGGTGAGTGCTTTATGCCATCTATGGTGAGATTTCTCTTATATTAACATCTTTCTCTATTATCAATTTTTTTCCTGAGAGCAAGGTGTGGGGTTGGAGAAGCAAATATGATTTCTTTGTATTCACCACAAAAAGGACACTGATACCCAATGCCCCTGCTCTCTACACCTTCTCCCTCTTTTATCTATTAGTCTTGTAGATATAGAGGTGTATTTCTGATTACCTACAAGAATGGTAAAGAAAGTGGCACCCGCAGACAATCCCAGTTAGCGGTTAGTGACTGATGATTTTATCTTTCAAGAATCAAGAAGAATCACCTAATGGATATCCTGATCCCATCCTCCGACAAAATATAAAATAGCAGATACAATGCAAGTGATGATTCAAAAAAAAAGTTTTTAATAAAAAAGGACAGTATTTAATGGATGTTTTTCACAAAGAAACAAGTTTCCATTGGATGGTTCAGGTCCATTAGATTTTTACCTTATGCATGCCAACAAGATTCTATTGGAGTGGTCTGTTTTCCTCTAGAGTACTCAATAAATTTTTATTAAGAACCTTAATAAAAAGAAAAAATTTATAAGAATAACCACTTGAGAGTGTTACGGCTCTTTTAATTTCTAGATAAGGAATGCTTAAGAACTACATGACACAATATCCATTCATACTTCCCCCTTACACGCTTAATAAGGCAAATCCAGTGACTACAAAATGTTCACTCAATCTTTACCTTTACTGAGCATACTTCACCAGACTATAATCATGTATATATCCAAACATTCATAGCTCACAAGCATTGTATTTATATTGCTAATGAACACACTTATGCCTATTAAAGGGATGACATATTTTACATGAGGAGATATATTTTACCTGCCATTTTCCCAGTCTTGCTTAAATTTCGCTAGATGGTTATCTGATGATATATCAGACATGCTTTTCTGAGAATCGTTAATAAGTGAAAAGACATATTCTTTACTGCAATTAGTAAACCAAGAACACTTTCGTTCACAGATCACAGCAACCAAAGCAGCACTATTGTTGGGACATCAACAGGTTTTGAGAACATATAACACTATTCAAACTCGACTCACAAGAATATAGGGTTCATCATCATAATAATCATCCAGGACTTTTACCATCAAATATGGGCGACAAGAATGCCACGGTAATTCATTTCGAGCTATGTTCAAGCACCTCTAGAACTTTCTCTCTTCCATGGAGCATGGAGTATAACACCAATCTTTGACCGACAACAAAATAGACACAAATACTCGGACACCATCAAATGAGCCAAAACACACTGAATCTCAGCATCGAATCACACTCTTTTTACTGAAAGCGGTCACTAATTAGCTTGAATTTTTCTTTCCCCGCATGAAACGATATATATTTGCCAGAAACCCAACAATGATCAAATCTGCCAAGTTTTCTCAGCACCATTCATTCAAATTATTCTCATTAATTCTCCAATACACTTAACAATAAACATTGAATCCATGCATATTCTAGAAAAGCTAAAACAGAATCAATGTTGTCCCATGATCTTGAAAACAAATTAATACCGAAACTTCTCTTCATCAAACCAATCAAACAAATAGATCGAAGAAACAAAACAAGAAACCATCCCATGCTCTGAGGAGGTTAAAATATGAAACCCTACAACAGTAATCCCATAGGGCCCATCAATCAGCCCTACAAATTTTAAGTTCTTCACATAACCATGCTCAAGAAACAAAATCTCAGAGATTTTAATCAATCTACGTTTTAATCAAAGAGAAAAGAGTCATAAAACGTGGGGTGTCCAGATAATTCCTCCAAGAAACAAGCTTATATGTAATAATGATACAAGATACAGAAAGACAGAGTCGAAGAAGAATAACTTCAGATTAAGCAAAAAAAAGAAAAAGAAAAAAAAGGAAAAAAAAAGGGATAGATCGATAGAACAACTAAACTGACCGGATCCGCAAGAGAAAGAATATATGATAACAATACAACGTAAAGAACGACAAAGTCGAAGAAGAATATCTTCACTTTAATCCCAAAAAGAAGCAAAAAAAAAAAAAGGGTAGAAAAAGGGTCAGATCGATGGAACCGCAAAACTTACCGGATCCGCAGGAGATAGAGAACTCCTCGCTCGACGAGCTAGGGTTTCAAAAGGAAAAATTCCTCGCGGCTCCTCAAAGAATTAGGGCACCAAGGGCTTCGAAGGGAAGGGATGGGGATCGAAACTTTTCGTAGCTCCTCGAACACGATTAGGGTTTCTACAAGAACCAAGAAACGCCCGCACGCCCTCCTCTCTATTTGATCGAAAGTTGAGGGCCACCGCCAAGTCCAGCTAGTTATAGTTGGCCGGGAAGTCGGCGGACCTACGATGCGCAAAAATTATAATTCACCGACTTTAGTCATTATTTATTATAATTTATAAAAATATAATTAAAAGAGGAAATTAAAATCAGAGAGAGTAGAGATGAGAAAAAGTTGCTAATAAAGATTAGAGATTTTTTCAAGTATCTCTATTACAAAGAACATGGCCTCATATTCATAAGTAATTGCATTCAAAAAATAAAAAAAAATTAAATATATTAGATGTTATGAAATATGAAGAGATTTTGAGAGTTGAAGAATGCAAAAGGACATTCATATATATAATATTCATGACACTCCCCCTTAGATATCCATTACAAAGAATATGCCTCGTTAAAACCTTACCAAAAAAGAAAACTTTGGTAAAAGAAAATGAGTGCAATGCGTATTTACTCCCTCTCATGATAACATTACTTGAAATATCTGAAATGATGCATTTCAATATTATTTATCAATTTTTCAAATATTGCAGTAAGAAGTGCCTTGGTGAATAATCTGCTAGATTATCATTTGAACGAATTTATTGAATATTAATATCACCATTGTTTTGAAGGTAATTAGTGACAAAAGAATTTTGGTAAAATATGTTTCATTTGATCTTCTTTAATGTATCCTTCTTTTAACTGAGCTATGCATGCTGCATCATCTTCGTAGAATGTTATTGAAATTTCTCTTTTGGAAGATGGACCATATTTCTCTCGAATATATTGGATCATGGATTTTAACCAAACATATTCCCGACTTACCTTATGGATTGCTAAAATTTCCGCATGATTAGAGTAGCAGCTATAGTCTGTTTTGTAGAACAATAAGAAATAGTTGTACCACCACATGTGCATAGATAGCTTATCTAAGATCGAGCTTTATGTGGATTAGATAAATATCCTGCATCTGCATAACCATTAAATCCGATTTGTGTGCATTTGAATAATACAAATCCAGATCCATTGTTTCTTAGAGATATCGAAATACATGCTTAACTTCATTCCAATATCTTCGCGTTAGAGAAGAATTATACCTTGCTAACAAATTTATAGAAAATGATATATCAGGTCATGTATGACTAGCAAGATATATTAGTGCTCCTATTGCACTAAAATATGATACTTCAGAACTAAGAAGTTCTTCATTATTATCTTATGGTCGAAAAGGATTCTTATCATATCAAGTGATCTTACAATCATTGGAGTACTCAATGGGATATGCTTTATCCATATAGAATCATTTTAGGACCTTTTCTATATAAGTTGATTGATGAAAAAAAATTCTATTTGTTAAATGTTTAATTTGCAAACCAAGATAAAGCTTTGTTTTTTCAAGGTCTTTCATCTCAAATTCGTTCTCTAAGTAATTTACTGCCTTTGAAAGTTTTTCAGGAATTCTAATAATGTTCAAGTCATCAACATATACTGCAATTATGGCAAACTCTGATCTAGATCTCTTTATAAAAACACATGGATAGATAAGATCATTTGCATAATCTTCTTTTAACAAACATTCACTAAGATGATTATACCACATACGTCCAAATTACTTTAATCCATTTAAAGATCTATATAATTTGATTAAATAATTTTTTTGAGAATTTGAATTATGTGCTTCGGAACACTTAAATCCTTTAGGAATTTTCATATAAATGCTATTATCAAGTAAGCCATATAAATAGGCTGTAACTACATCCATTAGATGCATATCAAGTTTTTCATGCACCATCAGACTAATTAAATATCGAAATGTAATTGCATCCATCATGCATAATCAATGCCAGGTCTTTGCGAAAATTCTTGTACAACAAGTCGTGCTTTATATCTCATGATTTTATTTTTCTTATTCTATTTTTGCATAAATACCCATTATATCCTACCGGTTGTACATCATCTGGTGTACACGGACTACATGTCCAAAAACTTTATGTTTCACAAGTGAATTTAATTCTGCCTCGATTGCATCTTTTTATTTTGGCCAATCATTTCTACGTCTATATTCTTCGATAAATTTAAGATCAAAATTCTTATTATTTTCCATAACATTGAGCGCTACATTATATGCAAAAATATCGTCGATGTTTATTTCATTTCAATCTCATCTTTTTCCTATCATGACATAATTTATTGAGATCTTTTCATTCTCACTAATGTCAGGTACCCGAATTTCTTCTGAAGTTTTGTAATTAATTTTATCTAGAATCTTTTCATGAGTTACTGCCTCCTCAATCTGACCATCTTGGTTATTTGCTCCTTTATTTTTCGAGAATTTTTATCTTTGGAACTGATTGGTCTACCATGCTTGAGGCATGTCTTAGACTCAATAGCACTAGCAGATTATCTTACTGGGACATCAAATCGAATTAGAGCATTTATAGCTGGTATATGTGATTTAGTTATTCTCTTTGGGTCACTAAATGCATTTGGTAATTGATTTGCTATATTTTGCAAATAAATTATCTTTTGAATCTCTTGCTCACATTGCTTTGTGCGATGATCAAAATGAGATAATGATAATGCATTCCATGTAATTTTCTTTGCTTGCTTTCTATTCTCACCCTCTAATGCTGGAAAAAGTGATTCATTAAGATGATAATCGACAAATCGTGCCATAAATAAATCTCCTGTCAATATGGTTCTAGATATTTAATTATAAATAGAGATTCATGTCCAATATATATTCCTAGCCTCCTTTGAGTACTCATCTTAGTACATTGTGGTGGAGCAATGGGAACATATACCGCATATCCAAAAATTCTTAGATGGAAAATATTTGGTTTCCAACCAAAAACCAATTGTAAAGGGGAGAACTTATGGTAACTTGTTGGCCTGATGCATATAAATGCTACTGCATGTAAAATAGCATGTCCTCAAGCATAAATGGAGAGTTTAGTTTTCATAAGTAATGGTCTAGCAATTAACTAGAGGTATTTAATAAATGATTCTGCTAAACAATTTTATATACGAACATGTGCAACAGGTGTTTAATAGTTATTCCAATTGACATACATTAATCATTAAAAGCTTGAGATGTAAATTCACCAGTATTGTCAAGATGAATTGTTTTGATTGCATAATCTGGAAATTATGCTCGTAATTGAATTATTTGTCCAAGCAATCATGCAAATGCCAAGTTACAAGTTGATAATAACTACACATGTGACCACATTATCGATGCATCGATTAAAACCATAAAATATCTAAATGGTCTACATGGTGGATTTATGGGCCCATATATATCACCTTCAATATGTTCTAGAAATGCGGGAGATTCAATCCCAACTTTAGTCAGTGATGATCTAATAATTAATTTGCCTTGAGAACTAGCAGCACATAAAAATTCCTTAGATTGAAGAATCTTCTGGTTCATCAGTAGATGTTCGTATAAATTTTTAATGATTTTTTGCATCATTATTAATCCGGGATGGCCTAATCGGTCATGCCAAATAATAAAATTATTTTGATCAATAAACTTCTGGTTTACTATAGCATGTGTTTCGATCGTACTAATATTTGTGTAGTATAATTCGGAAGAGAAAGTAGGTAATTTTACCAATACACATTTTTTACCTGAGACAATGGTTGTAATATAGAGGTACTCAATATTTTTCTCATTTGTTATCTCAATACGATGCCTATTATGATGAATATTTTTAAAACTTGATAAGTTTCTTTGAGACTTAACAAAAAATAATGCATCATTTATTATAAATTATTAAAAAATATATCCTAAAGTCAATCATCTAAGTGGTAGATTATCAAAATTAGTATATAAATTATCTAATAATAATAGTTATTTGGCTGGTTCATCATAAAAATTTTATCTTTTTTAAATAAACTCTTAAATTATGATAAAATTCTTAGAACCATAATCAATCGATAAAGAAGAATTTATCGGATGATTCTTAAATTATTCACGATCAAATGATAAGTTATTAATAAGGATGATAACTTATCGAGTGTAGATCGCTATATGCCATATACGTTGGTTATTCTCGTAACCAAGTGATATGGAGATACTGGTATGACATTCAGATGAGATGTAGAAGTACATTTATACTGAACGTGACCAATGTAGCACTCTACTATCAAGAGTAGCTAGCTAAGATCAATGGATATAAGTATTTCTCCAATCTAAGATCACCACGATGATTTGCAAGCAATTCACTATATTTTGATACCGGACTATCTGTATTTCTAATATAGGTTCAGAAGATTTTTGGATACAGTCAAGTACTTGTAAAATCAGTATGTGAGTCAAGATAGGATTGACCATTCTTGATTAGCTTCAGAAAGAGAATGACTCATTGTGTTTTAATTTAGCAAAATCTAGGCTTGAATAATTCTTATGAGGAGTCACAAGATTTGCAAAATTTTGAGATATAATAAAGATGACTTGTATAAGTGTTGACAGCATACTTGAAGTCATCTTGAGCATTATTGATCATAGGAATAAATTATATGGTAATCATAGATCAGGATTCTAAGAATGTTGCTTTATATACATTCGATCTATTTGGACGTCGAAAATTATTGTGCTATCGGCTTAGGTTCAAATCTATAGAATCACATACCTAAGAGATTGTAACCTAATCAGATGGTTAATCGATGATTGAGAATCATTTTAAGGTCAAATATTCAATGCGATTGATGTTTGACCTAATACAAGTATTGCAGGAGGATCGATTAGCAATTGAATTGCTAATTGACTCAATTTAATTGAGCAATCGAGTTGAGATCAAGTCTAATTAAATTAGATTCAATTAGAATTAGTTTGAATTTAATTAGATTAAGTTTAATTAGTTTATTGGATCAATTGTAAGAAAAAAAAAAATTTTTAGTTGGATTAGGATTTGAGTGCACCTAATTTTTAATTAAATTAAAATTTAAATTAGATTTAAGTATGATTTAAATATGACTTAATTAGATTTCTAGTTAAACTAGGATCATCCATAATTAGACTTATACTAATTTTATTTTAATTAGATTTAAAATTAGTTTGATCTAGTCAAAATAGGAGAGTCCTAGTAGACTAGGACTCTTCATTCCTTGCGTCAATAATCTCCATGCTCACTAATTAATTTCAAAATTTTTTATGTGATTTTCCACACCTAAGATCGCTTTTCCATGCCCCATAATTTTAGGTTTTGGATTTATATTTGACTTGGTCAAATATGAAAGTTAGTTTGAATGAGTCAAACTAAATTAGAGTTTTAATTTGTTAAAACTCTCCTCCTCTCTCTATAGAAATAAACCCACGCCCATCTATTATTTTGTCACCCTTTTTTTCTTCTCTCTTTGGGCGATGGTTTGAGGAATCTCATGCATAAAAATTATGGGGAGGCATCCAAAAGTTGGACGCCCCCCAAACTCTTTCTTAGTTTTCTATTTGACTTGGTCTTTTGACCTAGTCAAAGGTTAATTTTGTGGCACCTCCTATATGATAGGAGAGGGCCTCATTTTTCCAAGAGATTTCAAGGTAATTTTTAGATGAGAAAGGAAGAAAGATGTGGGGGTTAGGGGCGCCTAACTTCTTGGAGAAGATCATTCAATTATGACATCAATAGTTAATGTCTTGATGAAGAAAAAGATAAGAAGAATGTCTTCTCATCTATTTCTTTTTCAATATTTATTTTCTTCTTATTCTTTATAATTTTTATATGATAAAAATTTGAGAGAGAGAGAGAGAGAGAAAGAGGGCATGGGAATGGATGCCCCAAGGAGTTGGAGCATCATGGTCTCTTTTGGACATGATTTGATCATGTCCTGATAAGAGGAAAGTGAAGAGAAGATAGTCTTTTCTTAGGATTCTTTTGAGAATCCTTTTTTCTTAATTTTAATATAATTTTTCTATGAGAAAAAATCAAAAAAGAAGAGATCTGAAAGCATGAAAATTTTTTAGAGAAGAAGGTTTCCTCTTGTCCAGGTATGGAGATCCGTTTAGGATATCAATGGTTGATGTCCTGAGAAGAGAAGATGTGTCTTATCTTAGAATTTTTTTAACTATTTATTTTTTATTTTTGAAAGATTTAAGAGTTAAATTTCTTTCTTAATCCTCCTCTTATTCTTCATCTCTTGGAGTATCTAAGAGATCCGAAAAATAAATTTTAGATTAACCATCTGGAGGGATCTGTGAGAAGCTAGCACTTTGAGCGAATCTTTGTTCGACGAACCTTCGATTTTGTTGCAGCCATGTGTAGATCACCGAACACGTGTGCGGCATCAAAAGCAATAACAAAAATCAACCATGAAATTCTCGACCCATAAAAAGATAAGAGTTTTGATCTCTTCTCTCACCTAAATGCAATCTAGGTTTTAGATTTAGAATCGTTCTAGATTTAGGGTATTGATTTGATCAATACCAAAGCTTTTATTTTCAGATTTAAAAATACATTATGACATGTTATAGATTCTAGATGTAGAATTTAGTAATTAGATTACATGTATTTATAAATTAAATAATTTAATTTATAATTTTTGCTATATTATATTTTAAAAAAAATTAAAATTCATGCATGAAATCCTGCATATTTTCTATCAGTGGTATCAGAGCATCTAGGTTCTTTTATAACATGATCATGTTTGCATTAAAATAAATCTAAAAATAAAAATAATGATCTCACGGACTGTAGATTATCCTGCTATAAGATTTACCATTACTACAAAAATGGCCTATGACAGCGATGTTCGTTAACCGCTATCATAGGTCCGACCTATGACAATGAATTTTGTAACTGCTGCTATATGTCCGACATATAGCAGCGATTACAGAAAATCACTGTCATAGGTTGGATCTATAGCAGCGGTTATAAAAAATCACTATCATAGATCGATCTATATCAGCAGTTCATTGTAACCGCTGTCATAAGTCGAACCTATAGCAGCGGTTAGTAGGAACCGTTGCTATAATCTGATTTATAGCAGCAGTTAATTATAATCATTGTCATATATATTTTTTTCTTAAATATTATATAATTTTAAAATTTAATATTCATCTTTATCATTCATTATCTAAATAATTATCATTAAAGTGTCATTGCAAAAGATCATCTCGATCCGACGGCCCTAGCTTCATCGATCAAAAAAATTTGATTTCGATGACCACGAATGATGATATGATGATCTGATAGATGGAGACCTCTGATGAATCCAAAAATCTTCAACGATAATTTTGGTGATGTTTGTAGACTACTATTAAAGTTTCACTTCAATCAGATATTGTTATCTTGGTTAATTTAGTATAGGTTAGTTTCGACCGTTAAATAATAAAAGATTGATCAAAGGACCAAATGGTGTCCGATTATGAGATAATTTTTTTTATAAATGATCTTGACTACTACTTTAATCATTTTTTATGATGGTGATTATAAAATTCAACTCATGAGATGAAGAACGATTTAAAACTATACGTCTCCTGATAACTATTTTGAAACTTCACTGGTTATTATGCTCGTGCTTTTGCAATATCTGCTTAACATGAATAATTTATATGAAAATGATTTAAATTTTACTATCATTATCATATAAAATATTTATAATTATAATAAAGATCATTTAACTAAAAAATTATCTCATAATCGGATGTCATTTAATCCTTTGATCGCTTGTTTCTAATTTAACGGACGAAATCATTCCATACTAAATTGACTATGATAACGATATCCGATTGAAGTGAAACTTTAATTGTATGCTATAAACATCATCGAGATCATCATTGTAAGTTTTTGAATCCATCAAAGATCTCCATCTATCAGATCATCGCATTATCATTCATAATCGTTGAAATCAAATTTTTTTGATCGATGAAGTTAGGGCCATCGAATCGAGGCGATCTTTTGCAATGACACTCTAATGATAATTATTTAGATAATGAATGATGAAGATGTGCATTAAATTTTAAAATTATATAATATTAAAAAAAATAAAAAAAATATTTTTTATTTATGACAGCGGTTATCAAAAATCGCTGCTATAAATCAGGATCTATGGCAGCGGTTCGATAACCGCTGCCGTAGATTATGTTAAAAATTCTCAAATTTTTTATTTCCTCCCATGCGCACTCAATCTCTCTCGCTCTCTCTCTGTCTCTCTCCCTCCTCTTCGTCATCGGTGAGGCTCCTCCTCCCAACTGGTATCACCCCTCCTCCCTCCGATCAACGATGCCTTTCCTTCCCTTCGACCGACGTCGCCCCTCCTCCCCTTATGGCCGACGTCGACCCTCCTCCCTCCTGATCGGCGTTGCCCCTCCTTTCCCCTTGGCTAGCATCGCTCCTCCTTCCCCCTCCCTCTTCGACCCCCCCATCCCCCGGCCCTCCCGCCCACCCCCTACCCAGTCCCCCACCCTCCATCCGACCTTCCTCTTCGGCCATCCCATCTCCGACCGCCCCTCCTCGCCACCCGCCACCCCCCACCCCTCCATCCGACCCTCCCTCGGCACCCATGAAATCCTCCTCCAGTGAACCCCTCTGCACCCTTGCTCGGCCCCTCACAAACCCTCCCTCCATCAGACCCTCCCCCAGTCCCCAGCAAACCCCCCTTCGGCGAATTCCCATCTGACCCTCCTTCGGCCCCCGCAAAACCCACCCCACCCACCCATCATTCTGACCCTCCTCCGATCGAGTGCGAAGTCTCCTTCGACCTTCTCATCCCTGGCCCCCATCCTCGACCGCCCCTGCTCTCTCTCTTTCTCTTTTTTCTTTTTTTCTCTTTTTTCTATCTCACTATCTTATTTTTGTTTCGCAGATTATCTTTAGTGCCGTCGTCCTCCTCTAGCATCATCACCGATGATCCTTGGAGCTTTCAGCGTGACTCGCTCTCTATAGTCATAGGTATAATTTTTTTTAAATTTTATAGTATTATTTATTAATTATATATATTTATAATAATTTATAAAATATTTATAATAAATATTATAAATATTTATTATAAATATTTTAATTATCTACATGTCATAGTTTTTAGATTGTACCGTGGTGGTAGCTTTGGGCCGTGCCATGTCAGTGGCTGTGGACTAGATCTGTCAATGGATTGAGTTTAGATCGAAACCTGGATATTCAGATTTGAATCCAATTTTAATTATTGGTATCGAATCTGAATCCGAATATCCGATAAATCTATACTTGAAAGAGAAAGAGAGGGATCCGGCCTTGCCGCCATCATTGGAAGGGAGGGGATCTGGCCTCGCCGCCATCATTGGGAGGGAGGGGGTCCGACCTCATCGGTGAGGGAGATCGAGAGAGGGAGAGTGGGTGATCGACAGAGCGAGAGAGGGAGGAAGGGGTTTGACCTCATCAGCATCACTGGGAGGGATAGGGTCTGGCCTTGCTAGTGAAGGAGATCGAGAGAGTGAGAGAGGGAGGGATGGGATCCGGCCTCGTCAGCGAGGAAAATCGAGAGAGAGAGAGAGAGAGAGAGAGAGAAAGATCGAGAGATGAAAAAGCTGGGAGGGAGGGGTTCGACCTCATCACCATCGTTGGCGAAAGAGATCGAGAGAGAGAGAGAGGAAGTGATCGAGGGGATAGCACACAGCCGAGCTAGCTTGGATACGTAGTCGAGCCGACTCAGGCGGGAAAGGACCCTAGCTAGATGTCTCAGGTATGGAGCCGACTATCTCAGATACGGAGTCGGCTCAACTTTTGAGCGAATAGAATTTGATATGTTACGATGTTATATTGATTAATGTTTATTAACTTTACAGGTTATGATGACACCGAAATACCATCTAGCTTTTACCTCTATCTCTCATCTATATTCGAGGAGCAGTTGGAGTATACTCCATCCACCTCGGCATTAGTTGCTCAGGAACCTTCATCATCAGCATCTACTCCACCGACGGCATCTAGTCCACCAGCAGCTGAGCCTCTACCATCGCAAGTATCTGAGTGTACGTTTTTATTATATTAGCATAATTTTATTTTTTATATAGTATTTGTATACTTATATATTTGCATAATATATTTGCATTATAGGTGCATCATCCAATTGGATATTTCACGGTTCTACACGTGTGGAACCGTCAGCATCAGGTGATAATGCAATATGATGCGAAGGGGACATCGGTAGGGAAGATCGCATGAGAGATGCATTTTTCTTTTAGAATGCTTGTGAGACGGTCGGACATCATTCCCGTAGGGCCCAGAGACTGGCGTTTGATAGATACTACCATCAGGGATCGAATATGAAAGGAGATATGGATAAGTATGTGCATCTTAGTTATATTTATGCATTTTATATGTTTACACTATATATGTTTTATTAGAATAATTTTATAACTGATTTTTGATAAATTTGTGCAGAGAAGATATGACTTTTTTTAATCATGAGAGGGCTTAAGATGTCCGACTGAAGAAGATTGAAGAGTTGTATCAGGGTTACAAGGTCAAGCTCCATAGAGGATGGCTTGAGCACCGACAAGATACTCTGAAGGAGCTTGTTTCTTGGATACAGAACTGTCCTCCGAATTAGTGGGAGAGGATGGTTAGACACTGGAGGAGCCAGAAGTTCAAGATAAAATTCCTAACTTTTAAATTTTTTAATATACTTAAAATTTTATTTAAATATTTTTAAAATATTTATTATTTATTTGAATACTTGTTAGGCTACCTTCCATCAAAATCGAAAGAACCGTACAGCCTAAGAGTATACGCACACTCTAGACCGCGAGTCTATAGCCAGTCGTGTGCATAGAGAGGTAATTAATTCTAAATCTTACTAGATAAATTAAATTCATATTTTTTATCATCTTTTTGATAAATTTATTCTTTGTTATAGCTGATGAGAGATGGAGTGATGCCCAGCCTAGCGAGATCTTTCGATCCAGTCGTACGGATAAGATAGATAGACCGATGAACACCACGATCGGGCATATTTTTATAAGTATTAAATATATTAGTATATATGATTAGTATTATAGTATTTTTTATAAAATTTTATTTTAATTTATAATTATAGGATCAGTTAGATGCGCACGCAAGCGAGGGCCCGGATACCTCTAGGCTTCATGACCATCTGTCTCAAGTCTTGGGGCTTGAGCACTCTGAGAGGATCCGATGTAGGTTCGAACACACACCGATGAGCTACTGGTCCGAGGTGAGCATCTTCTTACAGACTTTCGATGTCCTTAATCGGAAGGAGCTTGAGGAGGTGTTGGCATGGATAAATCATGCTGCAACATGGGTAGATCGGGCTGAGGAGCGCACATCTCATCTGGAGGACATCGTGAGAGATATGATGTCGACGCTCAGTGCATGTTTTAGAGTCACAAACTTCAAGGATATATTGGCTTGCATTCCAACTTCTACTTCGGCTCTGGCTCCAGCTCTCAGTGACGACGACGATGACGATGATGTAGATTTAGAAAACTTTTGATGTATTTTATTTTTTTAAAAAATATTATAATAAATTTTATTCGATAATAAAATTTTAGTATTTCAAAATAATTTTTATATTTATTATATTTTTTTATGTTATATATCTATATTTATCAGATAAAATATATAAAAAATAAAAATTTTATTTTTTTAATTATTTAAGATCTACAATAGTAGTTTTATAATCGCTATCATATCCATGCCAACCGCTACCATAGATTTCGTGTCAACTACTATACTAGACCTATGGCAGCGGTTAAGAAATCGCTACTATAGATTATCTATAGCAGCGATTATGTGCGGTTAAGAAATCGCTACTATAGATTATCTATAGCAGCGATTATGTAATCACTGTTATAGATATTTTATGGCAGCGGTTACATAACCGCTGCGATAGATTGATCTATTACAGCAATTTATAAATCACTGCAATAGGCAATCTATGACAGCGGTTCTAACAATCGCTGTAACAACCGCTATCATAAAGCTACGATGACGACCGCAGTGGCAGTGATTTTCTAACCGCTGCCATAGCCTATGGCAGTGGTTACAAACCGCTGTCATAGCTTTTTTTTATAGTAGTGTATCCTTTACAGTGGAGAGGTTATTCTGGTATGTTGCGATCTAGAAAATTGATCATAAAATCTTTAGATTAGATCTAATATTTTTTATGATATGTTTGAAGGATTTAATCTAAATTTTATCATTAATTAGTATTTAGATTAGATCTAAATAATTTTATGATTTTTATGTAGAGTACATAATTTTAGATTAAACCTGAACAGGATCTTAAAAAGAATTCTATTCGTCGATTGAGCCGGCTCTCTCAAGAATTGAGCTGGCTCGACCAGCATGCCAGTCATGATACGATTTTTGGATGATGCTCCAGCCAGCTTGATCAGGAATCGGACCAACTCAGATTCATTTTGGATTGGCTCCGATGGGATCCGAGCATACCCGACGGGAATGATGGCCTTTCAGTCTTTTGCTCGAGCTGGCTTTCTCAGAATCGAGCCGGCTCGACTTCTGCTCGGACCAACTTGAATGGGATCTGAGCCAGTCCAACTGAGAAGTTGGCTAAATATCATAATTGGCTGATTTTATGTGATCAAACCTACACTAATGCTTGTTTATGAAATAAGCTGATCCATTTTTGAAATGAGTCAATCTATTTAATAAAACGGTGCTAGGGTATTAAGAACCTTTCAAAATTAAAAAAAATATTTTCAAAAATGTCAAACCCCAACCCTCAGTCTTGAACTTAATTGAGAATTAAATGATTATTTAGGATCTAGATTTGTGATTGAATGATCCTAAGATAATTTCATAAAACATGGATTAAAGGATAATTGGTTAGCTTTGATCAAGTCCTTAACTAGATTAGACCTAGGGTTAAATTAAATATGGACTTAGTTAAAAAAATGATCAAATATAATTAATAATTAATTAGGATTAGGTCATTTTAATAGATCACTTCACTAATTGTAGTTGATCAAAGTCTATACATCTAACAAATGGATACTGATCGTGGCTCAGTGGTTGAGCCCGAGTCTTTTGGCAGACCAAATTAAAACTAATAAATCGATTGGTATTTAAGATAAGTCTGGCAATCCTAGACTAGTGATTTTTAATTGGCAGCCTGCTTACCTAATCATTTTTTATGATGTCTGAGGTAAGCCTTGGCAGATCCTCCTATCGATCTCACTTATCTGACCAATATGGTTAATCAGGTCTTGATTAGGTTGCTTATTGATTTGTGCTAATTCATATCACATAAAAAATTAGTGAGATTGATTTTATTTAATGAGACTGATCTAGGTGCCCATGGATCAATATTAATCCTAGTCCTTATCAAAGACTTGAGAAGTCAGTGGGAGGACTTGACTTGGTGAAGTCAGTGGGAGCAAATTGGTCCATATTCTTTCTATCCTTAAATCACTAATATTTTAAATTCTTTAAAAGTATTCTGTTCATAAAATGATAAAGTTATGAAGATAACTGAGTCATAGCCTCTCATTAAATTGAATGATAATGGATTCATTAATTCAATAATCATTGAAGGCCCAAAGGCCTGATGCTTATTGACTAATAAAATTATCATTTATAATATGATAACTTGAAAGTGTCTCTCTAATGGTGGTTAGGTTGGCCAACTAAAGTTGGACTTAATCATTCGTTGGTTAGATGCACCAAGTATGATCATGTTAATGGTTGGACCTAACCAGATTCTTACAGTGGAGGCCAAAGCCTACTTATTAGATTTTTGGGATAAAATTAAATTACTAGAAGTTATTTGAAGAAATGATTGATTAATGAACCTATTCATAGATGCACATGAATTGACCGACCAAAGTCAGACTTGTATGTAGTCTATGTGAATTCTAGTACCTATTAAAAAATTAAAGTAATTTTTCGAATAGGTAAAGACTACCTATTCGAATAATATAGTGAAAGAATCTTAAGACTAAAGTTTAAGTCTCTAGGCTTAAAATAATTCATATACTTAGATGTATATTCTCTTTTTTCATAGAATAAGGCTAAACCCTAATTGCTCCAATCATTGTTAGACAATGATGACTTATGGGATCTAATTTTGATAATTAATATCAAAAGTTGAATTTAGTTCAACAGTATGAATTAGTTTATATTAGAGCTTTTAAGTTCAGTCAAAATAATTAGTCCAAAATTGATCCAAATCAGGCATAGTACTTCTACTATTAGAAGCAAAATCATAGGAAGAAGCATTATCTTACTTTTCTTGATCATAGCAGGCTGAACAAGAGAAAGGAGCAAGAGTTGCTTATCAAGGATGTTATATGATAATACCTTAAAATTTTTTTGCATATAATTTTACTACCTGGGTATTAGATACCGATGATCTTATGTAATTTATTGCAAGAATTTTAGATAAGTGAAATATTTGAAATGATGAGAAATACCTAAACATTGGGGATGAAAGTCCTATTCTAATCCTAGCTTTATGAATTATCAAGTTTATTTTCAAAAGATGTTATTTTGAGTGATTGTCATCATTGTCCATCATTTATGATAAATGTGATCTCTGTTGGCCTTTTGGTTAAAGATGATTATCATTTATTCATAAAAAAGATTGTTGTGATATTATTATGAATAATGTTACAATAATATATGGATAATAAAAAATAATATTTAACATTTATATAGTCTATTAAGTATAATGTACACATTTAACAAACATTCAAATTAGATTATATCATGGATGTCTATATTTGGCATTATAGGCTTAGTCATCTTGATAAGAATAAGATAAACATGTTAGCTTGAGAGAAAAGTTTCGACATCAATGATTGTGAATCATTGATAACCTGTGAGTCTTATCTTCATGAAAAGATGACAAAGTCATCTTTTACTAGAAAAGGGTGAAGGAGCCGGTCTATTTTCTCAGTTTTGTAAATTTATTTGAAGGGATAAAATCCATTCCAACATTATAAGGAATAAAGGTTTGGCTATCATCTATTTTTTCCATGTTCAAAATTAGATATGGTATACTTACTAATGATGGTGAGTAGATATCAGTCTGATCTAAGTAAGAACTACTGAAAGATTGTATAGACAATCTTTAAGTATTTAAAAATACTAAGATCCAGTGACTCAAATATGAAAATACTAATTTGAAATATTTAAATATTTTAATTTTAGTCAAAATAAGATGGCAATAAGAGAATGTCACGTCATATCCTAATTATAGGAGCAATCTACTGAAAAGATTCTAAGCAAGATACTATAGCCTATTTAGTTAGTGATGTAGAGTACATCGTGGCATATGATGCTGCTATATAAGCTGTGTAGTAGTTAAGATTCATTAGCAGATTAGAAGTGGCATCCTCCACCAATGGTCCAGTCCTATCGTAGTACTAGAGCCATAGCTCAGACTAAAGAATCAAAGAATCAGCATATTCTGCATCGCTATCATCTTTGATTTTAGATCAGGATGACATCGATTTTTAGAAGATCGATGAAAATAAAGAACTTAACTGACTCATTTGCTAGGACCTCAAAACTAAGGAGTTCTATGAACTCAAGTAGAAGATAGGATATTTGATATCGTTCTGATTGATTTTAGTCCAAGTGGGAGTTATTAAAAAATATGTCTTAAAGTTAATCATTTATGTGGTAGATGATTAAAATTAGTATATAAATTATCTAATAATAATAGTTATTTGACTGGTTCATCATAAAAGTTCTATCTTTCTTAAATGAACTCCTAAATTATGATAAAATTTTTAGAACCATAATCAATCGATAAAGAAGGATTTATCAGATGGTTCTTAAATTATTCATGATCAAATGATAAGTTATTAATAAGGATGATAACTTATCGAGTGTGGGTCGCTGTATGCCATATGCGTTGGTTGTCCTCATAATCAAATGGTATGGAGACATTGGTATGGCATCCAGGTGAGATGTAGAAGTACATCTATATTGAACATGACCAATGTAGCATTCTACTATCAAGAGTAGTTAGCTAAGGCTAATGGATATAAGTGTCCCTCCAATCTGAGATCACCATGGTAACTTGCAAGCAATTTATTGTATTTTGGTATCGGACGGTCTATATTTCTAATATAGGTTCAGAGAATTTTTGGATATAGTCAAATACTTGTGAAGTCAGTGTGTGAGTCAAGATAGGATTAACCACTTCTGATCAGCTTCAGGAAAAGAATGTCTCATTGTATTTTAATTTAGCAAAACCTAAACCTAAATAATCCTCATGAGGAGTCACTAGATTTGCAAAATTTTGAGATATAATAAAAATGACTTGTATGAGTATTGACAGCATACTTGAAGTCATCTTGAGCATTATTGATTATAGGGATGAATTATACGGTAACCATAGGGCAGGATTCTAAGAATGTTGCTTTACATACATTTGACCTATCTGGACGTCGGAAAGCATTGCTAGATGGTTACTTTGATTGGTATCAAAATTGATTTATGTGCTATCGACTTAGGTTCGAACCTATAGGATCATACATATAAAAGATTGTAATCTAATTAGATGGTTAATCGATGATTGAGAATCGTTCTAAGGTCAAACATTCAATGCGATTGATGTTTGACCTAATGCAAGTATTGCAAAAGGATCAATTAGCAATTGAATTGCTAATTCGCTCAATTTGATTGAGTAATTAGACTGAAATCAAATTTAATTGAATTAGATTTAATTATAATTGATTTGTACTTAATTAAATTAAATTTAATTGGTTTATTGGATAAGCCAATTGTTAGAAAAAAATAATTTCTAGTTGGACTAAGATTTGAGTGCACCTAATTTTTAAATGAATTAGGATTTAAATCAGATTTAAATATGATTTAAACCTGACTTAATTGGATTTTTAGTTGGATTAGGATCATCCATAATTAGGCTTGCACTAGTTCTATTTTAATTAGGTTTAAAATTAGTTTGATCTAATCAAAATAGGAAAGTCCTACTAGACTAGGACTCTTCCTTACTTGCGCCAATAATCTTCACACCCACTAATTAATTTCAAAAATTTTTTATGTGATTTTTCACACCTAAGATAGCTTTTCCACATCCCATAATCTCAGGTTTTGGATTTATATTTGACTTTTGTCAAATATGAAAGTTAGTTTGAATGAGTCAAACTAAATTAGAGTTTTAATTTGTTAAAACTCTTCTCCTCTCTCTATGGAAATAAACCCATGCCCACCTATTATTTTGTTGCCCTTTTTTCCTTCTCTCTTTGGGCGATGGTTTGAGGAATCTCACGCAAAAACTATGAGGAGGCATCCAATAGTTGGATGCCCCCCACACTCTTCCTTAGTTTCCTATTTGACTTGGTCTTTTGACCTAGTCAAAGGTTAATTTTGTGGCGCCTCCTATATGATAGGAGAGAGCATTATTTTCTCAAGAGATTCCATGGTAATTTTTAGATAAGAAAGGGAGAAAGGTGTGGAGGTTAGAGGTGCCCAACTTCTTAAAGAAGATCATTCAATTATGATATTAATAGTTGATGTCTTGATGAAGAAAAAGATAAGAAGAATGTCTTCTTATCTATTTCTTTTTCAATATTTATTTTCTTCTTATTCTTTATGATTTTTATATGATAAAACTTTGAGAGAGAGAGAGAGAGAGGAAGAGGGCGTGGGAATGGATGCTCTAAGGAGTTGGAGCATCATGGTCTCTTTTGGACATGATTTGATCATGTCCTGATGAGAGAAAAGTGAAGAAAAGATGGTCTTCTCTTAGGATTCTTTTGAGATTTTTTTTTAAAATTTTACTATAATTTTTCTATGAGAAAAATCAAAAAGGAAGAGATCTGATAGCGTGAAAATTTTCTAAAGAAGAAGGTCTCCTTTTGTCCAAGTATGGAGATCTATTTAGGACATTAATGATTGATGTCTTAAGAAGAGAACATGTGTCTTTTCTTAGGATTTTCTTAACTATTTATTTTTTATTTTTGGGAGATCCAAGAGTTGGATTTCTTTCTTAATTCTTCTCTTATTTTTCATCTCTTGGAGTATCTAAGAGATCCAAAGAATAAATTTTAAATTAATCATCCGGAGGAATCCGTGAGAAGCTAGCACTTCGAGTGGATCTTTGTTCGATGAACCTTCAATTTTGTTGCAGTCTCGTATGGATTACCTGTAGAGGTCGGACGTATGTGCGGCTCTAAAGACAACAACGAGAAACAACTGCGGAGTTCTCGATCCATGCAAAGATAAAAGATTTGATCTCTTCTCTCACCTAGATGCGATCTAGGTTTTAGATCTAGAATCATACTAGATCTAGGGTATTGATTTGATCAATACAAAAGCTTTTATTTTCATATTTGAAAATGCATTATGGCATGTTATAGATCCTAGATATAGAATTTAGTAATTAGATTACATGCATTTATAAATTAAATAATTTAATTTATAATTTTTGCTGCATTATATTTTAAAAAAGTTTTAAAATTTATGTATGAAATCCTGCATATTTTTCATCATAAACTTTATTCCTTTGGATAATATTATACTAGCGCTATTGGAGCCTTCAATTAATTTTGTACTACTGAATATTATATTGACATTGGCTTCTTTCATTATCAGATGAGAAAAATATTTTTTATCTTTAAGTATGGTGTGCGATGTTGCACTATCTGTAAGACAATTTCATCATCGATCTTGGGTCTAGTTAAAGGTTAAAATTTTTTCATATTTTTTTCTTTAAAATAAGATATATAATAAGAAATCTTATGAATTAATATAAGAAAAATTGTATATAAATTTTATTGTTGAAATCATAATTAAACAACTTACCAGTGAAATTTCTTACTGAAAATATACAAAAATAAACTTCAAACATAAAAAAATACTAAAATGTCTTCATTTTTGGACACTTCCTTCACCAATCAAATGATCAATTCTCCCTTCATGATTTTCAAAAAAATAGACAACATCCAAATGTGTTATATCAACATGGTCATGATCAAAATCATCATCTTGATGCGCAAAATTTATCTCTATATTTTTTCTTTTATCTTTCAGCAATTCTTAATAAAATTCAATAAGATGTTTTGATGTACGACAAACATGTGATAAACAGCCTTTCATGCCACGATGATAACATAAATTTTTTGTATTCCATTTATTTTGTCTACTTTTGTCTTGCCGTTATTTCTTTCCATTATTATGTCATTTCTAAGGATGAGATATGTTCTTACAATTGAAAAAAATATTATTATAACAACCATAATTGCGATAATTATTATGACCTCGATCACATCTGTTGGGGATAAACCCCACTTCCACCAAAGTTCAGTCGATGCTTAGCCTAATGTAACTGATAATCATAGAAGAGCTTTGATTGGAAACTCCTCCAGTGGCTGAACCCATCCCAGACTCCTACAGTGATCGAACTCCTCCAGCCGTCGAACTCCTTCTGGACTTCTCCTTCAGTCGGATTCCTTCAGGAGCCGAACTTCTTCTTCAGTCAAATTTCTCCAAAAGCTAAACTCCTACCAGGCTTCGCCTTCAGTCGGATTCCTTCAGGAGCCGAACTCCTTTCAGACTTCTTCTTCAGTTGGATTCTTCTAGTAGTCGAACTCCTACCGAACTTCTTCTTTCATCGGATTCCTCTAGGAGTCAAACTCTTTTCGAACTTCTTCTTCGATCGAATTCCTCCAAGAGCCGAGCTCCTTCCAGACTTCTTCTTCAGTAGAATTTCTCCAGCAGCTGAACTCCTTCCGAACTTCTCCTTCGATCAAATTTTTCTAGGAGTCGAACTCCTTCCAGACTTCTCCTTCAATCAAATTCCTTCAGAAGCCAAACTCCTTTCGAACTTCTCCTTCAGCCGAGCTTCTCCACCAATCGGACTCCTTCTGGATTTTTTCATCACTCAAACTCCATCCGAATTTCTCTAATGGATTACTTTCAGATTTTAAGTAGTATTCCTTCGGATGATCTCCTCTAGCCATATTTTTTTTAGGAGTTCGAACTCCTCTAAAATTGATATACGTCAAAGCTCTTCACCAACCAATGCCTGCTCCTCCAAACTTTGACTATTAAATTTCAACAAACGGACACATCATGACAACGGATACCTCTCTTCATAATAAATTTCATGAGGTCTCGGGTGCTTCAGTACCGGATGGCTACGACTGTCACTATCAGTCTGCTATAGGGGGCGCCCCTCTCCATAACAAACCCCACGCGGCCTCGAGTGGCCCGCTATCGAATGGCTACGACTGTCACTATTAGTCTACTACAGGTGGTGCCCCTCTTCATAATAAATCTCATACGGCTAGCTACTGGATGGCTATGGCTGTCACTATCAGTCTGCTCCGGACTCCGTCTATAAAAAAAATCCTCCAGATACGTTTTCTCTAAGCTCTCTTCTTCTTTCTAAAATTTTGTTGAATTCTTTTCTGAGCACTCTATTCTAGTTGGCCAGAAGAGCTAACTTGATCATCGAAAGATCCTATCGAAGCCACCACCACCGACTTCGGATGAAATTTTATTTTGTAGGTTACCGATGGTGACCTCTTCTTCCTCAACTTCAGTTCAATCCGACATCGATCAAATTCTACACCAATAGGATTGGCACTAGAAGAAGGATCCTATATTTCTGAGGTACCCTTATTCTTAAAAGAGTGCTCAATCGATCCCGTGGATCTTCTTCTTCAAGATTCATCTCCATCCTCTTCCTCAATCCTAAGAAATGCCTTTAAAGAAGGCGACTATCCAGAGATCTACCGCTTCTGCTATTAGATTTGAGCCAAATCCATCTATTTCTGCTCCATCACTGGCGCTTCAACCTCTTCCTCCACCGATGGCCATGGTAGATCCAGAGCAGTTTAACCTATTGATGCAGCGGGTTAAGGCCTCATCAAAATGGTGCAGGCTATGCGGCAGTCTTTGATGGCAATTCTATCAAAAAACCCACCATCGGAATGTTAGAAACTGATCTCAAGGAGGAGCACTTGGCTAGCATACCCGTCGCCCCTAGAAAGGAGAAACAGAGAGCAGAGGATTCTTATTCAGATCATGATTCTTCTTCGAAAGAGACCTTTCCCATCTACAGTCGAAAGCCTTCCAAGATCTGCGATCAAGATGACATCCTCGATAAAAAACTATGGAAGATGGATCGGTGGATTAAAAAATTCCATCACATTGTCCTAGCTCATCATGATGACGTCTGCACTGATCCCCCTTTCTCTCTTCGAATTATGCAAGAGTCTGTTTCGCCGAACTTCAAGCTCTCCCAATTTGAAAGTTACGATGGAACCACTGATCCGATCAATCATCTGAAAGCCTTTCGGATCATGATGCTGCTCCATGATGCACCAGATGTCATTTTATGTCGAACTTTTCTATCTACCTTAAAAGGAGCAGCAAGAAACTGGTACTCAATACTTAAGTTGGATACCATCCTTTTCTTCGATCAAATGACCCATCAGTTTGTGGCTGACTTCATCAGCAGCTGACGTCCGCACCGAGGTTCGAATTTTTGGATGAATATCAAGCAGAAAGAAGAAAAATCTATCCAGGCTTATGTTATCTGATTTAATATTGCTGCATTGGAGGTCCAAAACCTAGACCAGTCTGTTGCAATGGCCATACTCAAGGGCGACCTTCAGAAGAATGATTTACTGTTCTTCCTAGAGAAGAAGTATCCCAAGAACTTTATCGATCTGCTAGCTCAGACTGAAGGATATGCCCGAGTGGAAGAAGTCTTCAAGTTGAAAGATGAGAAAGCCGCAGGAGAGCGATGGGCAGATGAGTCTAATAGACCCACCGCTGATGGAGGGCCGAATGAAGTTCGATCGTGCTCACAGACTCCCTCTGAGTGCAAGCGAGCCCAAACTCCTCCTCGAGCTCGTCGTCAAAGAAGTCCTGATAGAAGGGCACGAAGAAGTTCTTTCCTTAGAAGGTTCCATAACTATGTCCCCTTTAATGCTCCTAAAACTCAAGTTCTGATGGAAATAAAGAATCAATTATCACGATCAGAAGAATTTCGATCTCCCCCAAACAAGCACAATCAAAGTAAGTACTATTTTTATCATCATGATCATGATCACAATACTGAAGAATGCATTCAGCTCCAAGACGAGATCGAGAAGCTCATTAGAAGAGGCCGACTGGATCGATTCCTTAGATGTCGATCTAAAGTAAGAGAAGATCAGTCAAGGATACTACCGCAGTCAGAACCATCAAGAAGAAAGAAACAATAAGGAGATCGGCCACCTCTCGACATCATCAACACTATCTCTAGGGGACTTAGTACTTCGGCGAGCCACCATCTCTCAGTCTCGAAGTCAGGGAAGGCTTGCCCTAAATTAGAAAGGTCCGTATGAAATAGAGGAGGTCGTCCGATCTGAAACTTATCATCTGAAGAAACTCGAAGAAATAATGCTCCCACGATCTTGAAATTCAAAAAATCTGAGAATGTACCACCAATAATTTTCTTTCAATAAAACTTCTCCATCTCAACATTATTATTTTTTGATGCAAAAACTATGTGATGATAGAAAAGAAGCAATCGAAAGTGGCCATATTAGGAACATGAGAAGAACCTCATCCTAACATGAGCAAATCGAAGACCTTCGGTTATTTAAGGTAGGAGGAGGAGAGAGGCTCATTCAACAGCCCATCTATGCTTCTAGTGTCATGTTAGAAACAGGAGGAGAACCTCATCCTAACATGAGCAAGTCGAAGATCTCCGATTATTTAGGACAGAAGGAGGGAAGAGATCCATTCAACGGCCCATCTGTGCCCCTATTGCCATATTAAGAACAGAAGGAGAACCTCATCCTAATATGAGCAAGTCGAAGACCTCCGATTATTTAAAATAGAAGAAGGGGAGAGGTCCATTCAACGACCCATCTGTGCTCCTATTGCCATATTAGGAATAGGAGGAGAACCTCGTCCTAACATTAGCAAGTCAAAGACCTTTGATTATTTAAAACAGGAGGAGGGGAGAGGTCCATTCAACAGTCCATCTATGCTCCTAGTGCCATGTTAGAAACAGAAAGAGAAGCTCGTCCTAACATGAGCAAGTTGAAGACCTCCGATTATTTAAGACAGAGAGAGGGGAGAGGTCCATATAACGGTCCTTATGTGCCCCTACAGTCCGTTAGAAATAGGAGGAGAACCTTGTCCTAACATGAGCAAAGTCAAAGACCTCGTTCATTTTAGACGAGTGAGGAAAGAGACCCATTTAACGATCCATCTATGTCCCTAGTGCCATGTTAGAAATAGGAGGAGAATCTCGTCCTAACATGAGCAAGTCGAAGACCTTCGATTATTTAAGATAGGAGGAGAAAAGAGGCCCATACAACGATCCTTATGTACCCCTACAGTCCGTTAAAAATAAAAGGAGAACCTCATCCTAACGTGAGCAAAGTCGAAGGCCTCATTCATTTTAGATGAGATGAGAAGAGGAGCCCCGACAATGGTCCTTATGTGCCCCTACAGCCCGTTAGGAATAAGAGAAGAATCTCGTTCTAACGTGAGCAAAGTCGAAGACTTCGTTCATTTTAGATGAGGTAAGAAGAGAGACCCCGACTCGATTGGAGATAAGATCTTTCTTGAGCTTCAATTTCAATAGAAGATAAGATCTTATACAACCTTGGCTGGAGATAAGATCTCTTCCGATTTTAATTTCAATAGAAAATAAGATCTCCTACAACCTCGACTGGAGATAAGATCTTTTCTGAGCTTTAATAGAAGATAGAATCTCCTTCAACTTTAATAGAAGATAAGATCTCCTATAAGTTCGACTGGAGATAAGATCTTTTCCGAACTTCAACTTGAACAGGAGATAAGATCTCCTACAATCTTGGAGATAAGATCTCCCCCAAGCTTCAACAGAAGATAGAATCTCCTTCAACTTCAATAGAAGATAAAATCTCGTACAACCTCGACTAGAGATAAAATCTTCTCCGAACTTCAACTTCAATAGAAGATAAGATCTCCTACAACCTCGACTAGAGATAAGATCTCTCCCGAACTTTAACAGGAGATAAGATCTCCGCAATAAGCAACAAGCATGGGAATCCGGGACAGAAGATAAGATCTTCTTCAATCTCGGTTGGAGATAAGATCTCTTCCAAGCTTCAACTTTAACCTCAACAGGAGATAAGATCTTCTTCAACCTTGGTTGGAGATAAGATCTCTTCTGAGCTTCAACTTCAATAGAAGATAAAATCTCCTACAACCTCGACTGAAAATAAGATCTCCCCCGAGCTTCGATAGGAGATAAGATCTTCTTCAACCTCGGCTGAAGATAAGATCTCCCCCGAGCCTTAACCTCAACAGGAGATAAGATCTTCTTCAATCTCGGTTGGAGATAAGATCTCCTCCGAGCTTCAACCTCAAAAGAAGATAAGATCTTCTTTAACCTCAATCGAAGATAAGATCTCTCCCGAGCTTCAACTTCAACAGAAGATATGATCTACTTCAACCTCGACTGGAGATAAAATCTTCCTCGAGCTTCAACCTCAATAGAAGATAAGATCTCCTTCAACCTCGACTGAAGATAAGATCTTCTCTGGGTTTCAACTTCAAAAGAAGATAAAATCTCTCTACTTCAACCAAAGATAAGATCTCCTCGGAGCTTCAATCTTAATGGATGCAAAGCCCAAAAAAGAACTTTGATAGTTATCTTTTTTGTACTTCCTTTCTTCAAATTTCAAACTTGAAAGTGGGAAAACTATTATTAGGGATAAACCCCACTCTCGAAGTCCAGTCTGATGCTTAATCTAATGTAACTGATAATCATAGAAGAGCTTCGATCGAGATCTCCTTCAGTCGAACTTCTCCAGTGGTCGAACTCCTCCAGCAGCCGAACTCCTTTCGGACTTTTTCTTCAGTCGGATTCCTCTAAGAGCCGAACTCCTTCTAGACTTCTCCTTCAGTGAAATTCCTCTAGGAGTCGAACTCCTATTAGATTTCGCCTTTAGTCGAATTCCTCCAAGAGTCGAACTTTTTTTGAACTTCTTCTTTAGTCGAATTCCTTTAGAAGTCGAACTCCTACCAGACATCTCTTTCAGTCAGATTTTTTTAGGAGCTGAACTCCTTTCGGACTTATTTTTCAATCAAATTTTTCTAGAAGATGAACTCCTGGAGGAATCCAACTCCAGGAGCCGAGCTCCTTCTGGACTTCTCCTTCGATCGAATTTCTCTAAGAGTCGAACTCCTTTTGGACTTCTCCTTCGATCGGATTCCTTCAGGAGCTGAACTTCTTTCGAACTTCTCCTTCAGTCGAGCTTCTCCACCAGTCGGACTTCTTCTGAACTTCTCCATCAGTCAAACTCCATCCAAATTTTTTCAGCGGATTACTTCCAAATTTTAAATAGTATTCCTTCCGGATGATCCTCTCTAACCGTATTCTCTTTAAGAGTCCGAACTTCTCTGAAATTGACATACGTCAAATCTTTTCACCAACCAACACCTGCTTCCTCTGAACTTTGATTATTAAATCTCGACGAATGGACACATCACGATAATGAATACCTCTCTTCATAACAAACTCCGCGAGGTCCCAGATGGCTCAGCACCGAATGACTATGGCTGTCACTATCAATCTGCTACAGGCGCTGCCCTTCTCCATAACAAACCCCATGTGGTCCTGAGTGCCCCACTACCGGATGGCTACGGCTGTCACTATCAGTCTGCTACAGGCGGTGCTCCTCTCTGTAACAAACTCCATGCGGCTAGCTATCGGACGGGTATGATTATCACTATCAGTCTGCTCCAAACTTCGTCTATAAAAGAGATCCTTTAGATATATTTTCTCTAAGCTCTCTTTTTTTTTTTTCAAAATTCTGTTAAATTTTTTTCTGAGCACTCCATTCTTGTTGGCCAAAAGAGTTGACTTGATCGTCGGAGGATCCTACTAGAGCCACCACCACCGACTCTGGATGGAACTTTATTTTGTAGGTCACCGACGGCAACCTCTTCTTCCTCAACTTTAGCTCGATTCGACGTCGACCAGATTCTACACCAACAACGTCTATGGCCATGATTACGACCTTGTCCATGCCCAAAGTTGTTAAATATTATCACATTTACTTCAGGGAATGGAGCAAACTAGTTGGGCGGACTTTATGATTTTTCATTAATAGTTTGTTATTTTGTTCAGCTACAAGAAGACATGTAATCAGTTCAAAGTATTTTGTAAAATCTTTTTTACGATATTGTTATTGCAGGAGTATATTTGAGGCATGAGAAGTAGGAAATATTTTTTCTAACATATCCTCATCAGTAATATTTTCTTCATATAATCTCAATTATAAATTGATTCTAAATATTAACGAATTATACTCACTTACCATTTTAAACTCCTACAGTCGTAAATGTATCCAGACGAGCTTTTGGAAAAATCACTATTTTCTTATGATCATATCTTTCCTTCAAATTTTTTCAAAGATCAAGAAGATCTTTTTCTGCAAGATACTCAAATTTTAATCCTTCATGGAGATGGTAACAAAGAAAAATTATCGCTTTGGCCTTATTCTGATCGGATGCTTTATTTGCTTCTTTAATTATATCTTCAAGATCCATAGTATCGAGATAAATTTCAGTATCTTGTATCCATGATAGGTAATTCTTGCCTGTAATATAAAGAGCCACGAATTCAAGCTTTGTGACATGATAAAAACTACCATATGATAAATTAAATAAATTAAAACAATAAACATTCAATATAATAATAATTTAATAATTATGAGATTCTTAATCAATATAAAATGAATGAAAAATATTAACAAATTAGTAGATAACATATTCAATAAGATTATTTTAACAATTTTGAATATTATTATATATGATCATGAAACATAAATTTTGATGGATATTAAGCAAAAGTATAATTTAAACACGTACATCTACTACTATAATAAAATCAAAATAAAAAATTTAATAGGATTAAATTTACTTAAAGAAATAGAACTCAGCTTATAAAAATGGTAAAGAGATCGAATCAAAACTTGACAAATTAGAGTATCATGCTAATAATATATTATAAAAATATTATTAAAAAATTAAAATTAGAGATAATAAAGATAAGAAAAACTTAAAAATAGGGTTGAGTGAAACTTATTTTATTCTTTTAAGTATTTCTATTATAAACTATATGGTCTCTATTTATAAGCTCATGTTTATAAGTAATTATATTTAAAAAATAAAGAGGAAATTGAACATATTGAGTGTTACGAGATTTTGGGAGTGGAAGAACGTAAAAAGATATTTATATATATAATATTCAAAATATTATTGATATTAATTTCATATAATTTGAGTTCCGTATGGTATTCGTTTCCGAGGCGCACCGCCCTCCGTTTCTTTTGAAGATAATGAGCAAATGGGAAAAGGGGGTGCATCTTTCGAAAATGGAGTTGCATGTATCATCATGCTTTCGGGCTAGTTGCCTCGTTACCGGCAGTAGACGGTAGGTTCGGGTGGCTTTTTGGTCGATCACCGGACGGTGAGTTCGCGGTTGCAGGCTACCGCAGATAAACGGGTGGGTCTTCGTCTGACCGGACTTGTACCGAAGAAAAGATCAAATGTATATTAGTTTTAGGCCCGAATCTAACTTATTTTTTCGATGGGTCCAGTTTGTGATCTGGTCTAGTTAAGGGGCTAGACCTGGATAATTGAACAAATATTTGATGGTTTAAATAAGATCATTTGAGTCTGCCAAGATTGCTCCGAATTATTGAAATACATTATTGATTTAATTGGAGATTGGATCTTGATTCGAGTTACATCCTCAATCTATAGATCTTCGTTCTAATATGGCCCAAATTATTAGATCAAATACGGGTTAGATCAGGAGGGTCCCAGCTAGCTTGGTAAAGTTATCAGACGTTGATGCTATGGAGGTATGTCGGAATTGCGTCCTGACCCAAATTATGGCCAACCTTCCACCCCTTCTAATTCCCCAAAAACAAAAGTAACATTAAGATAGTATAATATAGGATATATTATATTATTTAATGAATACAATATAAGTAAAATATATTATGTAGTGATATCTTATATTAAAATGTTAATATTCTGAATACTATAACAATATTAAATAATACTATTAGAGCATTATAATAACACCATAATATTATTAAATAACAACGATGTTATAAGGTTAAATTTATAGTAATAATATAATAAATATTGAAAACTAATTTTCCATAACCACACGCAACGGTCCTGGTTCATACTTGTAGTTTATTAAATATAATATTCATGCAACGTAGAATCCGCTTGGATGCCGCATGACCTCAGAAATATTATAAGAAAAAAAGAAGTGACCAAGGTCTGAACATGAAGAGTCAAGCATATCATTAAGTTCTTTGATTTAAATAGGAATTTGTTCAAACTAATGCACAAGACTTTCATCAACCGACTACCTCAAATTTATAAACCATGAGAGCGCAAACTCTCAACGACTCTTGATCCTTTTCACCGGACAGGGATAAAACACAGAAATCTTAGTAATTAGATGTTAGAAATATGCAGCCATTGGCTATAAAATAGCTCGCCAATGTACATTAGATCACTGCCATAATTTACCGTCATCAAGCTCACGGACCATGCAGTAAGGTGTCGATGTTCTAATTCAAGATATAGAACAGGAACTCACCAAGTAAATGATGAAATATAACAAAATATTATATGAATGAAGATGGTGCAGCTTATTATTGCCGAAGTTATATACCCCAACAACCTGCGGGAAGAGTCCTGATAATGGACCACAACCCTATCTCAGGATACAATTTATTAATGACGAGTACTTCCCAGCAGGTGGATTTTGCCTGCCAACCAATGGAAAATTTTTTATTGCAAGTATGACAACCTCTTCTGAACAACGAGTACCAGGAAGATACAGAGAAAAAAGAAACTGGTTAGTTGACTCCATAGAGCCACTTCTCGGCGTTGCTAGCATAGGAAACTAACTCGCTTGGTTCAAACCACAGGGCAATTTCGTCTTTGGCGGTTTCGGGCCCATCGCTTCCATGAATTATGTTCCTGCAATGAAATGAAATGAAATGAAATCATACACAAAACTCAAAATTGATGTTCAAATATAAACAGCATGCATTGAAACAGTCATCACAAAATGCATTTGATTAGAGAATTGTTGGGATATCCCTCCAAGTTATATAAGCAAATATAGAAAACCAAGAGATTTTTGTCGAGAAAGCAGAAAAATAATAATAGAAGATCCAACACACACGAGAATACAAGGATGAATGATCTAAGTAAAATGTGGTTGCCGGTTATGAATCATACCATGCAGACAGCCTTCCATGAGGAGGTTCCTCAAAGTGTCTACTTAATATTGGTATTTAATTTGACAGGAAAAATGATGAATGACTCGTATGATGCAGAAAACATTTTATTTAATTTCAAAGTTCCACAAGGACATCCCTAGAAGTTTCTGTTTTTACATTTTATTGGCATAAGAAGATCTCAAGTACAAAAACTAGTTTCAAGAACAATAATCTCTCTGGAAGAAAACATGCCTTGGCCACCATCAAATGACAGGGTCATTAGCAAAAGGTATTTCATCATAATTTATTATCATCCCTGGTGCCATCATCTCATCAACATCATTGCCAGAATGACCGTCCTCATAAATTGTTTCAAAAAGCTGCCCTGACCCACTTTTTATGAATCAGAATTCTGTCTCGTGTACTGAAATGAAAGGCCCAGAAGCATTAACTGCAGGAAACAATATTTAGAAACGGTTCATATCCTTGCTCAGCTAAAATTCGCTTATTTGCCCAAAATTTAAGCTGCAGGGTCCACAGAACCAAAAACTGAACTCTGTTTTCAGTCCCAGGCTGCTGAGTCATGAATATAGCATAACTACGATAAGTCAAGTCCTGGTTTTCAATCCAAAATAAAGACAAGACGCCAGACAACCTGCACACATGTAAAGAAAACCAAAAAAAATGGATGCATGCTAACTTACAGATAAAAAACTCACCAGCACATGATTACATACCAAAAATGAAGTCCAAACAACATAAAATGTCTTCATTGCAAGTTTTTTTGACGCCTAAAGCAAAGGCCCACCTCCATAGATAAAATTCTTGGTCCTCGAAAAGAAACCTGATTCTTAGTCCAACTTAAAAAGTCCAACTATGAGGGGGAAACAACAAATTTCTGTTAACTGTTGAAACACCACATCTTTCTTCCATAAAATGTCTCGATACGTTTAAATACAGCATACATCCAATATCCAAATCCATTTTATGTCTACAACCAACAAGAAAGCGCTGCAGGTTCCAAAGAAAACAATTGTGTCTCCATCGTAGGAAATCCAAAATACACATGAGGTCTTATTTCTTACGCAGATTAGCACATGAAGGACTACTTTTTTAAACTCCTATTCAACTCATGCCATTATTCCTCTTATATTTTCTCTTTCCGCTGGTACAATCTCATATCATATTGTCATGCAATCCGCATTATGTTCCAAATGAATAACTCCTCCTCTACCATAAATGATCATATTTAATAGAGAAACTCATAGAGGTCTTGAGACCACTTTTTTGGAGTCTCCTAGAAAAACTTGACTACTTGAGAATCCCACATTCATAAATTTTCCAGAAAAGCAACTTCCCCCTGAAAGAAATCCATGAAAACAGATGACTGCTTTTATTAAAGGCAGAGAACTTTCTAAGGTAACTCTATCTTTTCAATGTCTTCCTCCTCCCACAAAATGGTTTTCTAATTTGTCACTTTGAGCCACTTTTCTACTAAACACATTAAACATGTCAACACCATGCTACTGAATTGTGGTGATGTTTGGACTTGATGTCATCTTTCTACATATTTTTAAAAGACAATGGCATAAAAAATTTGGAACCATCATGTTACACCAACTCATAATTTAAGCCAAACAAACCTTATACTCTTCTTTTTTCCCTGACATAAATTATGCTCCTTAGACAATTTTTTGCTTTTCATCTTTTTATCTAGTTAACTTTGCAAGACTTCAACAGATCTAACATGTTTCGACCAGTACCAGCACCAAGGACCAAAATTACAACACATTGATGGTTTTATTCCAAATTATAATTTAAGTTTGGTTACTAAAAGTTACAAGCAATGTGTAATATAACAACAGTGCAAATTGAACTACTTTGTTATAGTGACACTTTTTTTTCAAATATTAGCCTGTGTCATGTCTACAAAGGATATTGAGAAATAAATAGAAATCTTGCAATGCTTCATTCACTTCAATGTTTCTATTTTAGAATATTTCTACTCAAACCTAACAAAAAGAAAGAATTAAATCATGAAAAACAAAGGATCCCAAACAGGTTTCATGGGAAATACCTTCCAACAACCACAGCAAGATCTCCTCTGATTGTTCCAGGTTCAGATTTTTGTGGATCTGTGGCACCAATTAGCTTTCGGCCATATTTTATAACTCCCTCTCCTTCCCAAACCTAGATAAGGACAAATTTCTTTACTTGAGAATAGACAAGTATTTTACATCAATATCTTTATAGCACAAGAATATATTTCACATTTTCTTACCATGGCAAGCACAGGGCCCGAGCTAAGAAAGTCACAGAGGCCATCAAAAAAAGGTCTATCTTTGAGGTCATGATAGTGTTTCTGAGCAAACTCCTTGGAAGGAACTACCAACTTAATGGCCACAAGCTTATATCCTTTGCGTTCAAATCGTGATAGGATCTCTGCAATCTGAAAAATAAAAGTGTTATCAGGTGTGCTGTAATAGAACACAAGTAGTCAAAAATTCAGATATCTGAATACAGATATTACAAGTCCAAAAAACTTAATTAAACAATCATCCCCTTACATGTCATACAAAAAACTGAATCAATGGAAGGATATCAAGTTCATCAGTAATCTAAATCAATAGACTAGCTTGGCAAGTTCTATCATCCTTGGAGAGGGAAGCATTTTGGTCATAGATTGTTGAAAAGATTACAGTTTTATTCATTTCAAAAGCTAACACTAAAGGAACAGCCCCGAAAGACCACCAATGAAGTTCATCAGCATTTAGGAAAGATGCAACAATCACTTTTCGCTAAAAAAAAAAAAAAAAAAGGATGCAGTGATCAGCAGCACCAAGGAGAAAACAGAGTAACAAGAAAAAAATAGCATCGCTGTAAAGCTAAGCAACCGATTTGTTAGCACATCACTACATATAGTAAATCTGCTAACACATGGGACAAGCATAAGACCATGGTAACTGGTAATATAGACTGCAAAAATGCATTCGATCGCATATATATATTATGGGCAGAAATATGATATGCACATACACTTCATAACTTTTTTTTTTTTAATAAAAAGAAAGTACCACTTCCTTGAAAAATCAACAGATAAGAAACACAAACTACAATCTAGAGTATGTTGATTGAGTCAAATTTTTATCTGCAGAACTACAGAACTTGATTTTAAACATATCTAGCTTTTTTCATGTACTGATATATATATATATATATATATATATATATATATATATATATATATATATATATATATATATATATATATATATGAGAGAGAGAGAGAGAGAGAGAGAGAGAGAGAGAGAGAGAAGTTAATATGTGGGCACTCTCACAACATTCCCAATGAGGTCGGTTTTAACTGGCCAACTAAAAACCCAACACCAATGATCTATGCCATTAGATATAATCTACCATCTCTAAATTGCTTACTATCAAAAAAACCCGTATGATTTGAAAATCTTTAACATATGCATCACTACCATCCAATGGTCAAAAAAGGATAGTTCAAATAATACAAATTTTTGACCACTAGATCATAGGCTAGGGATCTTCAAATCACATGATTTTTTTTTTTGTAAACAGTTTAGAGATATTAGATTACATCCAACGAATCCAAATTATTGGTGGTGGGCTCTTGGTCATCTGGTCTGCATCAACCATATTTAGGTTGTCCTGTGGGTGCCCATATATTAGCTCTGCTCTACCCACACAAGAAAGACAAAATATCTTACCAGTCCTCTTTGCACTCCATCAGGCTTAATTGCAATGAATGTGCGTTCTGGCTGAAAAAGGTGGAAAATGGCCATTTAATAGGAATACAAAAATGCAGTTTAAGGACATAAGAATAAATTTTAACAATGACTAACTGGTGATATTACCTCTGCAGCAGATGCCTCTTGGCCTTGAAGCATGTATGCTGGGACATGAAGAAAGTGTATACACATAAATAAATATGTTCAATGTAACTACAAAGATTAATTTAGAAGCTAGAAATAAAATTTGAAATCAACAATAAAAGATACAGTTCGATAATATCACTCCCTAAAACACCCGTATTTGTAAGATCAGAACCAAATATTAGCTATCTATGGAGCAAACAATGATTCTACACAGGGACAAGGAAACAATGTGGGGAAAGAGCCTAGACTCTCCACGCATAGAAAGGGAACCAACATTAAAATAATAACTTGAACAACAATAGTTACACCAAAATTATAAAGATATGTCAAGCCACATGCAATCTTTGGAAAAAAAAAAAAACTATTTCGAGTTTCAAGTTACCAAAGAAGTGAAAGTCTTAAAACCTAACACTGAAACATAAACTATAGAAGAGATACACTAAGCAGTGTAATGGATAAATTTAAAGACCAACCTGCAGCAGGAACAGCAAGAACACCAGAAATCCATCCCCTTGCTGAGTTCTTATAATCAGCTCTCTCATAAAATGAGGGCACAGACAGCACCTTTCCTCCAAGCGTGGTTATTGTAGCTGCTGCCACGGTTCGCCCTTCTAAACAGAAAAGCATCTCACATAATTAAAGTTGGAATTGTTGGCACTTTAATGATTTGCGATCTAACTTAAGGATAACTAACTAATCTTATGCCATTTATGCGGTTAGCAAAATTTCAGTTTTCTTTATATCATCACTGAATCACTATTTAAACAAAAAGAAACGAGTAGCCATTCAACAATTTTGAAAGAGAACAACATTTAGACAACCAAGCTCTATGTTTAATTAGTTCAACAGAACATAGCCAATTAAGCAACCGACCAGTCATTCAAACAGCCATTTTTATAACATTTGGTATGATTGTCAGAGGAACTCTTTTATACCTTAATGTTATTAAAAAAAAAAAAACCTTCAGAAAATAAACCCAGGAGACAACTTACATTTACTTTTTGTGCTCTATTTTAGCTTGAATTTCTGAAACAAGTAGTCGACTTTTAGCATAATCGAACATACCAACATTAAACATTCCAATACGGGATAGAATTAACCACAAAAATAACCATTTGAGTACGGTCTGATAAACAAATGCTCATGCGATGTGGCTCCACAGGTAGCCAGTGATGATCGACTCAAATTTCAGTCCAAAAACAAAACATCGGAAATTGACATCCGGAACCAAGAAGGCAGATCCCGAGAAAGAAGGAAGCAGTAAAGAGCCCACAGCAAACTCACCGGCCCAGAGTGGAGAGCTCCGGGAAGCGGAAAGGAGAGCCCTCACCGTCCGGGAAGCCGACCGGTATACCTGGGAGCTCATTTTCGACCACGAGGAGCGCCGCCAATGATAGGGTTGGGTTCCCAAGGCCGTGTGGGTCCCTTTTCTAAGGGTTAGGGCTGCAGGGTTTAAGCTTCCGGATGGATCGGACCCACCGTGAGATGCCACGGCGACGGTTGGGCCATTTTGTGACTATTTACCCCTGCAGTTTACCCCTAAATTATGCAAAGCGGTATGGTTTAGCGGGGCAATTATAGGGGTAATTAGGTCATTTAAAGGTATATAGAATCATGTGGTCCCGCTCTTCTCCGCGTGGCTGGCGGAGATCGCCGGGCGAATCGGCGCGGTAATCGATATTTGCCAATCGATTGGGCCCTCCGAACCTACTGGGAACGCAACGTTTTCGTGGACGGCATTCGTTAGTTGGCTTGGTATTGAGGTGATCCAGGATAGCAAACTTATCTTGGTGTTATCAATCACCACCGTTTGTTTTTATGAACTCTATTAATCAAATATATATATATATATCAGTATACTACTATAAAAATATATAATTATAATTATTGATGTACATCATCAAATGTCGCAATAGTATAGGATATAATTTTTTTATTTAATCCAAAATATATAATTTAAAATTTTATTTTAAAAATATTATTTTTTTCATCTTTTTATGAATTATTTTATAAAAAAATAATAAATATATTATTTTATAAAAAAATAATAAATATATATGGAAATGATATTATAATAATTCTATAAAAAAATTATGATATTTATTAATAAAAATTATGATATTCTATATTTTCTATAGGGATATCATAATTTTATAAAAAAATTATAATTTTTATGAATGGATGTCATAATTTTTAGGAAGAGATATTTTCATTATTCAAAATTTTAAGCGCTGTAAGATGTTAAATGTACGTTAGAAAGCAGGCTACGTGTTTTAATAAAATCATCTAAAATATTTTATATTATTATTTTTTATATATGGTGTAGAAAGTATTACTCTTTTGGTTTAATTTTGGTTGGGCTTGCTTTGTGTTTAGGATGGTAGAGCCTGGTTTATGTTTCGTCCGTGCAAGTCTAGGTTTGTTTTGATGGAATGGTGGTTGGATTTGTCACTGGATTAGGGACGACTTTTTGTTGGGTTGGATTTAGATCGGTCATCAACTCGACTTGACTCATCTAATTTACCCCTCAATTTACAGATAACGTGCAACTTTCTTGGTAGATACTACAAATGAGGAAAACAAGCTACCGTCGCACAAAAGCAAACGGATTGTCGGCAACTTTTACATCTCGACAGGAAATATCCGTGTTAAAGATGCTGAGATTTCCGTGAAAATGTCGTCCGAAAAAAAAAAGGTAGGTCGACTGCGCGCTTGGGAAACTCAGATGCAGGCACGGTTATGAACAACTTGGAATGTTAGGACAAGAAATATGTTTATTAAAATTGCCATTGAAGTGATGGTTGACGTGATAGATCCGAGCTAGGAGTTTCATTCTACCAATCACGAGGATCACGAGAAGTTGCTGGATCACTAAGTTTTTGCGGATTCCTTGTTTGCCGCGCGGAGATATACCATTACAATGGAATATTTTACCAAGCGAGGTAAAAAAATTTCTTCTCCATCATAATATAGGAAGAAATCCAGTTTGTTTTCTTCTCACGGGATTCAGACTCCACTCCTAAAATATTGAGAGTAAATATACATAAAAAAACTTGTGGTCCAATGATTTTATTAATTGTTATTGATCCAACTCATGAATTCCATAGCATTTTTAGTTCAATCATCCAAATAGAGAATCTATAAATTATTATAATTTTTCTCATATGGTTCTGTTTAACAAAAAAAAAAAGAATCATTCCTATGGAACTTTATGGTAAACTTTGCAACAATGTTTTGCTAATGATTGATATTTAATGTTACCATTGAAGATTAGGATGAAAAAAACATAATCTTACTTTCAATTCCAAGTCAAGAAATAAGGACTTGCTAGCATAAGTCAGCTTGTCAACTTACAGTGATGATTAGGTACTTGGATGCCTATAATGTCCTGAAGCAATTGAAAATCTATTTACTGCAAGTCAAGATGGTTGAATTGTGAGACAATGGGAGCAGGAATCTAAATTCCTTTTCAAATCCAGTGTTCCAAAGATGACATCAAGGAATCAAATATGTCTTTGGCACGAAGTTTCAAGCTAAGAATTGATTTCTTTTAAAAAAAAATCATGAACATTGCACGTCATTGTAGGATTTCTCTTGATTAGAGATCCATAGAATAATGGTGTGGCTTCAAGCCTTTTCCCCTTTTGCCCATGCTGAGAAATTGCAAAGCAAATCACGGCACATTATAGTCTAACCACCTCATCATTTAAATCACCCATCTTTTTGAGATAGAATATACATTTAATTTTCAAATTCTGGGCACTAATTATGTTCGTCTCTTTCTGGAAAGTTCATATCTTCCATTAAGTTGAAGCGTGAATTCAATTTTTCCCGCAGTTGCAATAAATTGTTCCATTCCGATGGAAACAGTCCTCGCTTACGGAACACTTTGTATTTAAAAGGAACCGCTTTGGAAACTCACAAAAGATTTCGAAGCACTTTACTTCGGATTCAAATCAGTATCACTAATATATGGGCAGAATACTGAAAAAACCTGTATTTGAGAAGGCCTCGATTATTTTTCGGATCTGTGGTCCCTCCAACCATGTTAAAAATAGGGACCACAGGTGCACAAATGATATAGAGCAATGTCCTTGCTGATGCTTCTTCTGGGTTAGGTTTTATGCAGGGAAACTTTAATAGTCCACGTGTCAAAGGATCTTGGGTTTGTAAAGCATGCACACTGCCTGTGTGAAAATTGTGAAGCAGAATATGGTATAAACTTCTCTATTCTGAGATGGCTGTCAAAAAGGAAGGTGATCTACTCGATTTATTTATTTCAAAATCATTTCATGATACTCTGCGAGATCGGACAGAAATCAGATCTTTATTAGCATTCTCATGTCGGTTTCCCATTATTAAGCAATCATCAACCGAAACTGAATTTAGGTTGTCAGGTGTTATCCTCTTGCTCTGTCTCATCACTTACGGATATGCAGGTCTAGGAGGACAAAGTTGTAAACAGAACACAGGCTAATTCTCAATCCCTGCTCAAAATGGACCAATTATCAAGTAAAGGTGTGAACAAATGCCACACCTCAATCATTCCATGGTTCCACCATCCAAATCTTTAAATGTAAAGTATATGAAGATTGGTTAGCAAATGAAAGAATGTAACAAGAACACTTCTTTGTATATGCTTTGGCCCCTACAAGTAACTATTGTTAAGACATATCTCACCCAGCTGGGAGAAAAGGATATGCTTGCAATAAAGTCGTGAACATATATGGACCATTACATTGTTATACTTAGTTGTCTGAACATCCTTACTGCACAATAATATAAAAAATTATGATTAAATCCAAGCCCTCACTAACATATTTACAATGATCACAACACATGTACCTGTTATGATTTGATTGAGTCTTGGGGAGTTGTGTCAGATTCAAACTTGCAATCAGCTCTTAATGCAGCCAACCATGAATCAACCTGAAAACAGAGAACGCTTAAAGAATTACAAGCTGGAAGTAGCAAAAGACAGTTCAGTTTCTAGAATGGCATTTACATTATTATCACGCTGCATATAAAGATACCCAATCAGGTTAACCAAGAGAATCAATGGTCACTGAAAATGCGCTAAAGGCGTGCCTGATGCAGTTAGCACCTTAAACAAGCCAAGAGAGAGTCTTTTTTTCATATATTCAACACTGATATGTTCGGAGTAAATTCCTTTACTTGAAATCAAATAGTGATGTATGACAGTAATCATAACTAAGGCTTATCAATTTGATAATTTATAACATGCAAGAAATGTTAAAATCTCAGTTATTGATGATTGGGAAGGAGCATAAAATTCAAAAGAAGAAACAATGTGCCTCTGTAGGTATTGTTAAATTTCAGATAAATTTTGAAGCTAAGAGGTCCCATTTAAACTAACAAATAAAAAATTTGCAGATACTGACATGGTGAGTATCATTACATTTTTTTCTACGTACAACTTTTTACTCCATTGTTATCCCATACAGGATAAAATATAGAATGAATATCAACCAACAGCATAGATCAAATAAACTCCAAAGTTTCTGACAGCATTAGGATTGCCAATTGATCTGAGAAGCTTCAGTTCGGGTTGAGCTCTGCTAAAGCTCAATTGGGTTCGGCTCAAAGTTAGTCGAGCCAAGTTTGAACTTTGATTCTCAGGTTTGGCTCGATAAGGCTCAAAATTGGGTGTAAAGTAAATGTTCATTGGCTGATACTACATTAAACTTTAAGTGATAACCCGGATAGGATGTCCCGTTTTGTATGGTGATGATACATCTGATTGTATATTTCTAGTTTTTTTCCTGATTTTTCATGATTAAAGCTTTGATTGGTGGATAATTTAAATTGCTAGAATCACGTTAAACTTTAATTCAACTTGATAGATGCTTGAATTGATTTTAGTTTGATTCAAGGTTATCAAGCCGATTCAAATGGCACATTTTTGGCTTGGTCCAAATTAGGCTTGACTAGAAATGGGGAAAGAAACTTACTCTACCATCACCGTAGAGGAGGGAAAAACCAATCCAGTGAATGAGTCATGACATAAAAGGAGAAAAAATTGACCTCTTGATCAGCACCTTTTGTGGTAGAGATATATATGCATGGACTCAACTCACAGACCTAAGCATAGTAATACATGTTATTTTACAAAAACCACTAAAACTCATGCACAATTTTCACAAGGACTGTGATCCTAACCTAATATTACTAGGTTCAAACACAACCACACAACCTTTACATTTTTACCTTCATTTTAATTACTTTTGGATTTGTAAGCCGTCTAATGAAGAATATGAATGCCTCACTTTTCATTTATCACAGTTAAAGAAAGAAAACTTGGAGGTTGAAAAGGCACACCTGCAACAACCAATAGCCTAAAAAAGGAAATACCTGTATTTTGGAAGTACTTGAGCATTCAAATCGCAATCCATGACAGGTCAAAACATAAAATGCATATCTTTTTTGTTCATCTTCTTGTTTCAAGATTGGCAATGACCCAACTTCAACAACATCTAATGTGGAGTCCTGAGGTGGCAGTGACCCGACTTCAACAACATCAGATAATAATGTTGAGTCTTGAGGGCTCAAATCTGCATGAAAAGTTTTTTAAAAACACTAGTTAACAAGCTACACTGGGTAATCATAACAGATACATTGTTTTTATGGAAGATCTGTCATGGATATTTGCAATTGCAATGCCAATGCAACAATATTGGTTCCTAATAGTCTAACACCATCAATCTAAAACTATTGTCATCACAAGGCTTCGGTTCAAATATTATAGGATGTGCACCACTGTACAGTTGCTGATTGAAATTGTGACACACATAACTCAGAAGCATATTTTATGCCAGAGCTTTCAACTGCTCACTCCTTTTCATATCTCCTCACATTTTATTTATGGTTGTCAACCTTGCCAGCAAAATTTTCCAGAAGTAAAAGTGGTAGTAGACATCTTCAATAATATATGAATCATCTGAACTCCTACAAGGTAATTAGTTTTTTTAATATGCTTCCCACATTCAACACCTCTGAGGATGGCCTGAGATCTTGAAACATGGCTGTCCTAAATGCATGACAAGGTTGGAGAAAAATTACAGTTTTTTTAAACTTGGAGAAGGATCGATACCTGTAGATTTGAGATAATAGAAGATACATGACCCTTGAAGAACAACAAAGCGAGGAAGCCAATCATCAACTTCTTCATCATCTATTACAGGTGGTTCTCCAGGAAGTTGTGTCCATCTCTATGTACATAAGTGGAAGACGAATAATTAGTTACTACACAACAGCGAAACACATATGATTGCAGAAAACATAAAAGATTTATAAGATAACCAATCTGAGGATAAGGGGGCAGTACAGTTCGAATATACAGATACCCAGAAAGCCGAGCGAACCTCAAAAGTTCATCAAGATGTTCCAACCTGGACATAACACAAATGACAAGAAAATGAGCAGCTAAACTTATAAAAATTGGATATTAGATTGGCAAGAAGTCACAATGGAGGGAGTAATGTCATTTTGGCACCAAAGTGATAATGGAAAATATGACACCTCACAACATGGAAAAGTAAGTGGCTTCAGGACAAAAGAGAGAGTAGAAGGGGTATTGTTCGCATCAATAATATCTAGAACTAGTACAATAGTCATGGTGATGCAAGGGGATGAGGACCCATTGACAACAAGGGAAGAATCAAGATGATTTTGAGATGCTAGGCTTGGACCCAATATATGGAAAATTAACACTATGGAGGTACTTGTTGGGAAGGAAGAGAATGCACAATGGAAGGAGAGGATGGGATCTATTGGGTTGAAAGAATAACCACAAGTAGCCAAAAACTTTCAAGTTTATTATCGATATACAACACATCTAATTAGAATGTTACATAATCTCCAAAACAAAAAGAAATAAAAAAAGAAAGAAAGGAAAAGAATCAAGTCATTCAAGTTATGATCCATCTGCCACCAATGGAGCTTTTCATAGTTAGTAATTTACAAATCATGTAGTTCATAACAAGAGCCATACCGTACCAAACTAGATGATACAGGAGGTACTATATCATACTAATTCAACATCAATATATATTACAGGAGATGTATTGACACTCAGTAAGCCGAATTGGCCCCTGTGCTAAGGCATACCAATATAGTGACAAGGGGGCACCAGTTGGGGCCCGGTACCGAGACGGCATACCTTGAACTTCATAAGACTAGAGTTTATGACTTTAAGCTGCACTCAGCTTTTCAAGGTGAATGAAGATAAAATCATGGATGCACACCAATTTATCTATGTTTAAAAAAAAAAAATGATACTGAGGCTATGGCACCATCCAGTTTAACTACCATACGATGATAAAACACCTAAATGATTAGTAAGAGAAACTTTGGTGTCAGATTTAAATCTTGGAAGTGAAAGACGACCATTACCCAGAGAACAGCAAACTGGGCTTCCTATCTAAAACATTCACTTCCAAAGCTGAATTTCAGAACATTACCATAAGGACCCACACATGAAGATAAGACCCGGAATAGGCAAAGCAAAATACCCAAAAAGCCACTGAACTTAGATTTTGATCTGATACAAATAGGAAGATGTAGTAGAACTTACCGGGCTTTCAGATAAGCTTCTCTTTCTTCCGCATCTGTGATTTCTGATCGAAGTGATTCTACTTCTGTTTTAGTTAGTACAATCTGCACAATCAAAACCACCATCTCAATAAAGACATAAAATAATTAGCAACAATTAGAACAAAAGAATATATGCATGCGGACAAGCATGTATATATGCACCACACTCAGGTTAACCTTATCATCATCATGACTGCCAGATGACCAAGGAAGACGTGGTAGAGAAAAGAAGTTCAGCAAAGATGCAGCTCTCATTACCCTTCCTACAGCCCACGAATGGCTATGATGTCTGTAATAGAAAACCATAGAAATGCTATAAGATCATAAAAGGTGAATAGATTTAAAATATGCTCATATTATCAGAGACATGTTTAAACCTCAATGAATAATCGGTCACCGAGTTCCTTGTCTGGAGACAGTCATCAGATGCTTTTGTGGCCTGGAAGTGTTCTGGGAAAACCTCTATTTGTCCATAAATATCATCCATTAAGCTGATTCACTTTTGCATAATGGTGCTTAAATTTGTGTGTAAAATTGGGCATCTAAAAGTATAATGCTTTGCTTACAGCTGCAGGAAGGATATCTATCAGAAAAAAATCAGTTTTCACACACTTGTCTTCATCACCAAATACCAATAATCATATGTAACCAAAAAAATCAAACAATAGTTATTGGGATGGCAAATCTAGTATGTGAACTTTCAAGTGACAATACTGAAGGAAAAAGGAAATAAGGAACTTCAGATTATACCATTACGTTTGCATGCAAAGGCCCTAGTTAATTTTCTGGAAGATGAGGGGCCAATTATTAGTTAAGCAAACACAAAAGTAAAATTCTAAAGGTTACATAAACTCTCAATGTTATCAAGATAAAAAATCATGTCAAGTCAACTATATTAGAAAGTCAACAAATATTAATAAAATAAATGTGCTAAACAATTTCTATATGTGTAGATACCAAAATTCATGGCCAGTTGATTTTTTTGTCGACAATTATAAATTGCCAAATTATGAAACAGAGTGAATATCCAAAGCTGTTCTGATTCAATAATCTCTGAAGCCGTAAGGGGCCCACAGTTTGTGAAAATTTCAGACTAAGTTTTATATGAATTTGTTATCAATAAAATCAGAAATAAATATTCTATAGAGATTCCATCTGATTAGACAGAATATTGAACAAAATCTGATCATTAAAATGACCTCAAATTAATTTTGATGCATTTCAATGGCCATCAATGTCACTTTGACAATTTATCTTGATGGTTCAGCTTGTAGCATATGCACTGAAAATTCATATCTACCTGTTGCATCAAGAGACTCGTGCATTAGAATCTGTAAGCCATGAGAGTATGTTGAAGCCTTTAAAGAAACACAGCTGGAATGTGCACCTCATGCCTCCTCTAAAGAGATTTTAAAATATCTAATTTTGTTTTCATATCCATTATCATAACCTCTATTCTGGAGATTCCTTCCTGTTCCTAAAATTCAACATTACAAGTTAGACACTCTAACTTTATTAATTAACATAATTATCTACACCTTTTTTAAGATGGATCAGCTGCCCAACTTTCATTTTGATAGCATGAAAGTGAAAAGATGCAAGCTAGAAGAGTATTAGAATTTCAAAATTTCAATTCAGACTATTGTCACTGTTTCCCTCAATATTCATTTAGAGTGAAAAAGATATCAAGGTCTTGAAAGAGAAATAGCTAATCCGAAACTATGTTAAATTATAGCAAATACTTTTTCATCAATTTATCTGAAGTTGAAATCAGGATCTTATCATCTTAAAGAGTCATATTTGAAGAGTGTAAGTGTCAAAAGTTACTAAATTGGTCATGTAATGGACTAAGTCACTTCTAGAGTCAACAGGAGTGGATATTTATGCTTTAAACAGCCTTTGTATGTTGTCTCTATAAAGCTCTAAATTTTGCAAGACAGAACTAACAGAGCACAAAGTTCTGTTCTGAAAAATTATTGAATCCCATACTCCCCTCTTCTTTCTTCCTCATTTATTCTTCTCCATCTCCTGCTTATATTTCAAAGCCAAAACATGTTTTCTTCACTATTTTCACCATAACTTGGAGGTATCTAATAAGGTTCAAGGTAACCCTTTCTTTCTTAAACATGGAGCTCTTCCACCATTTTTTTGTCGCACCCTCTTGTTCCAAAATCTAATTTTGCACTAAAATAGATCTGTTTCTTTGTCAAGAACTTAACATGGTATAGAGACAGCAAATTCAAATTTGGATGCAATAATCCAAGAAACAGAAATAAAAAGCTTCGCTGTTTCTAAAAGCAAGATTATAAGAATCTTTACTCCTAGATTACCAGGGTCACTTTAGCATCCATCTATCATCCTAGCAATAAATTCAATACGATAAATCCCGAAAGCTCCACAAACAAACAACATCAAGCCACCCAAATCAAAACCGTATGCACTAATGAGATCAAAACTCCGCACCTACAATCCCTGCCAGCAATCATGTCCAGCTGCTAATACATGCAAATCAAATCCAGTGACAAATCAGATTCAACGATTGACCAAGAATCCAAACTCAAACTCCTATGATCTCATAAGAAAAGATAAATTAATCCCCCGTTGATCTCAAAAGAAAGCATCAAGAAAAAAAGTAGCGAAACCGAGATAGGATCAAAATCGACAGATAATCTAGGATAAATTCGATAACAACGAATCACAAATAAATTAAGGGAAGAAATAATAACGGTCAGACCTGGGATTAGGGTTTTCTCTCTCTCTTTTTGTTCGCCGCTGTCGACGGAGCTCTTGGACGCTTCTTGGATGCGGGTGCTTCTTCGTGGTGGGTAATTTTTATCGGTTCGGGAATTTTGGCGGGAAAAAGACGGTTATGCCCCGACTGCAACGCCCACCGGGTCATTCCCGCCTCCGTACTGCATGCACCAGGTGCAATTGGACCGCGTAAATCCCACGGCGGATGACACGCCACGCCACGCTACCCACCCCTTGTATTTCACCTATTCCCGATTGCGCACCATCCACCGTGCATTTGCTTCGGGATTTGCTCTGGTTCACGTGCACCTGGTTCATGCGATAATTTCTCGTCATTCCCGGTCGTCGCTGGTGACGTACACGGGTTTGCTTAGCGGGTAGGGGAATCAACGGGACGCGAATGAGATCATGAGCTCCACGGAAGTCTCCGCTGTTGCCTGTTGGGTGGGCAATACGACTGGAGTACTTCACCCTGGGACCATCCCTTGGGTAAATGGATTGACAGGACACTGTGCAACTTTAAAAAGGGTTCATATACTTTGTCCCACTTGAAAAACTAGCGGAGTGGCATCCTCAGGTCATTAGCTTTTTCTAGAAGATAAATAGTGTTACTGGATGGATTCTGGTTTGGCCGTCACTTTCACAGGCCTGTTGACCGAAGTTTTACTTCTCAATTTATTGATGGTTATTTATATCTAGGTCCTTGATTTACGTAGACAGCAAGTTACCATCCTGGTCCTAACCCTAATATTTTAATGAAAGTGGCTGCCTTCGCCAACTTTTCAATTCTCATAATAATTATAATTAGATTTATTTCACAAAGAATTAAACCCTACTAAATTTATATTTATAACTGTCGCTCAACCTCGATGCGGAGCTAGCTGGATGGTTATGGAAAATCAGCGGAGTTTAAGTTAGTAAGGTTAACTCGAGCTTGGTGCTGATTTCCGAGCTAAGGCAAAATAATTTAATGTGAATAATTGCACTTGGTTGGAGGCTTTTTGAACTGGATCCAACTTGAAATAATAAAAATATAAAAATTTATTTATCAAAGATTGTCCAATCCTCTAATGTTTTAAAAAATGACAAAGGTTTCGCAATAGCCAAATGGCAGCATAGCAATGTAATCAAGAGAAGTCACCCAAACATTCTTCGGGATGGTCGTCATCCGGAGCAAATCTAATATATACATTGGCCGTTTTGGTAACATTATATGTATAAGAAAACTACATGCCTAGGCGAGCTATTGCCAACCGTAAAGGAGTTTGAAATTTAAACAGCTCTCCACATACTTTTATGGTTGGCCGCATGGCAAGCTTTCGTTGGTTAGCTTGCAAGATCGGTCGTGGCTGGTTTTGATGTATATTACTCCATAGCAACAATCGACTCCAAGAGTTACTCGTTGATACAATAAATCTTAAATTTATCTAAATTTAGATGTTGTGATTTTTTCAATTAAATCCATTCAAATATGACCGGCACTAACACGCATCGAATTTTATTTTATATATTTTAATTAATCTATACTTTGATTAAAAATAAATTTTTAATAAATATTAAACGAGAAGAATAGAAACTCTCTCATAGTCGTCCTCCATCTGTTGAAAGGCCATTAAGATGGCTGGACCTCCAGTCTCCTCCGGCAACCATCAGAACTTGCTGATGGTGGCTCCCATCATGTCGGATGTATCTTCTTTTCTTTTTTTTTTTTTTTAAAAAAAAGAAGTTGTTGGATCTTGTTCATCGGTGGTTATCTCTCTTGATCGCTAGTGAAAATCGGCCAAAGGCTTTGGGATGATGAAAGTTCGTCGATCCAAAATTTTTTGACAGCCATCGACCAAATTTTTTTTGAAAGAGGAGTCATGGTTTGAAAGCCCCTTCCATCGATCTCCCACCGACCAGCTAATCATCGGCACACCCATCATGAAATCGGTGAATGTGCTTAAGGAGAAGGCAGCGATTTGCAATATGGATTTTTTGGTAGTCGACGACCAACATTTTTTAGCTTATTATTAGATGAGAAGTGCACCGATTGCTGGCCTTCCTCTGTCGATCTTCCTTTGAATCACCAGCTCATCGACGGTCAGGACAGTGATCATAGGTCGATCGCTAGTGGTATTGGTCGGCCGATGAAGAATAGCTGGACAAGGAGCCACTAGCCATGGAGTTTTATGGTTGTTGATCCGAAGAGGAGGAAGAGAAGAAAGAAGAAGAAAGAGTCTCCAGTTGCGGGTCTCGACCCGGATTCATTAAAACTCGAATCCATCAAGTAAATCAATTAGCCCTCTGGTAATTGACAAACCATATAAAATTGAGCTAGTTTAATTTGGTTTAGGAGATTTTGCAATTTAACCCCTGATAAAGTATGTATTTAATAAAGGTCCTTTTCTATAATTGGCTGAACCAGCTTAATTTGGTTTTGGAGATTTTTGCAATTTAGTTCCTAATAAAGTAACTAATCCCATAAAGTTTCTTCTAAAATTATACTTTAGCCCCAGTGATAAAGTTTATTATATAAAGACCTTTGGAATATTATTGTTTAGTCCTTATAATAAACTTTATTATATAAAAATCTTTTGAAAATTATGATAAGATCATTGTCATAAGATTTTATTGCATAAAAGTATAAATTTACTCATTATATGGTTTATTTATATGCTAATTGATTTATTTATATGCAAATAAAGAATTGTATATCAATTATCATATTGATGATGATGTATTCAATGCCATATAAAGTTAGTAGGTTTATTATGTTCAGAAGTAGTCATAGCATTCTAGATATAATAAATACCATATAAAAACTATAAAATAAAGTATAATGATATGTAAATAAAATTATAATTAAGTTATAAAAATAATTTACTTTACTCATTAGTAGTGGTTCTTTTTATGATTTAATTAGAATAAGATGGTAATTTAGATATTAAGAATAAAATTTTTTTCTAAACCCACAAATATTAAAATTTACTATCTTTTGATATCTATATTACTGATTTTATTAATAAAATATTAATAAATTCTATATGTGATGCATCTCTGCCTATAAAAAGATTAAAATTTATCACTACTAAAGTTAAATATAAAAAAAATATTTACTTTGGATAAAATTTAATTAGTCTTATTATTTAATGATAAAGTGAGCATGTATTATTTACAGTATTGATTCTCATAACTATTAATAGTAGCATAGAAATTTTTTTTTAATAGATTGAATTTCTTGGAATAAAAAGAGTAAAATAGTGCTTATATTAAGATGTGCTGATCTTAATCTGGTGTATCGAGTAGATAAACTTTTATTATTTATGAATAAAAGTATATCAGAATAAAAGAGTTTTTTAAGAAATGTGAGTCTTTCAATAGACTTATATTGCTTTATGAAAAATTTAACGTGGCACATTAGGAGATTCTTCCCTTAATGTCATAAGGTATGTATCTTTTACATGTTGTAGAGCAAAAATTAGTAAGCTCTAATAAGATAAAGACCAAAATTCATGAGCACATCATGGAAATGAGGGATATCGTAACATAGTCAATCTGATATTAAAGTTTTCATATCAGATATCTTTTTAGTCCATTGTATTCTCACTTTCTTTTCTATCAGATCGATTTCTTTAAAATTTCTTATAGTATATATAGTGAGGAATGGATAGTTAATGAATTAATGATGAAATGTGTATAAGTGGAGAAGAGATTGAATCAACAGAAGATAAAGAGCATGAACTTTGCTTTACATCAAGTTAGTAAAAAAGTAGATAAATAAAAGGATATTCCCAAGATATTCAAAATAAAAGAGAAAAAGCATTTGTTGTAGCATTAGGTAAAGTAACTAATAAGATTGTCAAATACTTCTTCTATAAAAGAAGGGACACCTAGAAGAAAAACTACATGAAATATGAAAAGTGGCTGTAAAAGAAAAATATACTTTACTCTAGTATATATTTTGAATCTGATTTAGTAAATATTCCTAATTCTTCTTGGTGCATTGACTCTAATGCATTTGCACGCATCAATAATGAATTATAAGGCTTCCTATCAAGAAGGCTTCTGACTACAAGTAAACGGTCTATTCTATTTGGAAGTCATGCATGTTCACTTATTAAAGTCATTGGATGCTCCATGATAGTTTTAGATTCTGAAATTGGTTTTCATATTTTTATGAAAACTCTTTTAGGTTATGGCATCGGAGAGTAGAATATATCTTCGAAGAAAGAGTCAAAAGGCTAATGAAAAATAGGATCCTAAGATCATTAAACTTCGCTAATTTTATGATCATATATTAACTACATAAAAGTAATTAAAGCAAATATATACATTTAAGAAGGGTGTCAAGATAATTAAAGGAACTTAATTTGGAAATCATTTACACTATTATATGCAAACCTTTTTTAAATATCTAATAGATGAAAAGTATTTCATCACACTCATTGATGCTTATTTACCATATATATCTATACCTTCTGTTTGATAAGGTTGATTTCTCTAAGATCTTTAAGAAGCTTGAAATAGAGATTGAAGAATAATCGGGAAGAGTGATTAAAGTAGTCAGATGTGATAGAAATGATGAGTACTAGGTAGATATATTGAGATGGGATAATAGCTAAAATCATTAATAAAATTTCTAAAGGTACAAGATATTGTATTCTAGTACATAACGTAAAAGCACATAAGGTCATAATGATATAATTGAAAGAAGAAATTGAACGCTTAAAAAAATGGTTTAAATTATGATAGATTATTTTACTCTATCTATTTACTTGTGAGGTGAAGCTATAAAGACGGCTATACATATCTTAAATAAGATCCTTACTAAAATAGTTCAAAAGACTCCTCATAAGTTATGGACTGGTTAAAAATCTAGTTTGAAATATATATGTATATAGAGTTATCCAGCTAAAGCCAAGATTTATAACCCATAAGAAAAGAATATTTCATTTTAAAACAACAAGTGATTTTTTATTGGTTATCCGAAGAGATCAAAAGGATACAAATTTTATTATCCATATAATATACCATAGATAGTAGAAATTAATAAAGCTAGATTTCTGGAGGATGTCATATTTAGTGGGAGTAAAATACCTTAAGACATTATCTTTGAGGAAATAATGAGCTTGTAAAGCAGATTGAAGTATCAATTTTTATTATTAATCCTCAAGATAACATTTAAGAAAGATCATCACTTCATCAAGTTCTATTCCATGAGATTTTTTATTATCAAATAAGTAACTATCTAACCACCGCTATAAACGGATCAAATGACAGCTCTCTAGAGATCTATTAGAGTAAGAAAATCTATAATACCTCTAGATTATGTGGTGTATTTAGCTAATATGAGTGAAAAGATTAATAACCTTGAGACATTTTTGCAAGCCGTGAATGATGTAAACATCTTACAATAGTTGGATGTTATAAAAGAAGAGTTGGGCTCCATGGATAATAACTATATCTGAAAATAAGTTGACTTATTTGAAGGGTGCGATTAATAGGTCGCAAAAGAGTCTATATAACCAAAAGAAATCTCAATAAAAAAGTTGAAAGGTATAAAACCAAATTTATGACAAAGCGGTTTATACAAAAGAAAGGCATTAACTATTTTTTTTTTTATAAATATCATGGCCTAGTAGCTCATTTTTTACTTAGAGCTATATCAAATGGATATGAGAATGACCTTCCTCATTAGTGATATAAAGGAAGAGATCTACATAGTATAATCCGAAGGTTTTTGTGGTCAGTGGACAAGAGCATGTAGTTTGCATATTAAAGAAATTTAGCTATGGACTTAAACATGCTTCCAAATAGTGATATATCAAATTTAATGGAATAATCACTTTTTTTTGGGACTAAAGAAAATACTATTGGTTAGTGTATATATCTGAAGGTTATTAGGAGTAAGTTTATAATTTTGATATTATATAGATAATATTCTGCTTGCTAATGATGATTTTAGTCTATTTAAGAAAACCAAATAATTTCTATCCCTAAATTTGAAGATGAAAGAAATAGATGAAGCCGATTAAGTTATTGACATTCAAATCTATAGAGATAGATCCTTAGGATTATTTTGACTATCTTAAAGAACTTACATTTTTAAAGTATTAAATTTGAGATGAAAAAGTATTTCTTTGGATATACTCATGCTGTAAAGGATGATAAATTTAATAAAACTCAAATTCCAAGAACTAAGATAAAGATAGAGAAAATAAAATTCATAACCTATGCATCTGGTGTTGGGAGTCTATGCTTATATCTGTAAGTGTCCAAACATTATTTTTATTGCATTGATACTTGGACATTATCAACATGATCCGAAAATGGTGCATAGAAAAGCTGTAAAGAAAGTCATGCATTACTTGTATGGTACAAAATTTATGTATTCATATATAGTTGGTCTGATCATTATGAAGTAATAGGCTATTAGGATTTGGACTTTGCTTGATGCACCAATAGTAGAAAGTCTATTATTGAAATATCTTTCTACCAACAGAAGTGCTATAACATGGATGTATGTAAAATAAGGTCTTATTTATTGCATCCAATATAAAAGTAGGGTACGTAGCCTATAAAAGATTTTCTCATAAGTTATAAGATTGTAGAATTTTATCACAGAACTTAGAGTTATTGACTCTATTGACAGATCGATAAAGATATTCTGTGATAATATTTTTACAGTATGATTTTTCTATAATATAAAGAGTGCAAGCACTAGCAGATATATTGGTGTTAAATACTTAACTTTCAATGAGAAAATAAGAGACATAGTATCTACGGAACATAATAATTATAGATCCACTGATTAGAAGACTCATTTCTCAGATTTTGGGGATCAGGTGGATCATATTGAATATAGCTTATTTTGTGATTAATATGTATTGGATACTATGTATAAAGTCATCATATTGGATTTTGTAATTTAGTTTATTTTATGCTGATCTGCTATTGACCATATGATATAAAATTGACTAAGAAATAAGGATAAAATTTTTTATATATATAAAATAAAATTTTACATAAAGAGCTTGATTATGAAATGTCATCAGTGCTATGATATATGAAAAGTCGTATATTGATTGATAATGCATTTATCACCATGATTCATCTTAATGATTATTTTATAATCAGGTATATATTTTATGAAGAAATTAAATTTTTAAATATAGTCACATCAGTTTTTCAACTATCAGATATAGATAAAATTTTATTTAAGATTTTTAATTTATTTTAAATAATTAAAATAAAAATGCTGGTGTTAAGTTGGGCTAAGTGGGGGAATATTATGATTTCTTTAATTGTACTTATTCGGATGTGGCTTATACTACCATACATCGAATTTTGTTTTATATATTTTGATTAATCTAGACTCTGACTAAAAATAAATCTTCAATAAAGTGATAGAAATATATTAGATAGTTTGATGAATTTGAGCTCTATACAGTTATCATCTTTCAATCTTTGCGACTGATTTAAATACTGCTTCTGATTGGTGAGGCATGTTATAAACGTATGCCTATGAATGTTGGTCTTTTATTCATCCAAGAGCTTGTGAGATCCTTTTTAAATACTCGAATTAGGGTTAGAGAATTCATGGCGTTGCTTTGCGACGTGGAGAAGCACATCCAAAAATTTTTCATGCAAGTTGCAGAATACAGGTTGATTTCTTTAAGCTTGAACGATGGTGATTAGAGATCTGTTTATTTTATTAATATTTTCTACATGAGAATATCGTACTTCAGCTAATTTTATCATTCGGCTTGAGAAGTTACAGCCGAACTGTAACCTGCAACAGGACGCGATAATTGAATAAAATATACAATGATGCGTCTTTGTCGTTGGGCAGAACAACAAACTTCAAACAGCGTTGCCGGGCCCAAGAGTATGTCGGGCCCAAGAGTATGTCATTCACTGACGACATACTGCAGATGGGCATAACCAGACATGCGTTACTGTTTCCACGTCTCCCTCAGAAATTTGTAGGTCAAACTCGTTGTCTTCGTAACTAGTCTTCTTAGCTGCTCAAAGAACTTGTTACCTTAGCAACGAAGACATCCTTTACAAAACGTTTCTTCCACACCATCCTCATGATGGTTCCAGTACTTTTCTGGAAAGATATCGCTAGCATTTGATCCCCATGTTACTAAAAAAAATCATTCGAATAACAAGGAGCTTTCATATTGGAATTTTTAGATCGACACGTATAGCATGCCAGCCACGACATCTGACTAATTACTGAGATTTTTAAGCAACCAAGATTGCTAGATCATTCGCCAAATACTATTCTGGTTGGGCAGGAGAACCACCGCCAGAAAAAAGAAAAGGACTGGGATGGGATCCGAACTGGGAATTAGCCTACTGCTATTTTTCTTGTTGACCGAGTATTTAAGCTGGTCCATCCTCGTAGTCTGATGAATGAAGATTATTGGAGATAAATTTCACTTCCATCGAAGTTCAGTCTGAAGCTTAGTCTAATGCAGCTAATAATTACGGAAGAGCTTCAACTAAAAATTTTCTCTCTAGCAGCCGGATTCATTCAGTGGCCGAACTATCCAGCGGATAAACCTAGCCGAACTTTTCAGCGGTCGATCCCCAGCCGAACCTCTTCAGCCGCCCGAACTTCTCAATAGCCGAACTCCTTCCGGACTCTTCTAGCAGTCGAGCTTCTACGGAAGCCGAACTTCTTCCGGACTCCTCCAGTAACCAAGCTTTTATGGAAGCCAAACTCCTTCCGGACTCCTCTAGCGCTTGGATTCCTATAGGAGTCGAACTCCTTCCGGACCGTTCCTTCAGAAGGATTCCTATAGGCGATCCCACTACTGAACGGTTATAATTATCACGATAATTATGATTATCATTTATCAAGACAATCACGATCGACATTTATCAAGATAATCACGATCGGCATTTATCAAGATAATCACGATAGTCATTAATCAAGACTGTTACAATAGACTCTGTCTATAAGAAGGGATCTCCAGATACGTTTTCTTGAGGCTTTTCTTCTCCTTCCCGAAACTCTGTCGAACTCCTCTCTAAGCACTCCATGTATGTTGGTCAGAAGAACTAACTTGACCGTCGGAGGGTCCTACCGAAGCCACCACCACCGACTCCGGATGAAACTTTATTTTGCAGGTCACTGATGGTGACCTCGTCTTCCTCGACTCCAGCTCGATCTAGCGTCAACCAAATTCTGCACCAACAGAATTGGCGCTAGAAGGAGGGCCCTTTGTTCTTGAGATTTTTTTAATCTTAAAGGAATGCTCAGTAGTGATCTAGAGTTTTTCCCAGAAAAAAATGCCTCTCAAGAAAGCTTCGATCCAGCGATCAACGACTTCTGTAGTTAGATTCCGTCCAGATACATCAGTTTTCGCTTTAGCTCCGGTAACTCAAGCTCCACCTGCAGCCATAGTGGATTCGGAGCAGTTTAACCTACTGATGCAGCAGATTCAGGATCTCACCGAGATGGTATAGACCATGCGGCAGCCCCCAATGGCGACTCCGCCAAGAAATCCACCATTAGATTGTCGAAAATCGATCCCAAGGAAGAGCATTTGGGCTAGCATGCCTGTCGCCGTTAGGAAGAAAAAATAGAGAGTAGAGGATTCAAGTTTGGATCATAGTTCTCCTCTAGAGGAGATCTTCCTCATCTATAGTCGGAAGCCCTCTAACGTCTGCGACCGAGACGACGTCCTCAATCACAAACTATGGAAGATAGACCGACAGATTGAGGAGCTCAGCCACGTTGCCCCAGCTCACCATGATGATGTTCGCACCAATTCTTCTTTCTCTCTCCAAATTATACAAGAGCCCGTTCCACCGAACTTCAAGCTCCCTCAACTTGAAAGCTACGATGGAACTTCTGATCCGATTGATCATCTAGAGGCCTTCCGGATCATGATGCTGCTTCATGATGCATCAGACGTCATATTATACTGAGCTTTCCCATCTACCTTAAAAGAAGCAGCAAAAAATTGGTACTCAGCGTTGAAGCCGAGTATGATTTTCTCTTTTGATCAGATGAGCTATCAGTTCGTGGCTCACTTCGTCAGCAGCCGACGTCCGCGTCGAAATTCGAATTTCCTGATAAATGTCAAGCAGAAAGAGAGAGAATCCATTCGGACTTATGTCATCTGATTTAATGCTGCGGCATTGGAGATTCGGGACCTAGACCAGTCTGTTGCAATGGCCGCGCTCAAGGACGGCCTTCAAAAGAATGATTTGCTATTTTTTCTAGAAAAGAAGTATCCCAGAAACTTTGTCGATCTGCTAGCCCAGGTCGAGAGATATATCCATGCAGAAGAAGCCTACAAATTGAAGGACGAAGAAATTGCAGGAGAGCGGTGGGCGGACGAGTCTAATAGACCCACCGTCGATGGAGGGCCGAGTGAAGTTCGACCGCACTCACGGACTCCCCTCGGGCGCAAGCAAGCCCGAACTCCTCGAGCTCGTCATCAAAAAAGCCCCGACAGAAGGGTGCGAAGAAGTCCTCTCTTCGAAAGATTCCACAACTATGCCCCTCCTAACGCTCATCGAACTCAAGTTCTAATAAAAATCAAGAGTCAGCTACCAAGATCAGAAGAATTACGGTCTCTTCCGAACAAGCGCAATCGAAGCAAATACTGTCTCTACCACCGTGACCATGATCATGATACTGAGAAATGCATTAAACTTCGAGACGAAATCGAGGAGCTCATCAGAAAGGATCGGCTAGGTCAATTTCTCCGACGCCAGCCTAAAGCAGGAGAAGATCGGCCAAGGGTGCTACCGTAGCTAGGAACAATAAGGAGGTCGGTCGCCTTCCAGTGTCATCAACATTACTCCTGAGGGGCTCGGTACCTCGGCGAGCCATCATCTCTCAGCCTCAAAGCCAATAGAAGTTTGCTCCAAATTGAGAAGGCCAGCATGAAATAGAAGAGGTCATCCGGCCCAGATCTTATCGCCTAAAGGAACTCGAAGGAACAACGCTCCTACGATCCTAAAATGCAAAGAATTTGGGAACGTGCTGCCAGTAATTTTTCTTCAATTCAATAAAATTCCTCCTTTTCGATATTATTATTTTTTGGTGCAAAAGCTATGTGATGATAGAGAAGAAGCAATCAATAGTGGCCGTGTTAGGAAGAGGAGGAGAACCTTGTCCTAACATGAGCAGGATGAAGTCCTTCAACCTCAGCTAGAGATAGGATCTCTTCCGAGCGTCCGAGTCAATCTCAGCTAGGGATAGGATCTCTCCCGAGCGTCCGAACTTCAATCTCGGCTAGAGATAAGATCTCTTCCGAGCGACCGAGCCAACCTCGGTCAGAGATAAGATCTCTTCCGAGCGACCGAGCTTCAACCTCGGTTAGAGATAAGATCTCTTCCGAACGATCGAGTCAACCTCGGCCAGAGATAAGATCTCTTCCGAGCAATCGAGCTTCAACCTCGACTAGAGATAAGATCTCTTCCGAGCGACCGAGCCAACCTCGACTGTAGGAGATAAGATCTCTCCGAGCTTCAACCTCGGCTAGAGATAAGATCTCTCTCGAGCGATCGAGTCAACCTCGGCTAGAGATAAGATCTCTTCCGAGTGACCGTGCCAACCTCGGCTAGAGATAAAATCTCTTTCGAGTGACCGAGTCAACCTCGGCTAGAGACAAGATCTCTTCCGGCCATGTTAGGAGCAGGAGGAGAACCTCGTCCTAACATAAGCAAGTCGAAGGTTTCATTTATTTTAGACGAGATATGGGGAGAGGCCCTGACAATGGCCCTTATGTGCCCCCACAGTCCGTTAGAAATAGGAAGAGAATCTCGTCCTAACGCGAGCAAAGTCGAAGACCTCGTTTATTTTAGACGAGATGGGAGGAGAGGTCCTGTCAATGGCCCTTATGTGCTCCCACAGTCCATTAGGAACAGAAGGAGAACCTCGTCCTAATGTGAACAAAGTCGAAGACCTCGTTCATTTTAGATGAGATGGGGGAGAGGCCTTGTCAACGGTCCTTATGTGTCCCCACAGTCCATTAGGAACAGGAGGAGAACCTTATTTTAACGTGAGCAAAGTCGAAGGCCTTGTTCATTTTAAATGAGATGGAGGGAGAGGTCCTAACAACAACCCTTATGTACCCCCACAGCCCGTTAGGAATAGAAGGAGAACCTCGTCCTAACGTGAGCAAAGTCGAGGACCTCATCCATTTCGATTATTTTAGACGGGATGAGAGGAAAGGCCTCGAAGACGATCCCATTATGCTCGACAACGACAGGAGACAAGATCTCCCCCGAGCTTCAACTATACTTTCAACCTCGGCTGGAGATAAGGTGCATAGCCTTGAAGAAGACTTCGGCAGTCGCCCTTTTTGTACTCTCTTCCTTCGAGTTTCGAACTCGAAAGTGGGAAGACTATTGTTGGGGATAAATCTCGCTCCCATCGAAGTCCATTATGAAGCTCAGCCTAATGCAGGTGGTAATCACGGAAGAGCTTCAATCAAAAATTCTTTCCCTAGCAAACAGATTCATTCAGTGGTCGAACTACCCAGCAGACAAACTTAACCAAACTTCTCAGCAGCTGAGCTTCAGCCGAACTCCTTCCGGACTTCTCCAACAGTCGAACTTCTACGAAAGCCGAACTCCTTTCGGACTCCTCCAATAGTCGAACTTTTATGGAAGCCAAACTCCTTCCGGACTTCTCCAGCAATCGAGCTACTACGAAAGCCAAACTTCTTTCGGACTCCTCTAGCGGTTGGATTCCTATAAGAGTCGAACTCATTCCAAACCGTTTCTTCAGACGAATTCCTACAGATGATCTCACTACTGAATGGTTACAATTATCACGACAATTATGATCGATATTTATCAAGACAATCGCGATCGGCATTTATCAGAACGGTTACGATAATTATTAATCAAGGCAGTTACAACAGGCTCCGTCTATAAGAAGGAATTCTCAGATACGTTTTCTTAAGATTTTTCTTCTCCTTTCTGAAATTATGCCGAACTTTTCTCTGAGCACTCCATGTCTGTTGGCCAGAAGAACTAATTTGATCGTCGGAAGGTCCTATCAGAGCCACCATCATCAACTTTAGATGGAATTTTATTTTACGGATCATCGACGGTGATCTCATTTTTTTTCAACTCTAATTCGATTCGGCAATAATCAAATTCTATATTAATAAAAATTATTAAGTAATCAAAAATTAAATCTATCCTCCGCTTGTAGTTGCATGTGGATATTTGAAAAAGTACAAAACCGAGAGTCTCGGTCAAAAGAGACGGGCCCAGTCCCGCAGAATAAGAAATTAAGTCCAGGTTACCCCCTCCAGGTCCCAAAACGCCCGCTTGTGCAGCAAGAATTTCTTTCTGAAAACTTCACCCACAGACGTGACATGTACCAAAGAAGCCACGGGATATTAATTTCATGGGAAAATTATTTTTTAACCCTTCAACTTTGCGCATACTGTTCAGTGAGGTCCATCAACTTAGTTTTCAGTATAATGCGATACTTCCGTGAAGGAGAGCTTTAACGAGTGATTCACATGACCATCATCCAGCATTCCAGGGTGGCTTGAAATTTACCGATACTCCTAAAATGCCCTTGACATCTGAAGCAAGCGGAGAAAGCGTCCATCCGATTCTGTTGGTCCCCACTAATCTTGCTCGGGCTTCTACGGCACCCATGCTCCTCGTCTCCCACCCACCCTTGCCGCTCTCCATGGGTCCCACGATATGTGCAAAGATGTAATTCTCATCCAATCGGACCTGCGTCTCCATTCCCCGTTCGCCATTTCATTTTGTTCCCGGCTGGAGAGAGGTCTCCGCCCCCTAGCTCGAGAGAGAGATCAAAGCGCCTCACCCCGCAGGTTCAGGTTGCCTCTTTTTCTCTTCTTTATCTTACTCGGTCTTTTTATTTTTTTTTCCTCCCGCAAGCCTAGCATTCATTCTTCAATTTATTGCTAGCTATTTGCTTACCGCCTATTGGTTTTCCTCATGGTTTGGTTTGATCTTATGTTTCTTATAGTTAATTTGTTGTTGCCATTCTGGTTTTGTTTTGGATCCTATTCTTGGATTTGTTATAGAAGAAATTGATCAGAAATAACAGTCCATGAAACAACATCCCGTTCGAATACCTAATCAAATAGCTCTCTAGCCTTCTCTATCTCAACCTTGCTTTGCATATCGAGTGATCATTATGTTCCAAGGGACGGACTCATCGAACCACTGATGAGCAGCATTTAATCTGCCTCTTCTTGCATAGCCTGCACAAAAAGAGCAGATTGAGCAACCATACCCCATCTCTGAGGTCGAGGACCACTAGCAGTTACCAAATCTCTACAATTTGCATGTAGATCCATGAGAGTATTCCTCAAGATTTTGCATGGAATTCCAATCCAAGCTTCAAAATCATTCCATGCATCCAGGGTCTAGCATAGGCCGATTTGAGCTTGGTGCAGGCCTTGAGGAAAAAGAGGAAGGTGATAAGCTATCATACTTTCCACCATCAAGTACCAAGAAGATGGCATTTGAAAGATAATTTTCTGTAATTCCATTTGAAGAATTTCTTCTCATTAAAATGAGAACTGGAGATCTATACAAGAGCTCGACGATAGAAGGGCCGCACCGCTCCTCCATCCGTTTTTAAAAAACAAAAAAGCTCGGAGGAACAACCAAAAAGATTAAATCAAAAAAAAGGGAAGCGGGAAGAAAAATAAGGGAGGAACAGCAAGATGCCAAGGCATATAGGAGAGGAGCACACCCAAAACAAAGCATCGGAAACGCTCCGTCGTCCGGTCCTCGCTTCCTCTTTTTCCACCTTGTTCTTCTCTCATCAGCCCCAGCTTCGGATTCATGTTATTCTTATTATCTCCATCACTACTCCGAATCACTGTCCATGCTCTCCATTCCCTTCAACCCTCTTCGCTTCTGCACCCAAAACCAACGAAATAATCATTGCGACCACCCACGAGATTCCAGAATAAAATAATAACAACAAACAAAAAATAAAACAGATCTGAGGGGAATCCGTTTCGGTCCAAAGGGGAAAAAAAAAAAGGCAAGGGTTGAGACCATCAATGAGGACACCACTCACCAAACATCAAGGTCCCACGTGACAGGGAAAGCCAACCAAATAATTTTGAGTTTGGATCCGTTTCCAGCCCGCGCTTGGACTGGAGAGTTCCTGTTAGCCGATCACGGCAGTCCGTATTTACACTGACGGCCGTGATCTAGCAGGCCAACCATAATACATAATGGCAAATCACGTGAACTCCGTTCGATCACGGACTTCGCACTACACATATCGACGGCCGTTATTGGCTAACAGACCCTCTATTATTTTTCCCCTTTTCTTTCAAATTTATTATTTATTTTCATTAGCCTTCAGTCTAAAATAAAAACGAAAACCGAAGGTAAAGCAAAAGAGATAAGGCACGGAAAGCGGCGTTTCGATCGGACGGCTGGAACAAAAGCACATGGTTATGGAGCATCCAGGTAAGGTCCAAAAGGCAACCTGAGTCCTTCAGGCAAACGGACGGTCGTATCACAACACACCAGACGTCCATGTACTATTACTATAAATTAAAGAAGGAAACAGTAATATAAAATGAAAAGAAATCAAGGAGCGAAGATTCGAGGAAAGGAGGGGAGCAAAATAAGTAACAATAATAATAATAATAATACCTTCTTCACACATTTCTTCTCCCTCACTTCATACCGTCCTCTGGTCAAGTCCGAAAGCCACATGCCTGGAAAACAATACTGCACCCATGCCCAAAAATATACAACAAATTAGACAAGACCATAGAAATAAATAAATAAATATTAATAAAAAAGAAAATGTGAAGATAAAGCCGGTACAAATTCCGATAGCAAAATAGATCAAAGAGATTTAGAATGGACGGAGACCTGGAGGGTTTTATCAATGTTCTTGGCCCGTTTCTTGGGGCGCTGGGGGAGCTTGGTGCCCTTCATCGCCAAGAAGTCGTCCTCTTTCTCCTTCCTCGAGAGGGAGATGTAGATCCTCGGCCACTCGAAGTTCTCCAGGTTCACCTTCTCCCCCGCGGTGGCCGCCGCGTTGCTGCCGCCCGCCTCCTGGTCGGACGGCGTCTTCGAGTCCGCCGGATTCGCATCCGCAGCGGTGCCGTTGGGAGCCCCCTTCTGGGTCTTCTCCGGCGGGGAAGGTGGGGATCGCTTCTCGGATCTCGACAGGCCGCCCGATCGCTCTTCGACGCCCCTGATCATGGCGAGAAAAAGGAGAACAAATTTTTTTTTTAGAGGCCTGAAAGGAAAGGTGGGAAATGGACGGGAAGAGGGTACAAGCCCGTTGGCTACTAATGTGCCTTTGATGCCACTCAAAAGATATTGAAAGTAGTAATATTTATAGCCCACAGTAGTGTCTCCGAGGCGATACAAAAGGGGCAACGCAATACGAGCTCTCTGCTCATAGCGAACACCGTCCTAACAAATTAAGCTACTAAACTTTCAGAAAAAAAATTACAAAAATAAAAAGAAAAATTTCTGAATGAAGAAACAGCTAGGGTTTGCTATAACGAGAAAAGATCCCAAAATATTTCCACAGGGGAGGAATATTATACTGTCGAGACAAAGATGTCACGAACAAGAAAAAGATTAGCGACTGATGGAGGGAAAAGAAAAACGTAAAGATGCCCGTAGGGGCAACAAGGTATTTTAAGTGGGATTCAAGCTTTCGATCACATGGAACCGAGAGAGAAGGAAACAAATAATCGGATAGGATAGGATCTTTAGCTAAGACGGCAGCCATTAAAAACTAAACAGCCTCTAAAAATAACTTTACCTTTTACCACCGTTGGTAAAACCCACAGCGATACACCAAAACCACGAGTACCCAACCAAAAAAAAGAAAGAAGCATGATATCAAACACACTACTTTTTTTTTGCTCTCCACGTCAAATGCACAAAAGCATACAACTAAAAAAAGCCAAAAAATTCGTCTATAGAGAGACGGTATCGTGACAACCAAGCCGGAATGAAACAATAATATCAAATAAAAATAAAAATCCAACAATCCGCCACCCTTCTACAACCCAGAGGCCAAAAAGAGCCCATCTATCAATGAACGAGCTCTCCAGACTCCACGCACCTAGCACAAAAGCACCGGCCGCTCTTTCCCCCCTCCAACCACAGAGTAGCGTAGGAAAAAAAAAGTCAGGGAAAAATAATATTCTAACAAAAAAAGAGAGGGATGATAGAGTGGAGATAAAATTACTAGAAAGCCGGATATACCTCATGATCGAAGAGGACATGGCGTCGCGGGAGGGCAAGCAAGGCCGGAGATTAGCGCCGCGGGTGTAGGACCCACAGGGCGGGGGCATCGCCGCAGACGCGGCGGCGGCGGCGGCGAGCTTCTCCGCCCCGGCGGCCGCCGATCTCCGCTGGATCTTGATCATCTGGCGCGAGTGTACCGATTCATTCCCGGCAGCCGCCCGGCTCTCCGCTCTCGAACCCCGAGATCTCTTCTTGTGGCCCCACTGGAGCAGCACATCCCCGCTCCCTCGCGACACACCGTTGATCTCATGGTGGTGACTCGGGGCTTTCGCGACCGGCGGAGTGGAGTCTGCGGCAGCATAGGGCAGTTGGTTCTCGGACTGGGAGGAGTCGGAGGGGAAGGGGACGTGGGGAAAGTGGTGATCCTGGAGCGCGGTCGATCCCGACCCAGAACGCCTCGGAGGTTTCCCTTCGAAGGGGGAGTAATTTGGGATCCGCCCACCGGTGTCGGCGTCGTCTTCCTTGCAGGTTCTCAGGCTGTTCTTCCTTCCATTGCTGATGGGGACGCAATCTGGGCTAACTCTGTATCTGCTAACAAATCGAACAGAAGAAGAGGTCATCAATGCCACCAAAAAGAACAATATTTGGAGGATCTAATGTTACAGCTATCAAAAATGACCAGAAATGCAGATCAAAGAAGGATTCAGACGGAAGGCATCAAAATCTAGCCCTCAGACAAGAGAAAAAGATTATGAAATGTGGATCCTTTCTATTCCAGAGGGCATTGAGGTCTTCCGATGACCAAAATCCAAGCTTCTCGCTAAACTTACAGCAGGGAGAAGATTTTGCTTGATTTCTTAGGTAATTTCCGAAGAAAACATTGAAAAACAATGGGATCAATACAACTCCGAAGAACTCCATCCTGAGATTCGAATATAGGCAATCAAATAGAAATCTTATAGAGAAGAAGAGCAGGTAGCGAAAAAGAGGGAGATGGAACCAAAAAAAATTATATCTTCTGAAAGCCAAAGCACAAAGCATGGGCCTATAAGACGAGAACATACATAAAAACTTCTAAAACTGTAAATCTACCGGAGGTCCTTGAAACACAGAAGGCAAATGAAATGAAAACGCATGACAACCCGCAAGAATCCTACTTCTCCACATCAAACGGAAAAAACTAAAAAAGGGGGAAAAAACTGAGGAGGAAAGGTTGTACAGAAGGAGAAAAAGAAAGAAAAGAACCCAGCAACGTAGAGATGGAGCCTGGCCGCCAAGCGAATTCTTAGCATGTCCACTCCCATCGCCAGAGATCTAAAAGAATCATCACTGGAAGATAATTTTGATTAAATTGCAAGCAAAATCAAACCAGAAACTAAGAAGAAGAGGAATAAAACAAAAGAAAATAAGGGAAGCTTTAGATTTCCATCCAAATATTAGCCCTGCTTTCCTTACACCCCAGAATTCTCCCAAATGACTCGAGAGAAACCCGACCACCTCTCGCTTCGTCTTCAAGGGAAGACCGAAATCCGGCAATACTCCGCCAGAAATCCACATAGGAGGCAGACAATAACAATCCAGCACTACTCGATCTGGAAACTATAAGGTTTTCAGAGAAAACCACCAGAAAAATGGCAACAATAACCGACACAAAGGCACCAGTGGGGGGAAGAGAGCGATCCGAAACCCCACCGGAAATCAGATGTCTCGCCGGGAACCGACAGTTGCCCTCCTTTTCCGGCCAGAAGCCTAAAATGACGAATCAACAGCCCATAAGAACAACAACTAAAACAAGAAGGTAGAAACTCGAATCGCCTAACTCCCGAAAAAGCCACGCCGGACTCGGCGTAAGGGAAGCAAATCGTGCCGGAACCGACCAACTTCCGCTCCCAAAACCCCACAAACTGGATCTACAACCAGAGACCCGCCGGAATAGAGAGCAATCTCCGCCCAGCGAAGCGTTCAAGGCTTCCATCGTCGCCTCTAGCATCCAGCGATCTCTTTATCAGCAAGAAACGAAACAAAACATCGATCTCAAGCGAGGAGACCTCACGAGGACGAATCCAAAACCTTCGAAATTAGAACGCCATGAAAAGAGACCAAAGCAGAGAGATAGATGGAAAGAAAGAGGAGGAGAGATCGAGCGATCGGAGCAAACCTCATCATGTCCAATGCCGAGGGGATTCACCGAGCGGTCGCCGTTCAAAACTCTCCAAAAATCGCATCCCTTCCTCGAGAGAAGAACATCGATGGCTAGGTCTCTTAACCTCAATCTTTCGCTCTTAGATGCGAAGCGTAAGTTTCAGAGAAGCAGAAGAAATCTTCAGGAGTGACGAGAAGAATTGCTCTAAAGAAGAAAAAAAGAGGGAGGGAGTCAGTTCGGAGAGGGCGGAAGAGGTAGCAATGGGGCGATGCAGCAGAAACGGGGTTAAAATAGCGGCCTGATCGAACGGGGCCTTCCCACTATACCCCGCTTCTTGTTTACAATTTCCGAAATGCCCCTCCTACCTGGGGGCTTTTCCGAAATTAGGATTGATGGCTACGGGCATTTCTGAAACAAGAAAGATCCAGTTTACGCTTCGTGCGTGAATTACTTATCCTAACTTGTTCCCGTATAATAATCTCCATGCGATCACAAAGATCCGCCGTCCATGTTCTCTGAAAAAGATATCGCCCTCGATTCCATAAGACTCTTTATGGTGACCGTCAGCTGGAATTGCTGATACTCGCTGTCGCTTATGTGTCAAATTCTAATATCACCCCGGTTATTCAGAAAAGCTCACTCCTCCTTTTTACACCTAATGGCAGGTTTCCAGCGATTCCCGAAGCACTGGACCGGTAATTCTGCAGCCACCGTTCATAGCCGGTTCACGACCGGGTGATAGGCTGATGGAATCCATTATCCATAACGGCCGTTATAACTGTTCAAAAATATTTACCACTAAATATGATATAACAAAGAAAATTATATGGCCGGCCCGCATACGTTTGGCCGGCGTGGACGAGGCTTACCCGCATGAAGTATTTTCTGCAAAATAGTGTTGCTCAAGTAACAATTGTTATTTAACCATTATTTGTTATAATAAATATTAAATTTATAATTAAATATTATTTAATATCATTTCATCTTGTCTTTATTTGCTATCTAATGCATTGCGATAAGTATTATTTTGCCTTAAAAAGTTTCATAAAAAATATTTAATTAAGTATGACACTATAAAGCAACCTGCCATATTTTTTTTATTTTTTTTGTTTAAAATAACATAATAATCTAAAATTCAAGGTATATAGATCCCAAGAAAAAGCATAAATATCGATATTTTTTCAGATATGTTAGTAGGATATTTTTTTAATAAAGTAGATATATTAAATTAAATTAAATTAAATATAAATAAATATATTTATAAAAAATAATAAATATTAAAAATTGAATAAAAAAATCAAGCGTAGATATTCATAATATCGATATATAAATAGCCATTCAAACAGCAATTTTATTAATTTCTCGATAAATATTAACCGGATAATTTATTCCATAACTTAGAATCCTAGGGTTGCCAACATGTCAAGCTGCCACTTCCACGGATACAATTCTGAATAATAAATTAATAAAGAGTGAGAATATCAAATCCTGACTTGAAATGTATTAATAATTAATACACTACCTTATTTACCCTAATTATTCGTTTCTCTTTTAATTTCGACAAAACTATAGATGGCTCGAATCCAGATCCTATATCCGACGGGCGCCAATCCAAATGCATCCTGTACGTCTGTTCTAGGGCAAACAAGCTTCCATTCCCAGCCGTCCGATCGAGATCTAACGAATAAAATTCGTTCTTTAACTCCCTCAGCGGGAAGCGCGTTGTCTTTTGGGACGCGGTCCCGATAATTACGGTATTAGAGCGGGAGGTTTGACGCCACCTGGGTAGCGATTCTCTCGATTCTATTTTTCTTAATTTACTCCGACGAAAAGATCTCGCCACCTAAAATAATATATCGGGAGCCAGAAACTACAACCCCACGATCAAGATTGTACGGCCAGGGATTGAGCTAGCGATTGATGTGAACCCACCAGCGAATCAATCAATCGGATGGACGGCTATGACGGATGTAGAAGGGCGAGCCACATTTGGATTACCTTGACCCGCAGGACACTGTAACTCGTGCACGTTGGATTCGAGGGATCCCATTAACCGCGCGCGCCTTGGGACCCACCTGGGCCCCACCAGTGACGACGGATTAGTAATTATTATTTGGAAATAACGCAGTAACAACGCCTGCATGTGAGTCTCATACATTCGTTAGGAGTTCTGATGGCTGTCACTGTGTTACATGTCTCGCACATACTTTTTTTTTTTTAAATAATAGTTGGAAAGGAGCATGTTTTTGTCATGCTGATGGATGGGAGGTGTCACGCCGAATGGATGATCTTGATCGTGTGATGAATATGGGTTTCTCCTCGGATGGTGACGCAATGGATTGTCCCCACCATTAATTATATGATAAATTTAACTTTTCCTTCATCATAGTTAAAAGAGTATAGTTGGTAATGCAAGCACCATCTTTAATAACAAAGAAATTCATGCCAAGAAAAAATATATATATTAAAAAATTTGCAAATACAGTAATAAGTTTTGTAAATTTATATTTTTAAAAATTTATTAATTTAAAAAAAATAAATAAAAATAGATTCTTCTAAAAAAATTTCTAACTAAATATATCCTTAAATGAATAATATTAAATAGAATAACGCTAAATATTTGAGATCTCTGGTTAGACATAATTTATACTTTTAACATATAAACTAATGCTTTCTCTTTGATGTACATGCATGTGCATTTCTTAAAATCTAGTAATATGATAATTATGAATATTTTTATTTTTGACAGTAGAGCAAATTAATACCTACAAAAAGCCTTTTATGCTGCTTATCCAAAAAAAAATCTTGTACCACTAGATATATTTTTTTTTTTTAAAGTTAAGGTTTATCATTTTTTTGATGAAAATGTTTATATTTTTCACATTAAATGTTTTGGATGTGATGAACATTTATAATAAATAAGAGAATAGAAAATTTTGGCCAAAAAATAGGTAAGCTATCAACATTGGAAGCATTGGAAAACCATCATAGTTAAATGATTGAAATTAAATATTTTTGGCATTCTAAAATTATACGACAATAGATTTGGTAATTTTTTTTAATGGGTATAAAAAAATGGCATCCATGAAAAAGTTTATATATATATATACATATATGATATTTTTTTTCTTTCCTCTTTCCATTCTTCTCTTCAAATTATTTAAAAAACAAAAAAAACAAAATTATAGCTGTCTACCCTATGAGGCCGTTAACTAATGTTGGAAGAAATTTTAGTCATCTTGAACAAATTTTGAAACTATAGGTAACCTAAATCATTTTGGAAAGTTGGGTAACCTTAAGATTAGTTCAACTTCGATAGCTAGGAGCCAGATGAAATGAATTTTATGAAATCATTATAGTTACAAGCTGAAGATATATTAATAAAAATTAAATTTTCTTTTCATAAAAAACATGAAGTCTATAATGCAATTATAGTAAATAAAATTAGAAGCTACTGCAGTAAGGCAGTAGAAAATGGAGTGTGCTAGCCATTACATTGTTCTCATAGGAGAATCCAAAGCCAGGGTATGAGACAACTTGCTTGCTGATTGCCGATATCTTGACTTCTAGTTCCAGAAAGGGACATCAAAGTCAATTGCAAGCACCTCTCTTTGCCAAAAGCTTCGTATCTAACAGCGGAGTTTTTACCATAACCTTTGACTTCCAAACCATAGACCTAATCGAGAAAAAATAAAAGACAGAACCCTTTTTTGCACCCAGCTGAGTTGACCAAACCGTGACATGGGAATTGGTTTGAGTGCCAGATCTGGACCGCTCTCTGCCTGCATGGGTCTGGTTTCCTGGCAACTTTGGACCGAACCCATGTTAGCCTCATCAAAGTCTTAACCACACCTCAAGTGCCCAGGCCAAATTATAAGATGGGGTTAGACCAACAGCTGGGCCCAAACCTACTAAACCCACTTCAGGTCCCCAGGATGGAGGAAAAGTCTGTACAAAATAAAGAATGGATGGCGCACAAGGTGAACCAGATCTACCACGAACCTAGGATGAATTATGCTATCACACATAAAAAAAAAAAAAGAGAGAGAAGAAAAACTGGATTAAATTCATCCTCGATCCACACTAAACCTCCTTATAAATTTCTCTGGAGAGAGAGAGAGGGAGAAGGATAGAGAAAAGGAAACCAAAATCACTACAAAAAGGCCAAAGGAAATTAGGTTCACTCCAAATTCACCGTGCTATGTCTTGCAGCCATCTTATTTTTATTACTCTTTCTATCTCATTTTTATTACTCTTTCTATCACATAGAAAAGGTATATCAAAAAATACATGATTTAGTCTAAAAAAATAGAGAAACCAAAAAAAACTCTTGATTTGGATGGTACAATCATTCACGCTAATGGCAAACTGTAAGGTTCGATTACGAAGGGCATAGCCTATATATAATTTCTCATAAGCATTGACTTAATCTGTTGGGGATCTAGAGCTCAACCTAAATAAGTACGGGATGGATGTATAAAAGAGCATGGGAATAGCCCAAATCTAATGATATATAGAGAGGAGAAATTATTAGGTGCTCCATGTCTACTAAGAACTTAGGATGCATTTGCTATTATACAAAAAAAAAAAAGAAAATAGAAGAAAAAAAGGATTAAATTCATCATAGATCTATAGTTGACCTAGTCCACCATAGAAAGAGAGAGAGAGAGAGAGAGAGAGAGAGAGAGAAACCAAATTCACTATAAATAGGCCAGAGGAAATTAGGTTCACTCCAAATTCACTACATTATGTCAACCATCTCATTTTTATTACTCTTTCTATTGCATAGGAACGATATATCAAAAAATATATGGTCTAATCTAGAAGAATAGAGAAACCAAAAAAAACTCATGATTTGGATGGTACAATCATTCACATTAATGGCAAAGTGTAAGATTCAATTATGAAAGGCATAGCCTATATATAATTTCTCATAAGTATTGGCTTTAATCTATTGGGGACTTGGACTTTGACCTAAATAGGTTCGGGATGGATGTACAAAAGAGTGTGAGAATAGCCTAAATCTGATGATATATAGAGAGGAGAAATTATTAGGTGCTCCAGATCTACTATAAACCTAGGATGCATTTGCTATTATACAAGAAAAGAAAAAAGAGGAAGAAAAAATGATTAAATTCATCATAGATCTACGGTTGACCTAGTCCACCATAGAGAGAGAGAGAGAGAGAGACCAAATTCATTATAAATAGGTCGGAGGAAATTAGGTTCACTCCAAATTCATCACACTATGTCAGCCATCTCATTTTTATTACTCCTTCTATCGCATAGGAACGGTATATGAAAAAATACATGGTCTAATCCAAAAGAATAGAGAAAAAAAAAAAAAAAAAACTTGATTTGGATGGTACAATCATTTACATTAATGGCAAAGTATAGGGTTCAATTATAAAGGGCATAGCCTATATATAATTTCTTATAAGTAGTGGCTTAATCTATTAGGGGACCTAGACCTTGATCTAAATTGGTACGGGATGGATGTATAAAAAAAGTATGGGAATAGCCTAAATTCGATATTATATAGAGAGGAGAAATTATTAGGTGCTCTAGATCTACTATGAACCTACGATGCATTTGCTATTATACAAAAAAAAAAGAAAAAAAGGAAGAAAAAAGAATTAAATTCATCATAAATCTATGGTTGACCTAGTCCACCATATATATATATATATATATATATATATAGAGAGAGAGAGAGAGAGAGAGAGAGAGAGAGAGAGAGAGAGACCAAATTTACTATAAAAAGGCCAGAGGGATGTTAGGTTCACTCCAAATTCACCATATATCTTGCAGCCATCCCATTTTTGTTACTCTTTCTATCTATCGTATAGGAACGATATATACATGATTTGAGCTAAAGGAATAGAGGGGAAAAAAAAAATCATGGTTTGGATGATACAATCATTCACACTAATGTCAAAGAGATGGGTTCAATTATGAAGGGCATGGCCCATACATAAATTCCTGCAAGCATTGGCTTAATCTGCTGGGGGAATGAGAAAGATATGTTGCCATGACTGACCTTTGATGATGGATCATAAATTCATAATACCAGAAATTATCATTTGCAGCTCCTGATCATGGTTCATGCTGCACATTGCCACAATCTCCCAATTGGCTCCTCCATTCTCATCTCTTTCAGATCCTTTTTCTTTAATGCTCGAGTCCTTTGGGAGGAATTAAGCAAGATTCATCTTCTGGTTGAGAGTTCTAAAACCAAGGGCATCAAGCCTTAACTCTTTTATTAAGATTACTGAGATTGGCTTATTGAGGCCTCATCCACCAATTTCCTTACTAATGGTTACCTCCGATTTCATCCTAGCATTACCTAATGCTGAAACCTTAACTGGCTGTCCATCAGACATCAACCCTCCCACCATTTCACCCTGCTACCAGGGGATGGCGATGATTTGTCCTCCCACTTAGATACAATAGCCTCTAAAATGATCGCTTGCTTAGATTTTCTACTTATTAGATTTTTTTATTTATTTTTTTTCCTACATGGATTTCTTTTGAAGGTGCTTTCCACCTGCAGAATCCTATCTTGTGAGTTTGCAATTTTTTACAGAACATTTTCTAGTAAAAAGTGTGCAAATAGTTGCTCTGCTATTATTATTACATCTAGACTGGATAATTTTTCAACAATTTATCATAGATAACCTGGTTCAGACCACTTTATAAACCGGTTCATCCGAACGCCATTAAATATCATACTACTATTGACAATGGTATTCCTTTTGTTTAAACATGCAGATATGACAAGATGATAACTAACCAAGTTAACGTTGCAATCATCATTAGTTTCTCATCTTTGACGCAGAAATATCGATGCATTGTTAATAGCCAAGCATGTCTTCAATCGAAGTCAAGTACTTAGACATAACTAGCTAAGATTCTGACTAAAAGAGAGCATCCCAACTCCATCTGTTATCATACCACTGGCCTATGAATGCTCATGTTTGCAAGAGAAATAGTCACTATTAATATATTGACAAGACTTCACAAATAAATCGAAGTACTTCAATGCAACCGACCAAACTTCCAACTCTGTTAAATGATGCTCACCGAACCGTTCCTCACAATATGACCACCCATCCCATTATTCAATGAACAACGTCAAACATGATTAAAAAGTCTGAGATCCAGATTTTTAATAACCACATCTGGATCTCAGTTTAATTGTCTAATAGCCACTTCTGTTGTTTGCAATATGCAGTTAGTTGAAATGTCACTTCTAGAACATATATCAACAATATGAAGAATAAGTGAAATAGACTACTTCTGGCACAAGAACAAATAAAACAATATGCCTACTTTGTAAGCTATTGCTTCGAAAGGGGTTTCAAGCCTGGGACCAAAATCAGTTGACTTGAAGGTTGAACGGAGGTAGTAGCACAAAGTTAGGATAAAACTAAAATGATACTTATGCTTCCATCATCGTCTCTTAAAACAAAATTAGGTGAGCTTAAGCAATTTTTCTCTATACCAGGCTCAGCGCATGACAAATTTCAAGAAAAGAAAGCATGGTCAAGCCCAGCAGAACTGAGATCCAGAAGAATAATCCGTGACGAGGCCCTGAAGTGAGGCTAAGGCCATCACCGCCGACAATAATAATTGATGGGAAGAGAAATCCACTCCGAAAGCTTTGTGAAGTACGAGAAGCAATGCGATCAGCTGACACGTGTTAAAGCAATAAAGCAAGCAGGAACACGCACATGCACGCACTTTCTTTATGGCTGCTTGTTCTTTTTATCATCACCCTCCCCCCCACCCAACTTGCCTGCCTTCCCTCTGCACCCCCTGCTATTATTATTATTATTTTAAAAAAGCTTTAGATTACTCAAATCTGAATTTTGATTTACTAGCAAAATATAAAACAAATCAGTGATATTTATTCGTAAGCATGAAATCCTTACCAACAACATGCGCAGTCCCTAGCAGCTGCCTAGTTGATGAACCATGTTTCGTTCTCATACATAAAAATGAAATTTAACCAAAATCAACCTGCAAATTTATTCAGGTTTGTTCTTATTTGGATAGAACAAATATCAACTCTAGAGGCTCATGAATCATGTGAAATGATGCAAGAAGTGACTAAAGGTGATAGCAGAGCGTGTCCTGAGATTCAGATCCATGCAAAGCTCTACAGATACAGTTCCTACAGTCCCAAGGTGACGAATGATTCAAAAACACCAGCACACCCATGCATGGATAATGCTGAAGCGTTTCTGGTAAATTTGTTTTGTATTTCATTTTATTCTAAATCACAAATGCAAGTGGTTTGCCTTTAGACGCTTGAGATTTCAATGGGTCATAGAGGAGTTTATCATTTGTCCAGGTACTTGCACGGTTGATGACTGAAATTTAAAACAAAGTCAGTTTTGCTAACTTATTTACCTTTGGACTTGACTTAGCTTCCACCCCACAATGACAAAGACACAACTATGCTTCTGAGATCCGAAAGACGCTTTCGCCACCTTCACCAAGAATGAAATGGCAGACTCTTGATTGCTGTGAATACTATTTAGAAACCATGCATCGCTAGCTTGCAGTCAAAGAAGAGAGATGGCGAAACAGGAGGAAAGAAGATTTTTAGTACATAAGCGAACTGAATCATTGGTCTGTACAAGAAACCATTGCTAATGAAAACATTATCGAAGATTCTATCTCAGGAGCCGTGAAGGATGCATCAAGATAAGCTTCATAATTTCTTAAACAACATCCAACGAATACTCGGTCTTGCATTTTATTCCGGTGGATACCTACGAGTGGAAATAATCAAAAGTGCATAGACCATGCATTTCCAAGCCAATGCCACCAAAGATGCAGCAATTGCTAAGTAGAAGCCATCATGCACAAGCAAATGTAGGCCTGACATCACAGGACAATTACCTAAGAAATCCACCGGATAATGATCTAAACTCGTCTATCGGAAGAGCCTTGGAACTGATCGCTTTGGTATCTTCCCTTCAAGCTTCAGTCTTCTATATGCTTCTCTGATGTGACAAGGCCTGATAGGCCCACTCTCTTTTCTTTCTGTCATGACTATTCTAGCTGCAATGTTTCAATGGAAATTATTTTAAAATAAAAAAGTATATATCAGGAAAGTAAAAATATGAGAAAAGTACATATGACATATGACATGCAAAATTCAAATATGAAGTTTTGAAGGATCAACGTTTATCATTTAAAAAAAAAAAAAAATCAAGTGATCTAATACCAGAGTATATGCCACATTATTTTACTGTAAATAGAATTTAAAAATGAGGCTGTTGAAAATTGATGGCATAAAGGTGCAACAATGTCATCTGTTTCTTAATTATGGATCTGAAATTCAAAAGACTGAAAAGATGGACCATAGAATATCAACAAAGTCAGATTGGATCATGAAGTGCAACCGTGTGCTAACATCATGTTGATTACCGTATGTCATCAAGAGCGATAGGTAGAATTTATAAGCAAAGGGCTCATAAGGTCATGTTGTTGAAAATATGGTGCAATGAAGAAACTGTGCTGCGTAGAAGAAATGAGAAGGTAAAGGTGCATGCTATAAAAACAGGAAATTTTTATTTGGGGGATAACATATACCACTGACCGAGAAACTCAACTAGCATTCTTGTACCCAGAGCTTAACCATTAGTAAATATTTTAACTTGCCTGTCTCCACGAGCTCTCCAATGAACATTTTTGCTATTCCTGACACCACAATTGTCATGGGTACAGAAATTTTTTGAGTTCCAGTGATGCTTGTTAATAGCTGTAATCAATCCAGACATATTTCATCAGAAAATGAACTCATGAAAAGCTGCAAGATAATTAGAGCAAACAAGTACAACCGAGGCTCCTATGATGCCCAATAGGGCTTATCAGTTAAATATAGTCTAAATTAACCCATCAGTGATCTTGTCCAGCAAACGAAATGCTCCATTCATTCTTCATATAAAAAATATAAAAAAATGGTGCAACTCCAGCTAGTGAAATTAAAATCATAAAATTTAATTGCACAACCAACAAGCAGCAGAAACCTATCTTCCCTTCTTCCTCTAGTCTCTTACCAAGTCCCATGAAATTTTGGGGGTCTCTGGTTGCACATGCCTGTATTGCAGCCAATAAGGTAGCTTTCTCCACCTGCCAGCTGACCTTCTATATGACAGGCCTCCTCTAGTGCCTACTAGAATATTGACACCAATTTTTAAAGGATAGCATAATACCGACAACTGATCACAAAAATCTGTTCAATTGCTCCATTAGACTCAGAGTCCTGACAAAGTTGTGCTCATAGCCAAACAGCCCAAACCACAAGATTGAGATGGCTTGAGATGATGATGATAACGATAATGATGTTGAAGGCATGAACTATTAGAAAGTACTGCTCCTTTTCTTTCAATTTTAAGATAAGCATTGATGTTATAGGCTGATTTTATTGAATCCATCGTTCTCCATCATGACGCATATCGTTCATTGACAGTTCTGCTGAATAGACTCTGTTGCATGCAAAGACAACGCAACCATGATGAGCAAACTAAACCTACAGTGAGAGATCATGCTAGCTATACAGAGTGGATAATGTTTCATGGAAGCATCACATCCAACTTTAGTTGTCATTCTCTACCCTCTATACGGTAATCCTCTGCCTCTATACAGTAATCAGCAAAAGATGAATCAGAGAACAGAGCTGCAAATTTGCCAGCATCAACTTATCTTCAGGTGTAGTGAGATATGAGGCCTTGACTCCATTAGCCTCCTGAGTTTGATGTATTTCCTCCATTGTGCCTCTCATTGTTAATGCATCAATTGCTTCAATTTGTCCATTGCTTCAGCTTGTAACGAAATTGGAATGGTTGAAAATTCTCTAAAATCTCTCATCTAATTATAGGATATTTGTATAGTTCTCTATTCTTCTTCTCTTTCCTTATTCACTATAAATAAAAAATTATAGTAAATAATCATATTTAGAAAACATAACAATTAGATAACAGAATTGATATGATTCATTGTATCTAGACTTTTATTATAAGATTCATTGTATCTAAACTCTTGATGCTCTATATATAGAACCGTTTGTAACATGAAAGATATATACAATTATCATTTTTCAATTATTCTTTCATGGTATTAAAGCCGAAGGAGGAGAAATCCTAACTGCCATCCTCTTTCCTGCAATAGTCCTCTCACCGCCGTCCAGTCTCTGTCCAGTCGGTCTCTTTGTCTTCTCTGTCTGCTGCAGTAATCCTCATCACTGCTTTTTTTTGTTGAACACTGCTGTTTGTTCAAATCAGTAGCCACAAATTTTTTATCTTTTCTGTCTGCTGCTATCTTCCTTTGTCATGTGTCTAGCAAATCAGCAAAGGCTTATCGCTGCCGTTATCCTAGTGTCCAGCCACAGCAGTCGCCAAATTTTTTGCTGCCCTTGATTGGATCTCTCTTCAATCCAAAATTATTATCCAATGACCTCTACTGCCCCAACTTCTGACAGTGTTACAATCTCTAAAGAGCAATATACACGTTTTCTTCAGTTCTAGGCATCACCAGCAAGCTTCCTCATCCATCATTGCTCTGGCACAACATGGTAATCCGACTGCCTGTCATAGTCACTCATCAGGTAATCTTGTTTCTTGGATTTTTGATTCTGGTGTCTCTGATCACATATCTGGGTATAAATATAGTTTTGCCCATATCATTGAGTCACAAACTTTACCACATGTTACTTTGGCTAGTGAATCCACTTCTCCAGTTTGGGATAGGGGAACTGTTTTCCTTCATTCTAATTTGCCCTTGTCTTCTATTTTATAAATTCATGATGTTCTTGTTAATTTAATATCCATTAGCCAATTAACTAAATGATTGCATTGCTCAGTTATCTTTTCTTCTGATTTTATGGTGGTACATAACTTAAAGATAGGGAGGATGATTAGTTTCGATTTTGAGTATTGTAATTTGTATCGACCATCTAGATCAACAATGTATGCAGTTGCTGCTATGCCTCTTCAAATTCACAGCCGATTGGATCATCCCCATCTTCAGAATCTCCAAAAGATGGTATCTACTGTGTCTAGTGTCTGTAAATTAAATTATGAGTCGTGTCAATTAGAAAAGCAAAGTCGCAGTCCTTTTTCTAATTGGTCAAATAAACGTACTTCAGCATCCTTTAATCTTGTTCATTCTGATATTTGGAGATCTAGTAAAATTATTTATTCTATAAAATTTAACTATTTTATCATTTTTATTGATGATTATTCTCACATAACTTGGATGTTTTTATTACATAATTCTAAATTATTTTCAACTTTTACTACATTTTATGCTAAAATTAAAAATCAGTTTCATACATCCATTAAAATTCTTCGAAGTGATAATGCCTATGAATACTTATCTACTAATTTTCAAATCTTTATGACTACTTATGAGATTCTTGATCAGACATCTTGCATTTATACGCCTCAACAAAATGAAATAGCAAAGCGCAAGAATCGTCATCTTGTTGACACAGCATAGATACTTCTCATACATATGCATATGCCTGTTCATTTTTGGGATGTCGCTGGGTTTATATTGTTAAGTATTCTCCTGATAGGTAGGTTGATAGATTGAAGGCTCGACTGGTTGCAAAGGATTTCACTCAAGTGTTTAGCCAAGATTATCTTGATACATTCTCACCTATGGCTAAACTTACATAAGTTTATCTTCTCCTGAGTTTAGCTGCTATCATTCACTAGCCTCTTCATCAACCGGATATTAAGAATGCATTTCTGCATGGTAATCTTAACTAGCATATTAACCCGCACGATGCATGGAGTTTTTTCTTTCTTTCTTTTTTTCTTGGCCTCGAACCTTTGCAAGCTCTCGCCCACTGCCTCCTCATTCACAACCACTGGTTTCGTTCGAAGGACGCCGAGCACATGGAGGACGCTGTAGCCACCCCTCCCATGATCAGATGGCCTAGGTCAACCCCTAGGCGTCGGCAGAGGGGCGGCGCAGGCGGTGGAGGGAGCAAAAAAAAGAAATGATCATCTATGTTTCCGTCTTTCCTCTATTTTTGTTGATTTTTTCCATGTTTTCTGCTCTACTCTCGCCACCATGTCCGCCATCTCTTGCATTTCTTGTTCTTGAGCTCCCTCCGTGTCTGCCTCTTTGCCACCCACAGCGTCAGCTCCACCATCGTCACCACTCACGTCAATGTCACCAACTTCCACTGCATTATCGAATTCTCAATCGCTGATGGCCTCCCCTCTCTATCCACATCATCTCCTTCTCGGACCGCATTGCCCCCGGCCTTGCCCCCGGCCAAGAGAACCTCTCTGCCATCCCACTGGGCGGTGGCAGAGTTAATTAAGATGAAAGAAAAAGTGAGGCAGTGGCGGCAGCAGGAAGGGGGAGCATCCAAAAAAAATAGCGAGTAGGAGATTGGAGCGGTAGTGAAGCCGTAGAGGGAGTGGTGGTATCTCCCACTCCCTTCTCCACCATAGTCACCCATGCCCCCCCTAACCCACCTCCCAATTCAATGCCAGTCCTCTTTAATTAATCCTTTTACCATTTCACCACCCATCTAACCTTCCCCCCAAACTCTTTCTCTCTCTCCCCCCCTTGATAGGAAAAAACCTCAACCATTTCAAGAGTTCGATAAAAAGACTGGAGATTTCGTAGCTCTATGGTGTGCATTACTATTTACAATGACGGATAGGGAGGGCAGGAGGGGGGGAGAGGGGGGGGAGGCGTGTCTCCTCATCATCGTTATTCCGTGCTCTCGCATTAAGAAGGGTGGGGGGGAGGGGGAGAGAGAGAGAGAAAGGCGTGTCTCCTCGTCATTGTTATCTCGTGCTCTCGTATTTTTTTTATTATTATACACGTGGTAGGGTGAGGTACCGATACTTTAGGTATGTAGCGAACAGAGTGAGCCCCTTCGTGTTTTTGTCTTCGAGGACACATGGTTTTCTTAAATGGAGGCAAAAGCTTGAGGCGAGCGCGAAGAGACGGAGGAGGATGCCACGTGTCAAACGGAGGCATCCGCATTGGATGCCTCCATTTTAATATATATATATATATATATATATATTAGATGAGGAGGTTTTATATGAAGCAACCTCCTAGGTATGTTGCTCGGAAAGAGTATGTATGTCGGTTGAAGAAGTCATTATATGGCCTGAAGTAGTCTCCCCGAGTCTGATTTGGAAAGTTCGGCTCTGTTATTCTTCAGTTCGGCTTTCTCAGAAGTACTTCTGATCATTCGATTTTCTATAAGCATTTGGAGTCAGGCAAGCGCATTCTTTTGATTGTTTATGTAAATGACATAGTTATTACTGGTGATGACGGTGATGGCATTACTGCTCTGAAGGGTTATTTACATCAACAATTTCAGATCTAAGATATGAGAGAGTTACGATACTTTCTTGGTATTGAGATTGCTCGGTCTCGTCAGAATATAGTTGTGAATCGGAGGAAGTATGTCCTTGACATGTTGGAAGAGATACGTATGTTAGGGTCTCGTCCTATTGATACTCCCATTGACCCTAATCTACGACTTGTTCCTGGTCAGGGGGAGCCTTTGTCAAATCCTGAAAGATATCGAAGATTAGTTGGAAAACTGAATTATCTTATAGTCACCAATCTAGATATATCTTTTGTTGTGAGTGTCGCCAGCTAGTTTCTTGACTCTCCTACTATTTGTTAATGGGAGGCTATTGTTCGCATTCTTAGGTAACAGGTTATTTTACCAAGATCGTGGTCATAGCCAAGTAGTTGGCTATACAGATGCAGATTGAACAAGATCTCCCTCAGATAGATGATCTACCTCTGGGTATTGTGTCTTTCTTGATGGTAATCTTATTTCATAAAAGAGCAAGAAGCAGGGAGTTCTTGCTCATTCCAATGCTGAGATGGAATATCATGCTATGGATTTAACCACATCTGAGCTAGTATGGTTAAAGTCTCTTTTAGGGGAGCTTGGGGTTATTCAGTCTGAGCCTATGAAGTTGTTTTTTGATAACCAGGATGCTCTTCATATTGCCTCGAACTCTATGTTTCATGAACGTACGAAGTATATTAAGATAGATTGTCATTTTGTTCGAGAAAAGCTATCGTCTGATATTATTTCTACTTTTTTTATGAGCTCTAATAATTAGCTAGCTAATATGTTTACTAAGTCATTGAGCAGTCCGATGATTGATTATATTTGTAACAAGCTGAGGCTCCATAATACTTATTCACTAGCTTGAGGGGTGTTAAAAATTTTCTAAAATCTCTCATCTAATTATACGATATTTGTATAGTTCTCTATTCTTCCTCTCTTTCCTTATTCACTGTAACAAGAAAATTATGATGAATAATTCTATTTAAAAAATATATTAATTAGATAACAGAATTAATATAATTTATATATTTAGATCTTTATTATAAGGTTCATTGTATCTAAACTCTTGATGCTCTATATATAGAGCCTTTTGTAATATGAAAGATATATACAATTATCATTTTCCAACTATTCTTTCAGGAACAAAAGCCTCGAAACCCAGATAAATAATATAGGTCAGGTTCCAGGTGGAGAAAAATAATATAAGAATTTCATTAATTTCATTGCGCTTACAGGCAGTAATATATCCCACATACATAGGGAAGCTCCAATTACTGACTCTCTTGATAATATGGGTTGTAAGACATAGTTGAAGGATAAGAAGAATGAAGCCCATCATGCAAGGAGGAGATCAGGAGAAGGATCTATCCTATTTTTTGCTGAGCTAATTTCATGGTGATTACAGATGGAAGCATATCCATGTAGGAAGGGATGCTCCGATTACTGATTCTGATTCTCCTAATAATGGGTTCTACGACACAGCTGAAGGACAAGAAGAATGAAGCCCATCATGGGAGGAGGAGATCAGGCCAAGGATCTATCCTCTTTTTTGTTGTGATGTCATAATATCACTCCTGGGCCAGAGATCTGCAAGAATTAAAGATTTAACCTTTGAAATTTTATTATTTGCGCAATGTCTTGATTTTTATTACTTATTGTTTATTCAGGGAATACTGATTAGTTAGAATTCAACAAACAGAACATTGACAATGGGAATCTTGAAGAGGTATTACTCCAATTCAACCTAGAGTTCAGATTTAGGGGCCGTTAGGTTGCCTTTAATTGGACATGTTGCAAATCCAATTGCAGCAAAAATGACCACAATTTCAATTGGCACCTCAGCTGCAAATCACATTGTCTCACCCTCTCACCCGCCCAACTTAAGTTGCAAGTTCATACTATATAACACATTAGACATTAATTTATTATTACTATAAATAATAATTATCATATCAAATAATTTTTATAGAAATATACTTTGTATAATTTTATAAAAAGGTTAATAATTGGCCTCTTGTTGGTCAGAATATCATAGAAAAAACAAATAGTTCACTGTTTCAAAAGTTAGGTAATCTTACCAAGTCGTTGCAAGGTTACCATATCTCTTTCAGCATCATACAACCAAACTGTTCCAAATACCTTTGCAATTATCAATTATAGGAACTGTTGCAAATACATTTGCAATTGACAATTATAGGAAAATAAAAAGAAGCAGCTTTCACAACTGCAGTTCTTATTGCATATAATTGGAATCCAGGCAACCAAACAGCCCCTCAGCAGTGGATGGTAACCATAGTTCATTAACTAAGATAAGTGATTGGTGGATCCATAACCAATTATCTTGCCACATTATGGAAACCCATATATTCATTCGGTGAGCTAGTCCTAAACGAACAACCTGCCTATGAGATTCCCCAATTCTCTTCTATATGACACAAAGACCAATGCATGGCAATGCAGTGCATTCAACCATCCATCACCATGGAACATAATATTCATTTGGTGAGCTTGTCCTAAACCAACAAGCAGCCTATGAGATCCCCCAATTCTCTTCTATATGAGTATATGACTCAATGACCGAAGGATGGCAATGCAGTGCCTTCGACCTTCCATTACCATGGAACATATATTATGCTGTTAGGTTATGTCCAGCCACAAAACCCACGGCTTTCCTTGCCATGATAATTTAAAGATTTTGTCAATTGCAGAGATTCCACGTTGTTGTCACACAATAATTGTTGACATGTCAAAGATGATGATATGTGCTTTCTCTTTTCTTCCCTTTCACAGCCCATATCTCTATGATGCAGACATGCCCTTCCTATAGTTCGTTATCTAATACATTCTTGAATACAATTAACCAAGAAAAGAGTTAATATTGAACCCATATGGCATCAAATATATATATAGTTCAATTCAAACAAATCAAAAGCACATATGACCTCACATGTGTCCAGTTACACTTGATATAATGGAGCACATGTTTCAAGTAAACATAGACCTAGCTAGCAAATTGGTGAGTTATACAGTAAGCATACCCTTTTCATGTTAGCTTTCTGAAAACCAGACCTCCGAAATGACTCATAACGACTCATTTGCTCCTCCGTGAATTGGGATAGAATGGCCCTAAACAAGAAAACTGGTGTCAAGCAAACTTACGGGAAAAATGCATTCAAACCAATTTAACATTAATTTCTATATTTGTATGCACATATCCATCAGAATTAATAGAAAATATGATTAAAAAAATCATGTCAAGCAACAGTGTATTTTGTAACAGTGCTTAACCACCTTTTTAAGTTATAAACCCAGCCAACAGATTGCTGCACAAATATAGGCACTTATTTTGCATGTTTAAGATATATGTCCTCTACATCCCCACAAATATAAAACCACAAACAACATCACTGTTGTTGAACCCACTGTCATGCAAGATTCCAATTAATGTTAGAGCCCCAAAAAAATTACTTAAAAAGTTAATCTAAGAAAGGAGTGAAAACCTTTTGAGCCACCATAATGTGCAGAATTAGAAGATTCTCCACAGTGCAACATCAGGATACATTATCTATTTTGCCAAGTCATCTGACTGCGTAAATCCAAATTCATTCAAACTACATCACTTGCACCTTTTTTTTTCTTTTAAATGGGCGAATAAAACAGACCATATAAGGCCATATTGGATGAATCAGTCCATGACACACTGCTTCAAACAAAACCAAGAATAATCTACTTCATCCTTTCACCAAGTTCATGGTTTTATCAGCTATAGCCAAGCTAAAAGAAACCCAGATACAATAACCGTCACTTCTATCCATGCACTTCATATTTGCCTTTTTTACTCCCTCCCATCAATATAGCCATCCCTACCTTGTAACATCAATCCCACAAGCCTCTAATCCATTCTTGTTTGATCACCGTGATGGAATAAGTCAAAATAGAAAAACTCACATTGGGTTTAGGGATAATTAGGCTTGAGCTGGTGACTTCCACACACCAAGCTGACACTCTAAAAGCCAAGTTCTATCCTTTCCCAGCCCCAATTTGAGTGGAATAACATAGAGAGAAAATATGACATCTGGAAACAGGCTTGTCAATTGAAAAATATCGCGAGTCAAAGGAGTTTAGCAGTCTTGGTTGTGATAGCATATTAGCAGCATGACCTGCAGGCTTCAATATTAATGTATTGGCAAGCCCAACATGCCACATGAGGTTCAAATTGAAGCTTGGTCGACACTGATAGAGAGAACTTCGTGAAAGATCATTCAACTTTTTATTTTTTTCTTCTATCTCAAATGAATCATTTGTTCCTTGAGCAATACTAAAGAAAAGGTGAAAGGAGAATGACACACTAAAAGAAGCATGTGCAGCACTCAAATATTTAAAATCATGGCAAAAGGGTTAGGCAAATTATTGGTATTTATTTTTTCCAAAAAGGAGCCATATAACGGCAATTTATGTGGTTGTAGATTAAAATGAAAGTGGAAAAGGGGCAATTGCAAACTATTCGAGGAGCATATCATATTGGGATTCATCTCCAATATAGACAGTGTGAATTAATACAAACATGAGTAAAGATTCATGATGATGACAACGTACAACCTCCATAACTTATCTTATAGACTATCCTTTCTTTTACAAATAATAGTTGTCATATATAGAAAGAAGAAACAAGTACATGTATGCAAGGTTTGCCATCTCGATACCGGACCCAATACTGACACCATCATATTATAGTATCGATACATAGTATGATACGAGATGGCAAGGTATGTTGAGTGTCAATACGGTTCGAGACTACATATCCATTCGGTACCAATATAATATATGCCCAGTACAGTGTGATACCAACCGGTTTGACAAACCTTGCATATATATATATATGCATGCATGTCCGCAAGCATGTATTTATAGGCATATTCAATTACATGTAAAACTCATGAATAGTAAATGCGCACAAGTTATTATTTAGGAGTGTTGCTTAAAGATGGGAAAAATGGACTTGACTAATTCATTATGTCCACTTCAAAATTTACGTATCAAGGGTTTAAGACCTGATTTGACCAATCCATCCAAGCTAACCCAAATAGGATCATAGAGAGACTAAGTCTTGGGGTGATGGTGGGATCCTAGGCTCTCTATATTAGGTCATACTAGCCTATCCCAAGTCATCCTAGTCAGGATCATTTGGTTCAATAACCAAGTTGATTAGTAACATAGCTCACCAAATTGACTCATACCCCTCCATCCGGCATACCATACCATATAGGTATGATACCAAGGTTCGGTGAACTAAACTAGCCTATATTAGATGGAACATCAATTCTACCTAGTTTCATATTGCACCAATCTATACTAACCTAATTTTGAGCAGTATCATGACTAGGCATGAGAAAGCCTTCCAACCCTATATTGATACAGGGGTTGTACCATAATATACTGTAAGGTAATGCAATGATACCTGATACTAGTATAGTAAACCTTGACTAGTACTAATTGAAACATCCACATGTCCTAGTTGAAAAGAACAAAGCCAAGGCTCTTTTTGATGGAGCGCTGCTGGATTGTTCCCAAACCAGCTAATAAAAAAGAGTGAGTGGAGAGGAAGGAAAAGAAGAGGAGAGAAAAGGGAGGAAAAAGAAACAGGAGGGGCTTACATCAGGTCCTCCTCTCGCTCATCTCTTTTACATAGAATCATTGGGCAAATCCAGTAAGCTTCCCCCCACCCCCCCTCCCCCCCTCTCTTTTCTTCTTGTTATTTTGTTATTTGGCAAAAAATCAAGAGGATAAGGGAAAACCACGCCAAAATTTTCCCATTTGGCCAACTCCTAAAAGCATCTGAAAATTCACTAAAAGCAACAAATAATAAAAATTAAAAAAGTGAAGTTCCTGAATGCCATTGGGATAAGGCCATCTTAGTTGCATCTCAACCTGGCCTGGTCCAATGTGGGTCCTAGGATTGGTATTTAAAAAACAGTGGATGAACACACATACACAAAAAAAGTATATTACTACAATATCAAGACAAATCTAAACCTTTATTCTAAATATCGATCTCCATCTCTATGTGAGACATATTCATGAAATAATACAAAGAAACTTTTAACGCGAATTATTCTACACTATTTTGACATGACCTTCCATTCAAGGACTCGGTAGTATACCAATTAGCGTAAGCAGCTAAGTTATCTAGAAGTCTTGACACTTTTAGACACTTGGGCACCATTCCAGTATGTAGATAGGCACTGCACTTTGAAGCAAGTTACTTATATCAGCAATAAGTGTGGGCACTTGGCACCTTAAGTGTTGTGTAGAGGACTCCTGGTATCAAGTGTTGGACAATTCAAGCTAAGTGTCTTATATTTCTTATTTGAAGTTATCACAATTATTTATCAACTAAAGTATATTAACACAACATACGTAACCTTTGAGATACACAAGAAACAACTTAAACAATTTAATACCAACTCAACAAAATATACCAGAGGTACGCCAATATCATATATGTGTATGTACACATACATACATGTATGCACACATGGATGCATGCGTACATATACATGTATGTTGCAGTTTCGTGCCCAGATTTCTAGAGATTGCAACACTTGGGGTCACTTGGCACTCATGCCATGTAGGAAACACAATTGAGCAAGAAAATTTTATTTACCCATTATCCAGATAGATCATAGATGAAGACATTGAGTGACATTAGCTTGTGATGGAAGACAATATACAACATTTTAGTCCAAAATCCAACTTGTGAATTGTAAAGACTGGAATTATATATCATCTTAATCATAGATACCATCAAGAAAGTCCAATCATTTATCCAACCGGTAGAGAGAGAGAGAGGTGGGCCGCTACCGATTTGATGGTGATTATGTCCCTACTCACTAGCGATACTAAGTTATCAAAGCCCCAAATATTTATTTGAAACTTAACAACTAGAGTCAAATTTATATAATAGTGTTGACGAAAAATAGAAAGAAATCGATGAATACGCAGCTAACATCATTCAAAGGGAGCATCGAAACGGTAAGAAAGAAAGGTTCTTAGAATATGGAGCGATTCTTGTAGAGTGTGAGGGTGGAACTCACTGCATCTTGGCCAGCTTGTTGGGGTCGCCGCCGGAGGGAAGCTTGCTGAGCTCCTCCATGTTCTCCTCCTCCTCCTCCTCATCTTCCTCCTTCCCCCTCCCCCCGCCGGCAGGGGCAGACGAGGGTGCCGAGGCAGCGGGCTGCGACCGCGCTTCGACCTCCTCCTCGTCGCCGTCGGCAGCGGCTGATGTGCCGGCGGCATCCTCCTCCGGCGGAATTGGCGATTCCGGAGGAGATTCTTGCTCCTCGACGGCGGCCTCGAAGGGATCCTTCATCTCTTGCCCCGAGCCAAGGCCCTTGGTTCCCGCGGTTTCTTTCTTTTCCTTACCCCCGTTCTCTGCTGGGGTTGGGGGGGGAACCAGCGTAGACGCCCCGTTGAGTTATAGGGATGACCGGGTCGGCGTATCAGACAGTTTGCACCAATCTCATAGCAACCGATTTAAGCAGTGGGGACGATCCCGGTACGAATTCACCGTGCCTGACCGACTATTAAGGGATGCTTGGTCCACATGGAATCGAAAAGAAAATCAAAATAGGTTGAAATCATAGAATGACTATATCTTATGAAACATTTGATTTATGATCAAATTAAAATAAAAATTTAAATTTTTAAAATATAATAAAAATTAAATTTTAAATAAATTATATTATTTTTATTTTGATTCAAAATCGAAATCGAAATCGGAATGAAACTCTCTCCAATCAAACGATTAAAAAGCAAATCACCTATTTTCATTTCAATTTTGAATCTTAACTTCATCCAACTAAACACCTTCTGGAATGCAATATGTTTGCTTGATGTTCGAGCTATCAAATTTATTTTTAATTTTAGTATAATTAGCCAAGGTTTACCTTTGTATCTTTATTTTTTCACTAAATCAATTTGTAAGCTAATGGTGAACTATAAAACCACAAGAAAGCCTAAGTGGATTGTTGGATATATTGTGCATGATCTCATTATTCCTGCCAATATACCATGGATCTTTCATGCAAGTTGCATGTGTAAATCACCCATAGATACATGTATCATGACTCCAACTTACAATCTCTTCTAAAGAGAAGCAACATGCTAATCACAAGTTCAATCCCATAAAATAAGGTTTGACTTTATATTGGATGTCAACCGTTGTTTATCTTTTAAGAGTTTGAATCAATTACAAATACGCAACAACTTGCAGACATCTTAATCATTCAAACAAGACCACCAATGCGACCATATCCTTCGTATTTTACATGGAAGGGGCTACTCCCCACCATCTACTCCATACACACCTCACCCATCTCGGCAAAACTCAATTTATTGTTAGTTTTTGTCATTTGTTGCCGAACTAGAGCCTTGTGTAATTAGTGGTTGGAACAAATGCCGGTGTCCTCTGGAATTGAATCACCATTCCTTGTCTAAAGTGGCAAGTTTTCGTGCCATCCGAATCAAAGTTAGGTGGTACCAGTACTACTACTTAACCTTGTAAATTTTAGCCAAACAAAATTACTGCATCTCATATCATACTATTGATTCATTTTGTTCCCCATTTCACACAGCAATGTCTTTTGAGCTTGGAATCACACTATTGTAATATCGCCCTTAATTTCCACTCGTATGCAAATTAGATTTTCTTGAAATATTTTACATCAGAATTGTAGGACTTACCCAAGAGGGAGGTATTTTGTCAAAACAAGTCCCAATGTACAAACATCTTAGGGGCACATCCTTCAAAATTTAGGGTTGATATTATATTTATGACACCTTAGATGAGTTAGACTATGTAGCGTAGCAATATATATCTCATATTCTATATAAATTAGCAAATAAAAACACAAAATATATGTTAAATATATAAGAATAAACAAAATAAAATAAAAAAAATTGAAAATTTAGTTTAATCAATCATCATCTTTTATGCAAAATAATACTATTCGCAACAGATTATCTACTTTTCTATTTTTTTTGAACTGTGGCTTCAATAATAAGTTAAATATATAAATTAAATCTATGGCATTTTGGCATTGTCAACCATAATGAATTGGATATGCTACTGTATTTTCATGGCTAGAGCATTAGAAGTTTGAAAAATATCCTCAATTTACCATAACCATTTCTAAACTTATCTTCTAAACATTGTTACAACCATACATTATGCTCTACGATACTTTAATTTTTAACACCCACACATATATATACAAAAGAAATGTATTAACCAAAACTAAGGGGTATTAATTACGATACCTTATTTTTTTAATTTACCAGAAAAAGACAACGAACAAAAGAAAATGTAAGGTGGATCGCAACTAATTTGCCAACTATTGATCATTTATCTTATATATTTATCGTGCTATTTCTCCATCCATTTTTCTCCCACGTGCATCATACGTACCTATGCAATGCTTTCCCACTTCAACTGCCATCCTTTACCTTCGACGACTGCTTGCACGATCTCCCAGTTTCCCGCCCTACGTCCTCTCCCTCTTCTCTTTCTCTATATGCGAGATTATATTTGTCTATCTATATCTATTCTATTTCCTGCTCTGATTCCAAATCTATATTTATCCATCTATTTACATATGCATGGATTCTCTTACTTCCCCCTCTTTTCTCTCTTCCTCTCCCTCCACGCTTATCTCTCCCCTCCCCACGACTCCTACCTTCTCCAATCCCTCAATTCTTTCGTGGGGGACTCTCATCACCAAGTCTTGTTCGGGATTATCCTGCTTCACGAACATTCCATCTCGTAGTTTGTTTGGGTTGGAGATTGTAGAATTGATCGGGAATAGCTGATAGAGACAAGAGAATATATCGGATTCCGAGGATTATTCACAGTTGGACAAGCTTGGTATAAACTTATTTCTCCCTCCTCCCTCTTCTGCGGCATTTGGGTATCCAAGTTTTCAATGTGAATCCATTTGAGGTTCTGCATTTTTATTTCGATTTATTAGTTTGACATGGAATCATGCCTTAACATGATTGATAACTTGATACATAGGTTAGAAACCACCAAAATACATAAATTTTAGATTTTAAACTAGTATAAATCATATTTAAGGATTTGGGTCTTCAATTTTGAATGGCCTACTATTGATTTTAAAATCATTAACTTCTTAATCAAAGAGTTAATATAAACGGTGTAGTCCAATAATATATGTATAATTTGATAGAATTCATCAAAAATACATTGTTTTTGGTTAAATATTAAGAACTAATGTAATTCAAGTTCATGGAAACAGAATAATATATTAGAGTTATGGATGTTAATAGCACACATTCTGCCATTTTCTATTTCTTTTCCCATCTCTTGGAATATTGCGCCTTTTATAGATATTGAATTAAGTCAATTAACACTTTGTAAAGGGATAACGTCGATTCGAAAAAAAAAATCTGCTATATCGTTGTAAAGGTGCAAAATTTGCTGCTATATCTTTGGTAATAGTTTGGATTGCTTGGTGACATTGCTCAGAGACCAGTTACAGTGCATTATTCCTGTTTCCGCCATACAACCATGCAACATTTTAACTCATCTTCTCATGGTGAGATAACATTGACAATTTTTATTTTCTGATCCAGGTATTCACATGGACTGTCAGATGAATACTGTTTTTTCGGATAAATCACTGTGCAAGAACAGAAAATCGGATCCAATTTCGAAGCATAATGGCGATACAATGACAAGTCTAGATCATGGTACTGGACCTGTCCAGTATCCCATTTCCTGCCCATGGCCAAACCCAAGCCAAATACCTGTTGCAAATCTAGAAGCAACACCAGAGAAAGGGGTGAATGCACGGAGCAACAAGAAGAAATTTGATCCAGTCACCAAAGATGGTACTGCTTTGACATCAGGCCACCAACCAAGCCCCTGCCCTGGTCTGGAAATACCAATGAAATCAGAGGCATTATCTACCTCGACGTGCATGAAGTCGAGCGATGCAAAGATCGGCAATTCAGGTACCTCTGTGAGCCGAGACAGCACTGGCAGCACCCGTAGTGACAGCTTAAACAGCTCCACTGCAGCATCCATCAAGCGGCACACTGGGAGTGATTCTCGTTGGAAGGCCATTCAGCTAGTTAATTCCAAAGATCCCCCTCTTGGCCTGAACCATTTCAAGCTCCTCAAGCGCCTTGGTTATGGAGACATTGGCAGTGTTTATCTTGTTGAGCTCAAGGATACTTGCGCCTATTTTGCCATGAAGGTTATGGACAAGGCCTCACTTGCTAGTAGGAATAAGCTAATCCGGGCACAAACTGAAAGGGAAATCCTTGGCCTTCTTGATCATCCGTTTCTGCCAACTTTATATTCCCATTTTGAGACTGACAAGTTTTATTGCTTAGTCATGGAGTATTGCAGTGGAGGCAATCTGCACTCTCTCCGGCAGAAGCAGCCTAACAAGTATTTCAGTGAGCAGGCTGCACGGTGAGCTATTAACTTTTATTTGTGGTGAGCTTTAATTGCATGACTAACAGGAAATGGGAAATTTCGTGATTAAAGTAATAAGAAAGACTCAGCAAACAAAATGACCTTCTCTTTTAGCAGGTAAAATAAGTTATGCGCATTATGTCACTCAAGATGCAGAACCTTTACTTAAATGGCATAGAAATACTCTTGAAGCATGTACATCTCAATGTCAACCCCTATTTCCAGCACTAGATGTCCGTACCATAGTGGAGATGCTCTTTAGTAAATTCCATGACTGGCAGTCCACCTACGTAAAGCATCACTAATTTAAATGTGACAAAGGGGAGTAGCAGAGAGGATTCTACAGGAATTAATAGCTTGTTGTGGGGGGGTTGGGAAAATGTATATTTGGAGTAATTATCTAAATGTGCAGAGAGAGGGTTAATGTATCAAGATGTTGGTTTATTTGTGGTTTAAAGCAAGGCAGGAATTTGGTGAGCCTTTTCAGAGAGGGAAGGAAATTGGGGGAAAAAACGGAGCAAGGAAGGGTGTCACCGTGGAATATTAGGGTGATATTATGAGAAGGGGAGGAATATCTCATATCTCAATGATGATGAGGCATGCCTTTATTTCAGATGGTAAATACCTCATAAGGAATAATATGGAAATATTGGGAAGGCGTGCCTTACTGGGTGTTCAAATATTATGGAGATAGCGGGGAATTTTGAGTTGATCCTTGAGAATCCAACAATTTTGTGTTCATAGATATTGATCTAGGGATGGCATTTTATTTTAGAGTTCGGATTAGATTAGGAGTCAATATTACTCAGAACTATCTATGTGGATCCTAGTTTGGATTCTGTTCTTCTTCGGCAAGTCCTGTTCACAATCTTAAAACATGATTCATTTAGTCCATATATTGATGTGCTGCGAATAATGAACTTTTTTTTTTTTTTTTTTTCCTCGAAAGAAAATAGAACATGGTTAAAGTATAAAGCATGAGTTTTCTTTTCCCTATGTGGATGCTTCAATGTTCTGCTTCTATTTTCTTCCTCTTCTTTCTCTTCTCTTCATTTCCCCTGCTAAAAAGAAACAGATTATTGTTGCAGATTGAAACCACGACCTCAATCATATTTTCTTTCTAAAGATAATCCCCACTCATACGTCAATTATCCAGTCTCACCCTTCACCCCAAAAAAAAAAAAAAAAAAATCACATCGTGTTGTTTTCCATCACCAGAATCTTCACTTCAAGTAAACAGTTTTGTTTGTGCCCCATACGAACATGTCCTGAGAGTCCAAGTTCAACAAATCAATCTATCCTATGCTGTAGGAATACTTCAAACTTTGTTCATTCCAACAATTTGTTCATATATATTTCTTCATCGTTTGGAACAGTTTTTATGCTTCTGAGGTGTTGCTTGCACTCGAGTACTTGCACATGCTTGGTGTTATATATAGGGACCTGAAGCCAGAAAATGTACTCGTTAGAGAAGAGGGCCATATTATGCTATCCGACTTCGACCTCTCGCTGCGGTGCTCTGTCAACCCAACACTTGTCAAGTCCTCATCCACCCATGCTGGCTTTGGCGAGAGCATGCTGGACAGTGAGCATGCAGTACAGGGCTGTGTCCAACCAACTGCATTCTTCCCCCGCATACTTCCTAAGAGGAACCGGAAATCCAAATCGGACTTTGGCCTTGAGAAAGAGGCCCTCCCAGAGCTAATGGCAGAGCCAACAAATGCACGCTCGATGTCATTCGTTGGGACACATGAGTATCTGGCCCCTGAGATCATCCAAGGACAGGGCCATGGCAGTGCAGTTGACTGGTGGACGTTTGGCATCTTTTTGTATGAGCTAATGCATGGAATGACACCTTTCAAGGGGTCGGGGAATCGAGATACACTCGTAAATGTGGTAGGCCGGCCATTGAGGTTCCCAGAGGTTCCACTGGTGAGTTCAGCTGCCCGAGACCTCATTCGCAGCCTCCTGGTGAAGGACCCAGAGAAAAGGATCGCATACCGAAGAGGCGCCACAGAGATTAAGCAACATCCATTCTTCGAGGGGGTGAACTGGGCGCTGGTGAGGAGCTCCACACCACCTCATGTACCTGAGCCAGTGGACTTTGCAAGATTCGCTCGCAAGGAAGTTCATAACCCTGGGAAAAAGGCCACTGCAAATGGCATTACCGGTAATGATGTGAGTAAGGTCAAAACAAATGATTCTTCTCATCTAGATTTCGAGTATTTTTGACCAAATATTTTGACTAGTTGTATATAATATATTACTAAAATCATTGTTATACATCCTCATGAGAGGATGACTTATCAATAGAAGTTATTTGTGTGAGGGTGAGGGTTGAATTTTAAATCAATGAAAAGGTGCTTGGGCTCTTTTGGTTCAATGACTGATGGTGAGTATGGTTTTCTTCCAACTATTTTCTCCCGTCTTTTCTTCTACAAAATTCTTTTGTTTCCTTTCATGATTTGGTTGATGCTCCAACTCATTTTTATTAGAGGAATATACATGGTGAACTAGTCTTCACTTATAACAACAGCTAATGGTTTGTATGATTTCTGTTGGGGATTTGGTGAATTTATTTTAAATCAAGATGAAAAAGACTACTTTTTTCCTCATTGCATAGAATTATTAGTCGTGCTGCTCATCTGATACAACAGCGGCTCTACTTGTTTGAGCAGAAGCAGCTTTTTCCCCTCTGGTGAGGTAATGTTTGCCTTGCTTTAACAATGTTTTGCTTTTGCTTGGAATCCATCATCTATTTCATTTTTTAATTTTTAGATGGTCATCCTTAGCGAACTAAATTACTTCCCTATGCACGACCCTCCCACTTCATCTACTCTTTAACATGATTGAACGCATATATGATGGGTGATCGTTTCCTTTCAGTGCCTCTGTACATGCTTTCCTATTACCTTTTAGGGTTCTCATATTTTTGTAGGCAGAATGGTCTTACTAATCAAATAAATCTCTTCATGGCTGACAATAGGAAACTCTCTTTTCCAACCACGTGTTAACTAAAGAGATGGAATGAGTACATTCCTTCTATCTACCAACATCCATCTTTTCTTTTGCACTTTGTAGTCTGAATACAAGGCAGGGATTCGACCCATGCATGAAGTAAAAGCATGAGATGGACCCCAGTAGCAAAGCTAGACGAGCATAGAACCGCAAATATCTCCCTTCTTGAGTTACAGTTATTTTATCTTCTGCTAGCTGGTAGTAATATCCTCCTCACCATCATTTTTCTCATCATCTTCTGTTTCCTTTGATGTAGTTTCCACAGTGATTTGGAGAACTTAATTTATTATTTAGATATTTTTGGTGATAACCACCAGAGATTCATGGTTGGACAAAGTTGTAAGGGTGCATTCTTACTGGATCTTAAAGCATATGACAAAGAACCTCCCATTTTTTTTCTTGTTGCGGTTTAGGATTTGTTTGAATCCAAGGACGCCTAGCATAAAGATAGATCAATCTGAACCAATGGAAAGAATGTTGAAAGTACAAGTTATTACAAAAGCAATGGAAACTAATAAGCCTCGTGACATGTTCCTCCCTGCATTTCCCCAGCTAGATGAGGCTTGATGTCAGGCATCATTTAGTTTTAGTCTTACGCTATAATTTGGCTGAGAGTTCTGTTGTTTTACAACAAATTCATGATAGTTGTGTCACTAGCATTTGCATATTTCTCTAAATCTCCAGATTTTTTTCCTTTCCCAAGCAAAATTTACGTTAGAAGATTCCAAACTTTCAAAACTTAGAGAGCACTGGGTCAGTTCTCTTCCACCGTCATTATATTTTGTGTGAAATGATATCTAGCTTTGGTTACAATACTCTGACCTTGGCCTACTATAATAGCACCATTCCGTTCACCAAGAAGTGCATGGAAGCTTTGAATAATTCCAGATGATCTGATGTTATCTTTTCAAATTGGACTCAAATTTTGATGTTAGAACACTTTGCTTCCCTCAATTCACTGGTGCAATTCACAAGGGTTGGACGGATCATTAAGCACCACATCGCAGCATATTGTACTGTGAATGGTGGTGGGCCGAGTGGCGGTAATAGCATCATTTTTTCTTTCTCCATGACCAACTTTGGCCCTTGATCCAGGCTCCACTAGACAATTTAAAGACTGGCCGTGTCTTGCAAAGTTACTAGCACCTACTATTCTCCAACATTCGATCAGGTAATGACAGCTGATTTAGCCTTTGTCCCTCATGATTAGGGTCTGGAATAATTTGTTAAGATCTGGGGTTGCATAATGTTGCATCTTTACTATAATAATCCTTGGGATCATTGATTGCATAGGTCCCTCATCTGCGTCAATGTTGAATATATAATAGCTTGAGGTCTCTAATAGGGTTTAAGACCCCAGCTCTTGCTATAATTCCTATCAACAGCCTTTTGACCTTGCAATACTGAATCATTAGGATCCAGCAATATGGCTTCAAAAAGCTATTCTTTGCCAAGATAGGACCCCACATTGCTCCCAAATCATTAAATCTCATCAGAACAACTTACATCCATGCATTAACTACCTACCGACCACGTTGTTCTTGATGATTAAGCCTTAAAGACTGCATACAGAGGCTATGTGGCCTATTAATTCCCTGATTCTATAACCAAAGTGGCTTCATGAACCTACACGCCATGCTTATTGCATAACAAATGCATCTAGCTGTACCATACCTTAAACAATCTGAAAGTGAGAAAAATTCAAGCCCATTATCTCTATCGGAACAAAGCTAGCAAAGCCCTTATTGGTCACAAGGCCTCCTAGCAAACAAATAAACTTATAAGCAGAATAGAATAGTGACCAATTTTATACAAATGAATACTTGACAGCGTTGGTGACAAGGCTCACATGAAACAGTTGATGTATGGTGCTTCCTCTCCTCGTGATGTGGAATTGGAACTCTCAGCTGACACACGGCTGCAATCAAGGATGAGGAGGGTGTTTCAGAAAATTTATTCATGAAGAGGGGCTTTCACCGAGGGCTCCCTCTGATCCGACGGTCTGTTGGATCCGCTTTTAACACACTCGATCGCTTTAGCTTTTCTTTTCAAAAAGAAGAGAAAGGAAGCGAGAGAACCCGAAGGCCGAGACACACCTCCACTTCAATAGCATTCCTCCGAATTCCTGCGTGAAGTTCCTTTGTTTCTCTTTTCCTTCTACTCTCACAAATAAAAGCATAAGAAATCTAAAGAACCTACCCGCTCTTCTCTCCCACAAAGCTCACCATGGCTCTCTTCCTCTCCTCTCTCCTCCTCCTCCTCTTCCTCTTCTCTCCTTCCTCTGCTTCTCCCACCAATTCCCCGAGTTTATCTCTAAGGAAGCAAGCATCCATCTTGGTTTCCCTCAAGCAGTCTTTATACACCTCAGACCATGTGCTCCAGAGCTGGAACATGTCAAACCATGCAGCCCTTTGCTCGTGGGTTGGTGTCAGATGCGACGACACCAAGCGTTTAGTAGTCGAGCTTAATATATCCAACTCGAACGTCTCTGGTTTCATCTCCCCAGCAATAGCCGAACTCAAGAGTCTTAGATACCTTTCGGTCGCCGGAAACAGTCTCTCCGGTGAGTTCCCACCTATCATCACTAAGCTCTCGGGCCTTCGACATCTCAACATCTCTGACAACCAGTTTAATGGTACCTTGGCCTGGAACTTCTCTACCATGGTGGAGCTCGAAGTGTTTGATGCTTACAACAATGACTTCTTCGGGTCTCTGCCTCTTGGCCTTTCTATGCTACCCAAGCTTCAACACCTGGACCTTGGCGGGAATTATTTCTCAGGAGCCATCCCGGCGAGCTATGGCGATTTCAAGGCGCTGAGCTATCTCTCGCTCGCCGGAAATAATCTGAGTGGGTTCATACCTGCCGAGCTCGGCGAACTCAGTAGTCTAAAGCAGCTCTACTTGGGTTACTACAACGAGTTTGATGGCGGGATCCCGGCCGAGCTCGGGAATTTGGCAAATCTAGTCCATCTTGACCTATCAAGCTGCGGCTTGGGGGGCCAGATCCCACCCCAGTTGGGCAATCTCAAGAAGCTGGACACTCTCTTCCTGCATGCCAATCAGCTCAGTGGCACCATTCCTCCCCACTTAGGCAACCTGAGCAGTTTGAGATATCTCGACATCTCGAACAATGCTCTCACCGGCGAGATCCCAAAAGAGTTTTCCAAGCTCCGGGAGCTCGTCTTGCTGCATATGTTCTTTAATCGGTTCCATGGCGAGATTCCTGAGTTCATTGCTGAGCTGCCAAAGTTGGAGACCTTAATGCTCTGGCAGAACAACTTCACCGGGGCGATCCCGCCCGAGCTCGGGCGGAATGGCAAGCTCCGAGAGCTTGATCTGTCGACCAACAAGCTCACTGGATTAGTCCCGAAAGCTCTCTGCTTCGGTAGGAGGCTGGAGATACTAATCCTGCTCCACAACTTCCTCTTCGGTCCCTTACCAGATGAACTCGGAGAATGCTCGACACTCTCAAGGGTTCGAATGGGTCAGAACTACTTGAGTGGCTCCATTCCCCGGGGATTTCTCTACTTACCGGAGCTGTCGCTGATGGAATTGCAGAATAATTATCTTACTGGAGTGATAACAGAGGAGCCAACAAAGAAGCCCGGGAAGCTAGGCCAGCTCAACCTCTCAAACAACAGGTTGTTTGGGCCTCTGCCGTCGTCGATCGGAAACTTCTCCGCATTGCAGATCCTTCTTCTTGGCGGTAACCAGTTCACCGGGCCGATACCGCCTCAGATGGGCCTACCGAAGCACATGCTGAAGATAGATATGAGCAGGAACAACTTCTCTGGTAGAATTCCCCCAGAGATAGGTGATTGCCTCTTGCTCACATACTTGGATTTGAGCCAGAACCAGCTCACCGGACCGATCCCAGCTCAAGTCTCTCAAATTCGAATACTGAATTACCTCAATGTCTCATGGAACCACTTGAACCAGAGCATTCCAAAGGAGATTGGAGGCATGAAGAGTCTAACTTCAGCCGACTTCTCGCACAATGATTTCTCCGGTAGAATACCGGAGACCGGGCAGTTTGCTTATTTCAATGCCTCATCTTTTCTTGCTAATCCTCAACTCTGTGGATCTGTTACAAATCCATGCAACTTCTCATCGATGTCGCAGTTCCAACCAGACCAACAACATGGTGTCAAGTCCCAACTCCCCGGAAAATTTAAGCTCCTCTTTGCACTAGGCCTCTTAACCTGTTCTATCGTTTTTGCCACAACGGTTGTCATCAAGACCCGGTCGATGATGAGGAGGAACTCGAAGTCATGGAAGCTCACAGCATTCCAAAAGCTAGAATTTAGGAGCGAAGACATCGTAGAATGCCTCAAAGAGAACTGCATTATAGGAAGAGGAGGAGCTGGGATTGTCTACAGAGGAACCATGCCGAATGGGGATCAGGTTGCAGTGAAGCGGCTGCTTGGGATAAGCAAAGGCGCTTCACATGATAATGGATTCTCCGCAGAGATACAGACTTTGGGTAAGATAAGACATCGATATATTGTGCGGTTGCTCGCATTCTGTACTAATAAGGAGACTAATTTGCTCGTCTACGAGTACATGTCCAATGGAAGCCTGGGAGAAATACTTCATGGGAAGAGAGGAGGTTATCTCAATTGGCAAATTAGGCTTAGGATTGCAACTGAGGCAGCGAAGGGATTATGCTACCTGCACCATGATTGCTGTCCTCCCATACTTCACAGGGATGTCAAATCCAATAACATCTTATTGGATGAAGACTTTGAAGCTCATGTTGCAGACTTCGGCCTAGCCAAGTATCTGAGGGACACCGGAGTCTCCGAATGCATGTCAGCCGTTGCAGGTTCTTATGGCTACATTGCTCCAGGTACGTGCTCAAAGATCTGTTGAGAATTTAGCAGCTTGAGCTTAACCCAATCGATCTGAAACTTCCAATTAGTTTTAGTTGTTTTGTTGATAGATCTTCTCTAGTATCTTATGTTCTAGCTTATAAGTAGAAAAAGAAGTGCAACTTGTGCTTCCATGATCCCAAGGAAGGAACTGTTTGCATATCTATATATCTAATAAATTATTCCTTAAAAAAATATATCAAATTAGTTATATATTAGAAGGCAGTAAGTGGACTCTCAAAACCATGAACGGTCCTCTTGCCTTTAGACCTATCATCTCTGATGCTCAGATATTCTCTCTGAGTTATTCTGTTTTTTTTTTTTTTTGGGTACATCCTCTGAGTTATTCTTTTGATGAAGAAGATATACTCAATAAAATACACTGGCATATATATAGGGCTAAAGCAATGAGCTTTATATAGTGCATTCCTAAGAAAGAGAGCACTGAGGACCCATCCCCGCAAAGAAAGAAGGCAGCATCCCTTCCTTTTGCTTTTTCCCTCCTTCCACCATCTGGTGTGACCAACCTTCTCTCTCTCTCTCTCTCTCTCTCTCTCTCCTTCGAAACTCAAGCCCAGTTTGCTTTCAACATAATAGCATCACCTTTTTGACCCAAACCCATCATTCAGTCAATGACAAACCCCAGATTCCAAACACTGCCTCATAGGAATCCTGATTGGGATCCATGCTTTATATTTTCTCGAATTCCTAGTAGCAAAAAGCACATAAATAACAGGATAAAGTTTTCTTTTCTTCTTTTTTTTTCTGAGAAGGAATAAAGTATTGGTAGCTCCTTATTTGCTTTTTTCTCCCCATATATACAAATGCCCCTTCGGCCATATGGCGCCGTATGTTGTTGGACTTGTTATTTATAAAAAATTCTCGCTTCCAACCTCCCATGTCATGATATGGATCCAAAGGTTATCTTGCACACAAATTTTCGATTTTTCCCTTCATAAAAGAAATAATGTCAGCTTCTTAATGATATATACTGATCTCAATCTTCAAATATGGCCATTATAACAATGGTTGCCTATCTTATTTTATTTATTTTATCTGCAGAGTATGCATACACCCTGAGGGTTGATGAGAAGAGCGATGTTTACAGCTTCGGAGTTGTTCTTTTAGAGCTGATCACCGGTAGGAGACCGGTGGGGGACTTCGGAGAGGAAGGACTCGACATTGTCCAGTGGGCAAGGATGAACACAAATTGGAGCAAAGAAGGGGTGGTGAAGATTTTAGACCCAAGGCTGATGGATGTTCCATTGGAAGAGGCCATGCAGGTGTTCTTCGTGGGGATGCTCTGCGTCCAAGAGCACAGCGTCGAGCGGCCCACCATGAGAGAGGTGGTTCAGATGCTTGAACAAACGAAGCAGTCATACAGTATCCGGACGCTCTGAGATCTTCTTCAGCGCCTTAAAATCACCGCAATTTAATTTAATTTACGGAGAGCCTTTCCGCTGGTGCCTGGTGGGTGTTATAATGAGGAGGAATCCTCTGGTTGATGATGGGGTTGTTCTTTGTTAAATTATATGTACTAGTGCATGTGATGGGTGCAGTATGTGCCCCACTATATCTCTCTAATTTTATATGAAACTTGTTAGATGTCCCTGTATATTGTTTGCATTCCGGCCAGTTTGGTAACAGTCGATCCGTGGAGCTTGATATACTCTCAAGTTCGGTAGTGCATGTCCGTTTGCTAAAATGCTTTTAAGAATCCTGAAAAGATCAAATTAAATCTTCTTATGATTAGCTATAAAGAATAAGCTTCATATAGTTAAGATATTTACGAAGAAAGATTGAAACATTAGCAATAATTATATCTTTTATAATTCAAATATAAAATTAATTAATTATTTATTTTTTAAATATACTTTTGCATGTAACCTGTGAACTATTCTTAAGCTGCAGTTAGGATTGAAAGAACTTGGAGGAAGAAGAACAAGAGTTACTTGGATAACAAAGTGGGGACCATGCTTATGGCTACGGTTTATTGTTGGAAGTTTTGGAGGGAGAGAAATGTCCTCATCTTTCTAAGCAAGAAAGGATCTATATCTTATTTTATAAAATATCATCCAATTCTTCAACCCCCCCTCCCCCCAACAAGAACAATAAAAATGCATAAAATCTTTGAAAAAAATTAAAAAGATTGACTTTATCCTCTAGAAATTAGAAAGATTATTTTGGAAGCAGCATTCTGACTCTATAGATTTGTCTTCCTCTTTAAGGCTTATTCTTTTATGGATAAATATTATAAAAAAATTAATTTATTTTTTTATTAATTAATTTATCCATATTTTCATATTTTTCAAGATGAAAAAGTTACTTTTTCATGCCCATAAAATGAGAGAAAGTTTTATCCATCTAGGAGATGGCTAAATTATTTTTCGATGAGCCAGTAAAATCGATTTTTAATTTTATATCTAAAATACCCTATCCTCATTTCAATATTTCTATCATTTAATACCCAATAACTCAGCCATCCATTTTTTTCAAATCTAAAAAGCATAAGGGATATTATAGATGATATGAATATATTTTAACAACTTACTCAGAAAAGTAGTAATATAAAAGAACATGGATAATAAATTTTGAAGCAACTTGTTCATACATAAAAAAAATATATCAATTATTTTTTTTATCTAAATATTATTTAAAAAATATTTATTTAAAAAAAAAATATAGATTCTCATGTAAAGAATGACTCCTTAAGGATTCTGCATTGAGATCATAGGTAGGCTCTTCTATTTTTTTTCATATCTTTTTATTGAGGTATGTGATAGAAAATTTTATTATTTTATTTATATATTACTTCATCTATTATCTTCATTTTATATAATTTTTTTCTTATATACTTACCGTTAATAAATGGAGGAAGCTATCGCTTCTCCCAAATTCCTCGATATCAATCTAATAAGCTGCTTTTAGCTGTGCTACAGAACAGCTAAACATGGATACCTCTGACAACTTCTGCCCTGTTACCATCTTATCTTTCTTATTTATTTATTTATTTATTACTTTTTGACAGATGGTACTGAACCATTTATATTTAATGCGGATGTTGTGGTCCTGAATGAAGCCAATGTTATGGCTTAGTGCAGGCATGACTAAATTCTGTGGTAGTCCTCATGGTCCTAATCCATGCTGCAGAGGCACACGGGAATCTATGTGTCTGTGAGAAGGTTCAGGAGCTGGTGGGGGCAGGTCCTGCCCTATGTGCATTACTTGCGACGACATGGCGACATAACGCTACCGTCCTCCATGAGTCACGGCAAAGCGCGTCCACGGTAGCCAGGGGGCATTGAAACACGTACGTTTCGGTAATTCGGGAAGGGGAACGGTGGTCGCCCAACGAACAGAAGGGACGCTTGTGGGTATCAAAAGATTCCACATGGTGACAACTTCCATTCAAGGGACCGGTCAACAACTGGAGTGCATTTCACTGGAGTCCGGTAGCATGATATATATTGCTATTTTAATTGTGTACTAAACTTTTGCTAGGGTAACGTTTAATGGACTCTCAAGTTGCATTCCTTCTAAAATTTTGTTCCTTAGTTTTTTTGCTAGCTAGCACCTAATAGGTTTGTGGCATGACAAGTTGGCCTCCATGTTGAGCATTACTGTTGTGCTCTACGGACATTGTGGATTTTTATATTTTTATTTTTGTAAAAAATGTTTCACCGTATGACTCCACCGTATGGATTTTAGAAGAGAATATTAAAAATCTAAAAATCCATTTGATTGAAATATGTCAAATTATAGCATAATCTGATGATTCTTAAAAATTATTTATTTTTAAAAAATAATTATGAAAGAATTTAATTTTTACTATGTTTAACGTATAAAAGAATTACTTTAGAAGATGAAATCAAAAAAAAATTATTGCATTTATTTGGAGATAATTTTATATAGAAATATAGCCATCCATCAACATAAAATATATTTTTAATATCAAGATAATATCATCATTTTCAATCAATTTTTATATATATAGTCTTTTACATAATGTTGTCTGCATCTTAATTTTTTTCAACAAATACTCTTTATTGGATGAATTTAAAAAAATATTAAAAAATTTAATAATTATATACACACTATTTTCAGAGCTTTATCCTTTTTGGTATTTTTATTGTCATCATTTTATCCTTCTTGGTATTTTCATTATCATCAATATTTTATTCTACATCTTTTTTATTATCATCTATTGAATATATTTTTATCAAATATAAATTATCATTATTTTTTTATAAAAAAAAAAAATAATCACTATTCAGAAATCTACCAAATGCCAACGCTCCATGTATTTATTTTATCTTCTCTTTCTAAAAAAAAAATATACATCCATCAATTTTTTAACCATCCTTTTATTTTATTTTTTATATTAAATATAATAATTTGATATAGAATTTATCAAATGGATCCTAAGTGCAGATTGCTTATATCTAAGATGCTTCCATCATGCCATTGTGCAGTCCCTTTCACTCCTAACAAAAGCAACAGGGTGACGAGAAACAAAGAAGAAAAGGCAAATTCCCCCCTTGTTTTGCTTGCCAAATGATGAAAAAATAATGCAGCCAGCATGCTTGTACGAGGCGCCTGAATTTATGGAACGGAACGGAAGCTAACGGAGGAGAAAACAAATTCCTTTCTTGAATCTTTTTGATCTCAATTGATGAACGTTGGGCCTGGTCACTCTCAGTTTCTCCAGTTTGACAATATGAACAGATAACATCAAAATTATTGCGTCGCTGGAACTGATAACAAGAAAAAGGAAGATAAAAATGAAAGATGGAATAAGAGAAATGGCTAGAGATTTACTTTATCTGTTGTTCTTTGGATTTGCTTATATTTCACATTGTGCATGCCTTGCTGTTGGTGCACTTGATTGCTTCATAAAGCTTTTATGATGATGGAGGCTAGAATCTTCTCACGTTTGAAAGTTCAAAGTAACACCTGATCATAGAATTACTCATATCAAGCTTGTAAACCAGGATATCAGCCTTCAGGACAAAGGTGGAAAGATCAAACTGACAAAAATGGTTCAAGTTATCGAAGATAAATACATTTCTGATCAATAAAAAAAAATTACTATCACAATAATAAAATTTTACTATCACGATAGTACAAATTTTTCAGTCACAATAGTACAGATTGAAGTAAATACTGTACCAGCGACATCTCTGTAAAGAAAAGACACTAACGAAGCTGAATCGTTATAAAACATTTCAGTCGAGGCAAAGTATAGAATTGATTAAAAATTAATGGAAAACTCTATGACCCTGATACGATCAACAATTAACCGACCATTGGCAAGCATTTTAAAACGTGATCAATTAAGGAAAAAGGTCATGCCAACAAAATAAATGTTTAATTACAATTTAAAAGGGATAATCAAACATTATTACCCCTTAAATAATTTAAATTATAGTAAAATTATTATCTAGGTGATACGTCGATCTGACGATTAAAAGGGTAAAACGGAACTAAACTTATCATTCCTGTGCTATTGAGCTTTAGTTAGGATGATGCTGGTCCTAGTCTTAAGTAGCTAGGATATGGGTTCGATTGTGAAGGTTGTCGATCTAAATTTCATTTCATTAGTGATAGGCTTGATCTGCTTGGTTACTTAAGTTTCGAATGGATTTATTATTATTATTATTATTAGAGGAAAAAAAAAGGAAAACATGGAAAAGCGTGCCTTCTATCTTTATAGGAACAGGGATTGAGCGTTTCTGGTGCTCACCAGAAAAAAAGAAAAAAAGAAAGGCAATCGTGAACGGGTTTGCAGGCAAAATGACAAGGCGTGCCTCTTCTCAAGCTTCTGTGCTCACCTCTTCCTTTTGTTCGTCTCGCACCGCATGGTCGACACAAACCCGCTGGTTTGAGACATGCCAAAACGGAGCAAAATATGGTGCCGAGATGGTTTAATAATTCGATTTTGAGTGGATGTGAACCGGTCCGATGTAACTTTCCAATTCTACTGGATTTTGAGTGATTCAACTTGGTGCCACCGAACCAACCCAATTGTCTTTCAACACCTTACCTCAATTCTCTCTCGATTAATTGCACGTTTCATGAGATCGACATCCTTGTCACTGGGCGTTCCAGCTTTTCACCGTTGATACCAACTTTGAGGAATCATTAGGTTCGCCGAAATTTTTTTTTTTTCCAATTTTTTTTTAAATTATTTTTTGGGAATATTAATTTACTATATTGGTTGATCAGAAAAAAAATGATTTATTATAGATTAATTTATATTTAATTAAATATCTATTTTTCTAAAAAAATATATAAAATATTCATTATATTCTTAATAAAAAAATCATATCTTTTCTTCCAAACTTTGTAAATAATAATATTATATTTATATTAATATAAATATATTATAATATAAAAAATATATATAATAATGTATGATTAACATAATAATAATATATATTATATATATATATATATATATATAATATATATATTAATATATTATATATATATGTATGTATTATGTATTAAATAATATAATATTTTAATATAATATATTATTATATAAGAATCAATGTATTAATATAAATACTATATTAATATTCATAAAAATTTTATATTAGTATAAATATTAAAATATTAAAATATAATTAATATAAATAATATATTATATTAAAATTAATATTAAGATAATATTATATTAATATTTATAAAAATATTTTTGTAAAGAAAAAAAAGGCTATCAATTATTCTATAAAAAATTCTAAAATCCATCTCTCTCATAAATTTTCAATTATTGTAGGAAGTATCCTTCTATAGAATTTTTTTTTAAATTTTTTCTTCTATTAAATCTTCAATTAAATAAAACATTTCTCTTTATTTTTTTAAATTATTATTATTTTTTTATTTCTCGTGAATCCTAGGTATGCATTGGTTTCCATCTCTGTCCCCGCCCCCCAACCTCTCTCTCTCTCTCTCTCCCTCTCCCTCTTTCTTCCTCAAAACAGTAGCTTTTTGCTTTTTTTTTTATAATTACATCGCTTAAGCAAATATTAATTAATTTTTTTTAAAAATTAATCACAATAAAATAAGAATTGTCAACAAGTCCAGGACCGGCATCATTAAAAAAACTATCGACAGCAGCGACAACTAAACGACGTTACTCTTAGAACTTTGAACCCGTCGTTCTCGATCGGTCCATCCGTCTTTTAGTCGCGTTATTCAAAATCTATCCTGATACACGGTCTAGTGGTCCTTTTCAGGTACATTCCTGATTCAATTTTCCGAAATATCCGAGCTAAATCTGCAAAACGTTACCATTCTCGGCGGATTCAACCAAATTTTACCCGCAATCCTTTCTTTTTTTTAAACAAAAAAATTTACCCTTCGTTGTTTTTTCACCCGGATCTCGAAATTCGATCTCGTCAGTAGATTTCGGGCATGGACCCCACATATAACTCATACGTGTCAGGCGCGGAGCTGGTGCGTGCTTTTGTGTGTCCCGTAAAGCCGCTACCGGATCCGGTTTCAGTTCCAGTGATCCAAAGGGGCCGTTCGCCGTAGCGATGGCAGGGGAATAAGGACAAATCGGAAAAGCGCCGGCCGGTCGTGTTGTCGTGCGTGACGTGATGGGTCGGTTGCACGGAACGACGCAGGACTTATCAGGAGTCTGTTGTTCCGGTCGGAGCTGTCGGCGTGGTGGGGATGGAAGAAGAGTGGGAGCAGAGACACCAAGTGCATCGTGGCCGAGGAAGGAACTGGGAGAAATAAATATTTTCCCCTGGACCAGCTTCAGGGATTCCTTAGGCCGTAGGAATGCATGCATGCTTCCTCTGTACGTACGGGTGGGCTCCTGAGAGATATAACCACCGCTTCCGGTGAATGTGAGAGGGATGCTTGTAACTCCTGCTTCCACGCTGACTCGGACGGCCGGCTCCATGCGATGGTCTTGGTTACGGTGATATCTGGCACTCTAGTTTCGAGAGTGAGAGAGAGAAAGAGAGGGGGAGGGAGCAAGGGAGAACAAACCTGCGAGTTGGCTCGCCAATGATGCAGGAGTGAGGACTGAGGATTTAACAAAAACTTGGGCTATCTTTCCACGGCTTACTGTGACCTTCTAATTTTTGAGTGGGTTGATGTGGGGGAATATATTGTATGCATATGTATGCTCATGCATGGATGTGGATCGATCTAAGTCAGACACATTGAGCCGTTACGTCATCGCTGAATACAGTCAGGAGTAGTTTGGTTCGTATAAAGAGAAAGAAATATGGCATAGTCAACTAAAAATTGAAAAAAAAAAAATCTCATATTTTGTTGGAGGTGCCAAGAGAGAGATGAAAAGATATCTTTTTTATGGAAATAAGAACCTATTGGATCAAGCTGTGAAAATCAACTTATTTTAAAATTATTTTTTTCAAATAGAATTTCATAAAAAATACTATAAGAGAAAAGTAGTTTATATTTGGCAAAATCATTTGATAAGTATTTTTATCAATATTTAAGAAGCAGTTTATGTTTGGCAAATCTTTTAAAAAAATATTTTTGATTATCAAATTACGAAAAAAATCATGTATAGATTTACTTTATAATTAATATTATTTAAATAGATAAATAATTTTAAATATTTATTATGATTAATTTTAATTTATTTTTTATTTTTAATTTAATTAAAATAAAATAATAAAATAATAAAAAATATATTAAAATTTTAATTAATATAAATATAATTGAATCAAAGATAATATATATTAAATATTTTTTATAATTTTTATACGATAATATATATGTATCAAAATACATCATTCACTAAATAATGGGAGAATTAGATGAAAATAAATATGGATAGTTATGATAAATAATGATTTTGAGTAAAAATATTTTTATCTTAAAAAAATTAATCTTCTATTTCTGCTTCCAAGGAGAAGCTTCAATTTTCTGCTTTCTTCCTGCAGTAGAAAAACTATTTTTACTACTACTTAAAAGTAGATTATTTTTTAAAATAAGCTCAGCCAAACATTCTACTTTTTTAAAATAAATATTTTTTTCTTTCCAAAAATTTGGCCAAATAGGCCCTAAGTTTCCCACATTTTCGGACTTATTTTGCTCGCAGACAAAGGAGGAAGGAAGGTCATATGATAGATGGAAAAAATATCTCATATTTGGTTAGAATTATCAAAAGAGGGAGATATAAAAGTAATTTTTTTATAGAAATAATATCTATATATTTCAAGAGAAAGAAAAATTCATATAGAAAATGAAAAACTTGCTTTTCTATGAGTTAAAAATTGAGTTTTTTTTCTTCTCAAAAGTGTCCTTCAGCTTTCCAATAGATGGGGTAAGATTTTTTTTTTTTACTAAGAGCATAATAGATATTTTGTATAATTTATGAGAAAAATAGATACTCTATCAAATATAAGTCATTCTAAAATATATTACTTTCTTGTAGCCAATCAAATATGCAAAAACCACTTTTCTAAATATCATATACCCTGGCATCATCAGCTTTTTAGAAAAATATTTAATGAAGAAAAATTCTTCTCATGACCCAAATGATTCGTTTATGTGAAAGAAAAATCCACATAGGATATAGAAAAGGCACATTTTCATAGATTGAAAATTATGATATTTATTGGGGATAAACCCCGCTCCCACCGAAGTTCAGCCTGATGCTTAGCCTAATACAACTGGTAATCACGGAAGAGCTTCGATTGAGAATTCTCCTCCAGCGGTCGGATCCTAGTCGAACTCTTTCAGCGGCCAAATCTTAGCCAAACTCCTCTAGCGGCCAAACTCCTCTCGATCTTCTCCCTCAGTCAGACTTCTTCAGAAGTCGAACTCCTTTCGGATCTTCTTCAGTCGGATATCTACAGAAGCCGAACTCCTTCCGAACTCCTCCTTCAGTCAGATTCCTCCAAGAATCGAACTCCTTCCAGATCTCTCCTTCAGATAGATGCTTACAGGAGTCGAACTCCTCTCAAACTTCTTCCTCAATCGAATGCCTATAGGAGCCGAACTTCTTCCGAACTTCTCCTTCAGTTAAATTTCGTCAAGTGCTGAACTCCTTCCGAACTTCTTCAGTCGGATTCCTCTAGGAGCCGAACTTCTTTCGGACTTTTTCTTCAGTCGGATACCTACAGAAGCCAAACTCCATCCGAACATTTTTCATAGTCGAATTTCTAGAGGAGCCGAACTCCTTTCGGGCTCCTCCTTCAGTTGAATTTCTCTAGGAGCTGAACTTTTTTCAGACTTCTCATTCAGTCGGATTCCTCTAGGAGCCAAACTCCTTCCAGACTTCTTCACCAGTCAGATTTCTTCAGGAGCCGAATTTCTTTCAGACTTCTCCTTCAGCCAAACTTCATCTAGATTCCTTCAGCGGATTACTTTCAGAATTCAAGTAGTATTTCTTTCAGATGATCCCCTCCAGACGTATTTTCTTCAAGAGTCCGAACTCCTTTGGAATTGATATATGTCAAAGTTCTTCACTAACCAATGCCTGCTTCCTCCAAACTATGACTATTAAATCTCAACGAATGGTCACTATCAGTTTGACGATACTTCTTTCTTCGTAGCAAATCCCATGCGGCCTCGAGCGGTCCGCTACCGGATGGTTATAGCTGTCACTATTAGTTTAACGATACCTCTCTTCATAACAAATCCCACGCGATCCACTACCAGACGGTATGGTCGTCACTATCAATCAAACTTCGTCTATAAAAAGGGACCCTCTAAATACGTTTTCTCTAAGCTCTCTTCTTCTTCTCAAAACTCTACCGCACTCTTTCCTGAGTACTCCATTTTTGTTGGTTAGAAGAGCTGACTTGATCGTCGGAGGGTCCTGTCGGAGCCATCACCACCGACTCCGGATGGAACTTTATTTTACAGGTCACCGACGGTGACCTCTTCCCCTCAACTCCAGCTCGATTCAACATCGATCAGATTCTGCATCAATAATATTTTTTTAACAAAAATACCATTAAGCTATTATGATCTCCTTACTAGCTATTTTTAGTAGTTAATCTTAACCTGCTAGAAATAATAACAATATAAAGAAGTTGTCTAACTATTAAAAATTATTAGAATTCTAAAAACTCAACCTAATAAATATTTTTCATATCTATTTTTAAATATTTACAAATATTTTAGATTCAAAAATATTTAAAATAGATATTAAAAATTATATAATTGATGTTTTACAAGTAATTTATATAACTATATTTAAGAATATAATAAGTATTTTATATAATTTTTTAGAAATATAGATGCTCAATCAAATATAAATTATTTTAAAAAATATATTTCTTACATTATTTTTTCATGATCTATGAAACATACAAAGGCTACTTTTCCAAATACCATATACCCAGATATTAGTTTAAAAAAATATTTAGTAAAATTCTTTCCATAAACTAAATAAGTCATTAGCTATTTTAAACTATTTTGCTTTGGACACACATGAAAATTCATGGACTCTTCTGAATTATATTTTGGCATTAGCTGCAAATTCTTCACTTCATGTTGCACTTTATGTTGCAAGCAAAAAAACAAATTCAAGCTTCAATTTGTGAGGGAAAAAAAAAGCACCAGGCCACGACTTAAGCTTACCGACCCTCAAGGCCTGCTTGGAATTACAGGTTTATGTGCGGTACATTATATTGTTGAGTTAAACTGGGACCAACCATTTACAAATGAATCCATAATAGACTTGGCCCTTAGATCCCAGGTTACATCATGAGCAAATCCTCAAAAGCTAGCACCAAGTCCCGAGGTTTGCAGTATTAGCACAGGATTTCGTGGACTAAGGACCTGTTTTGGCCAAGCTTTTAAGGAGGAAAAAGATGTTTAATTTTTTAAAAAATATTTATTTTTTAAAAATAAAATATTTAATTAAATTTATTTTAAAAAATATTTTATTTTTGAATAGTAGTAAAAGTAAGTTTTCTATTGTGGTGAAAAAATAGAAAATTAAAGATTCTAAGCAAAAGCAAAAAACTAATTTTTTTCAAATCATAAATATTATTACTCAAAATTATTATTTATTATAATTAATCTTATTTATTTTTAGTTAATTTTTTTTATTATTTTTATGCCATTCGACTATCATATTTTTTTATATTTTAGTTAAATAAAAATAAAAAAAATTAATTAAAATTAATTATTGGTGCAGAAACTGATCGTCGTCGGAGGTCGCTGGAGTCGAGGCTGCTGAGATCGCCGCCGGGAACCTACAAAACAAAGTCCCGTCCGGAGCCGGTGGAGGGTGGCTTCGGTAGGACCCTCCGACGCTCAAGTCAGCTCTGGCCAACAGGAATGGAGTGCTCGAAATGAGTTTCGGAGCTTAGAGAAGAGGAGGAGAGCTTAGAGATCAGAGAGATTAGCCCTAGCGTATCTGGAGGAGGGCCCTTTTATAGCGGAGCTTGATGGTGATGGCTGCTGTCGCGTGTTGGCGGGCTGCTCGAGGTTCGGTGGAGTCAGTCTCTCGGAGAGGTGCCGTACGCGGCAGGGTTGGTGGTGACAGCTGCTGCCGCATGCTGGCGGGTCACTCGAGGTTCGGCGGAGCCAGTCTCTCGGGGTGGTGCCGTACGCGGCAGGGTTGGTGGTGACAGCTGCTGCCGCATGCTGGCGGGCCGCTCGAGGTTCGATGGAGTTAGTCTCTTGGGTATGTGCCGCATGGGACAGGTTACGGAGAGAGTGGCGTCGGTAGTGGCGGCCATACCATCCAGTCTCGTTGTTCATCCAGAGGAGTTCGGACTTGTAGGAGAGTTCGGCAGAAGGAAAAGCTTGGGAGGAGCTCGTCCGAGCCTCTCCCCCCGTCTCGTCTAAGGTGAACGAGGCCTTCGACCTTGCTCACGTTGAAATGAGGTCCTCCTCCTGTTCCCAACGGGCTGTGGGGGCACATTCGGACTGTCGTCCGTCGCCCCCATCTCGTCTAAGGTGAACGAGGCCTTCGATCTTGCTCGCGTTGGGACGATGTCCTCCTCCTGTTCCTAACGGGCTGTGGGGGCACATGCGGACCGTCGTCCGTCTCCCCCCATCTCGTCTAAGATGAACGAGGCCTTCGACTTTTCTCACGTTGGGACAAGGTTCTCCTCCTGTTCCCAACGGGCTGTGGGGGCACATGCGGACCATCGTCCGAGCCTCTCCTCCCATCTCGTCCTTTGTGAACGAGGCCTTCGACTTTGCTCGCATTAGGACGAGGTCCTCCTCCTATTCCTAATGGGCTGTGGGGGCACATGCGGACCGTCGTCCGAGCCTCTCCCCCCATCTCGTCCTTTTGTGAACGAGGCCTTCGACTTTGCTCACGTTGGGATGAGGTTCTCCTCCTGTTCCCAACAGGCTGTGGGGGCACATGCGGACCATCGTCCGAGCCTCTCCCCCCATCTCGTCCTTTGTGAACGAGGCCTTCGACTTTGCTCGCATTAGGACGAGGTCCTCCTCTTGTTCCCAACGGGCTGTGGGGGCACATTCGGACCATCGTCCGTCTTCCCCCATCTTGTCTAAGGTGAACGAGGCCTTCGACTTTGCTCGCATTAGGACGAGGATTCCTCCTCCTGTATTCCTAACGGGCTGTGGGGGCACATGCGGACCGTCGTCCGAGCCTCTCCCCCCATCTCCGTCCTTTTGTGAACGAGGCCTTCGACTTTGCTCGCATGCTAGGACGAGGTTCCTCTTCCTGTTCCTAACGGGCCACTTTCGCTTGTTTCTTTCTCCTGCCATCAGCATAGTTTTTTCGCATCCAGAAATAATATTATTGAGAGGGGAGAATTTTACCTGAGGGGAAGCCTGACTCGCAGCACATTTTCCGTTTGAGGGTCGTCGGGGTGTTGTTCCTCTGAGTTCCCTTCGGGCAGCGAAGTCCCATCCAGACTACCTCCTCTATTACATGCTGGCCTCCTTAATTTGGAGTATGCTTCTCTTGACTTTGTCGCTGGGAGACGACGAATCGTCGATGTAGCTAGCTCCTAGCTCTTCCTCGGGGTGGCGTTGATGATGCCGCGAGGCGGCCGACCTTCTTGTCTTTTCTAGTTACGGCAGCACCTTTAGCCGATCTTCTCCTACTTCGGGCTAGCACGTCGGAGGAATTTATCCCGTCGTCCCTTTTTGACGAGCTCTTCAATCTCGTCTTGGAGCTGAACGTATTCCTTCAGTGTCGTGGCCGTGGTTCGCGATGGTAGGGGCTTTACTTGCTTCGATCGCCCACGTTTGGGGAGGCCGTAGTCCTTCAGGTCTTGGCGGCTGGCTTTTAACTTCGCCGAGAATTCGAGTTAGAGGAGCGGGTCGTAGTTGCGGAACCTCCTTCGGGAGGAGGATTTCTTCGCGCCCTTCTGTCGGGGCTTCCTTTGTGGTGAGCTCGAGAGAAGTTCGGGCTTCGCTTGCACGGAGCTTCATTCCGCTTTCCCGCAAAACTTTCCTTTCCGTGGGAGAACTTCATGCTTCTTTGTCCGGACTTCCTTGCTCGCAGGGAGGGGGTCGGCTTTGCTTGCCCGAACTTTATTGCACCTCCCGTGAATTTCGTTGTAGCGACGTACTCGAGGGGGAGTTCGGCCTCGATCGCCCTGGGGCGGTCTCGAGCGCGGCCGAACTTCATTTGGGTGATCTGCTGCGGAGTTCGGCCTCCCTTATGCCGAACTTCATTCGTGGGAGAACTTCGTTCCGCCACTGCTTGCGCCGAACTTCACTGTGATGGTGGCTTTAAGGTGGAGTTCGGCCTCACTTGCGCCGAACTTCATTGATGAGCTTCAAAGGGAGAGTTCGGCCTTGCTTCCGCCGAACTTTATTTCGATGAGCTGAGGAGTTCGGCCTCACTTATGCCGAACTTTCGCCGAACTTCATTCTGATGTGTGAGCTTTAAGGTTGAGTTCGGCCTTCCGCCGAACTTCATTGATGAGCTTCAAAGGGGAGAGTTCGGCCTTGCCGAACTTCATTTCGATGATTAGCTGAGGAGTTCGGCCTTCCGCCGAACTTCATTCCGCAGGGGAACTTTCCTCCGCCCTCGCTTGTGCCGAACTTCACTGTGATGGTGGGCTTTAAGGTGGAGTTCGGCCTCACTTGCGCTGAACTTCATTGATGAGCTTCAAAGGGAGAGTTCGGCCTTGCCGAACTTCATTTCGATGATGAGCTGAGGAGTTTGGCCTTCCACCGAACTTTATTCCGCAGGGGAACTTTCCTCCACCCTCGCTTGTGCCGAACTTCACTGTGATGGTGGGCTTTAAGGTGGAGTTCGGCCTCACTTGCGCCGAACTTCATTGATGAGCTTCAAAGGGAGACTTCGGCCTTGCCGAACTTTATTTCGATGATGAGCTGAAAAGTTCGGCCTTCCGCCGAACTTCATTCCGCCGGAGAACTTTCCTCCGCCCTCGCTTGTGCCGAACTTCATTCCGCGGGGAAACTTTGCTCCGCCCTTGCTTGTGCCGAACTTCATCCCTGCTTGCGCCGAACTTCGTTCCACTTCCGCGGGAGAACTTCTGCTCTCCATTTCTCTCCTAAGGGCGATTGGCATGCCCAAATGCTCTTTCTTAAGGCCGATTCCTCGCGTTCTCGTGGCGGGCTTGCTGGCAAAGTCTTCGCCAGAGGTTGTCGCACATCCCGCATCATCTCGGCGGGGCCGCGAACCCATCCAGGACTGCTCTGCATCTGCGGTGGCTTCGGATGGGGCCTGGGCTGTCGGGGCCGCAACTGGAGCCGGTCGCCGAGTCGAAGCTCTCGAGGCATCTTTTCTTTGGGAGAGAAGGAAGAACGGATCTCCGAAGAGAGAGAAATCATCGCCGAGCACTCCTTTAAGAACAAGGGAACCCCGGAGGTTCGGGGGCCCTTCTTCCAGCGCCAATCTGTTGGTGCAGAAACTGGTCATCGCCGGAGGTCACTGAAGTCGAGGCCGCTGAGGTCACCGCCGGGGACCTGCAAAACAAAGTTCCGTCCGGAGCCAGTGGGGGGTGGCTTCGGCAGGACCCTCCGACGCTCAAGTCAGCTCTGGCCAACAGGAATGGAGTGCTCGGAATGAGTTCCGGAGCTTAGAGAAGAGGAGGAGAGCTTAGAGATCAGAGAGATTAGCCCTAGCATATCTGGAGGAGGGCCCTTTTATAGTGGAGCTTGATGGTGATGGCTGCTGTCGCGTGTTGGCGGGCCGCTCGAGGTTCGGCGGAGTCAGTCTCTCGGGGAGGTGCCATACGCGGTAGGGTTGGTGGTGACAGCTGCTGCCGCATGCTGGCGGGTCACTCGAGGTTCGACGGAGCCAATCTCTCGGGGTGGTGCCGTACGCGGCAGGATTGGTGGTGACAGCTGTTGCCGCGTGCTGGCGGGCCGCTCGAGGTTCGGTGGAGTTAGTCTCTTGGGTAGGTGCCGCATGGGGTTGGTTACGGAGAGAGTGGCGTCGGTAGTGGCGGCCATACCATTCAGTCTCGTTGTTCGTCCAGAAGAGTTCGGACTTGTAGGAGAGTTCGGCCGAAGGAAAAGCTTGGGAGGAGCTCGGCTCCCGCAGGCGTCTGGCCGGAGGTGCGCGGCTAAGGCTCGGTCGCTTGGGAGTTCGGCCGCTTGGAATTGAAGGAGCTCGGCCGGCTGAAGGGACGGCCGCTGGAGGAGTTTGGCTGGCTGGAGGGGTTCGGCAGGAGCTCGGTCCGGCGAAGTTCGACCGATGGACGTCCGCTGAGGAGTTCGGCCGCTGAGAGGCCCGAAGAAGCTCGGCTAAGGCTCGGTTGAAGGACTTCGGTTGCTAAGTGGTTCGGCTAAGGCTCGTCCGCTGAGGAGTTCGGCCGCTGGGAGTTCGGCTGAAGCCCGTCTGCCGAAGCTCTTCTGCGGTTATTGGTTGCATTAGACTGAGCATCGAGCTAGACTTCGGCTGGAGCGGGATTTATCCCCAACATTAATCATAATATTTAAAATTATTTATCTATTTAAATAATATTAATTATAAAAAATATATATATATATATATTAATTTAATAATCAAAAATATTTTTTTGAAAGATTTGTTAAATATAGATTACTTTTTAAATATCGATAAAAATGTTAATCAAATAATTTTATCAAATATAAATTATTTTTCTCTCATAATATTTTTTTTAAATTTTATTTAAAAAAAATATTTTATAATAAATTAATTTTTAAAGTTTGATCAAATAGGTCCTAAATCTTGTTTGGATGATTATGAAGGACGCGCGTCTAATCAAGCCCCTCTCTCCCTCCCTCTCTCTCTCTCTCTCTCTCACTCACTCACACGCATATTTAGAGAACCAATTTTTGATTGGCTTGTTTTGATTTATTTTATTTTCACTTTTTAAGATATGTAACAGATAGTTAATGGTCGAATTGAATCAACGGCATAGATGCATATAAAATAAATGCATCAAATGTATATTTTTAATTAATCTAATTATAAATATATTGGATTGTATTGGGAGGTTTTTCCAACTTAAATTTGAGCGGGCTAAATTCTGACTCCACCGACTGCCACCTTGGTTACCTCTCTTCCTTTTAGGACTTGCGTGGTTCATAGAAAATGGAGGAAGATAGATGCAAGTTTTAAGAGATGGAGAGAGAACCTCTTATTTAATTATAATTTTAAAAATATATAAAATAAAAAAATATTTTTTTATAGAAAGATATTTTGTATATTTCATAGAAAGTGAAAATTCATAAGAAAAATAAGTTTGAAACTTCGATGAAAATTAATGATCTTTTTCTTTTAAAAAATATTATTTTATTATAATTATAATATTAATATAATATTATATTAATATTATCCCAATATTTTATGAATATAATATAATATATATTAATATCAATATTATAATATTTATTATATTTTTTTAATAAAATAATGCTTATTATATTTTAATAATATTTTAATATTTATATTAATATAATAATATAATTAATATTTATATCTATATTAATAAATTTATTATATTAAAATATTAATATTATATTAATATATATTATATATATAATATATATATATATATATATATATATATATATATATATATATATATATATATATATATATATATATATATATATATATATATAACAATACTCCATGGAGGAGTATCCTAATAATACTAACTCAGCTTTCTTTGTTATGCCACGTGGAATCAAATTGCCAACTCAGCTTCCTTTGTTATGCCATGTGGGATCAAAACTCAGTTTTTTTTGTTGTGTCAATCCAAACCTGATGGAAAAAAAAATGAAGAAGACTCCTCTCCCCACCTCGGCCTACGATGGCCCCCCTTCCCCTTCTTCTTGCCGTCACCTGCCGTCGATCTCCACCGTCAAAGGAATGGGGGCAGCATGGGCAATCGAGGGATCGGGGCGTGGTGTCGGAGACATGGAGCAGCAGCTGGAGGGGGTGTCGGAGGTGCAGAGCAACGATCGAGGGATGGTGCAGGTGGCCGTCGGAGGAATGGGGGTGGCACGGGCGGTTGGGAGATTGGGGTGCGGTGTCGAAGGCACGGAGCAGCACCCGGGGTGGTACGGTGCTAGAGGCATGGAGCAGCGGCCATGGGGCGGTGTGGTCGCGGGCGGCTGACGAGTGTTGCGGGTGGTCGAGGGCAGCGCGAGCGGTGGGGTGCGAGGGGACCAGAGGATAGCGACGTGGGTGGACGAGGGCGGTGATGGAGGCGGTCGCTGAAGATGTGTGGGAGGACGGCAAAAAAATATAATAAATAAAATAATAAAAATAAAATATTAAAAAAATTTAAAAATATTAATAATTTATTATTTTATAAAAATAAAATATATAAAAAATATATAAAAATAAAAATTAGAGATCAATTTTGTAATTGATTTTAAAAATTTAAATATTATAAAAAATAAATAGTAATTGATTTTATGATTGATTTTTTAATTAAAAAATTTAAAAATAATTAGCAAATAATTTTATGATCGATTTTATTAATAAAAAATATTTAATAAAATTAGCAATCAATTTTATGATCGATGTTGGGGATAAATTTTGCTTCCGTCGAAGTCCAATCTGATGCTTAGCTTAATGCAATCGTAATCACGGAAGAGCTTCGATCGAGAATTCTCCTTCAGCGGTCGAACCTATCCCGAACTCACTCCAGTGACTGAACTCCAGCCAAACTTCTTTAAGCACCCGGACTCCCTCCAACGGTCGAACTTTTACCAAACTCCTCTTTCAATCAGATTTTTCCAGGATCCGAACTCCTTTCGAACTCCTCCAGCAGTCGGATTTCTCCAAGAGCCGAACTCCTTCTGGATTACTCCAGCAGTCGAATTTCTCCAGGAACCGAACTCCTTCCGGATTACTTCAGTATTCGAATTTCTTCAGGAGCCGAACTCTTTCTGAACTCCTCCAACAGTCGAATTTTTTCAGGAGCCGAACTCCTTCTGAACTCCACCAACAGTCGGATTTCTCCAGGAGCCGAACTCCTTCCGAATTACTCCAGCAATCGAATTTCTTCAGGAGCCAAACTCTTTTCGAACTCCTCCAGCGGTCCGATTTCTCCAGGAGCCAAACTTTTTTCGAACTCCTCCAGCATTCGAATTTCTCTAGAAGTCGAACTCCTTTCGAACTCCATCTGGATTCCTCCAATAGTCGATGTTGGGGATAAATCCCGCTCCTACCGAAGCCCTGCCCGACACTCAGCCCAATGTAACCAGTAGCCGCTGAAGAGCTATAGCGCCAGGCGCCAGGCCGAGCCCCTACCACGGCCGAACTGCCTAGAGCCCGAACTCCCCTGCGCCAAGGTCCGGACCGAACTACCTAGCTGCCGAACTCCTTCGGACTTCCTGCGGCCGAACTCCTTCGACCGACCCCAGGCGAGCCCATGCAGCCGAACTCCTTCGGACCGACCCCAGGCGAGCCCATGCGGCCGAACTTCCTTCGAAGTCCTCTCAGCGGCCGAACTCCTTCGGACCGACTTCAGGCGAGCCCAAGTGGCCGAAACTCCTTCGGACCGACCCCAGGCGAGCCCATGCAGCCGAACTCCTTCGGACCGACCCCAGGCGAGCCCATGCAGCCGAACTCCTTCGGACCCCACGGCCGAACTCCTTCGGACCGACTTCAGGTGAGCCCAAGTGGCCGAACTCCTTCGGACCGACCCCAGGCGAGCCCATGCAGCCGAACTCCTTCGGACCGACCCCAGGCGAGCCCATGCAGCCGAACTCCTTCGGACCCCACGGCCGAACTCCTTCGGGCCGACTCCAAGCGGCCGAGCTTCAATGAAGTCCTCTCAGCGGCCGAACTCCTTCGGGCCGACTCCAAGCGGCCGAGCTTCAATGAAGTCGTCTCAGCGGCCGAACTCCTCAGCAGTCGTCACTTAGGAGCCCGAACTCTCCCAGCAGTCGTCACTGGGCCGAACTCCTCAGCGGTCGCCTTCATCAAACTTCGGCCGACCGAGCTCCTACCGAACTCTCAAGTGTCCAAGCCTCAGCCCAAGCCCAACAGCCGGCCGAACCCCAGACGGCCGAGCTTCGACTTCTCAGCAGCCGAACTCTTCTGCGGACGAGCCTTAGCTGCATACCTCTTGCCAGACGCCTATGGGAGCCGAACTCCCTCCCATCTTCCTCTCCAGGAGCCCGAACTCCTCCGAAATGGGCACACGACGAAGGCCTTCAACCCTTCATTCGGCAAGCTCTGCAACCATCACTATCAGTCAGTCCGCCGTACCATCGGTCAGTCCACCGCGGGCGATAGCGACCCACTGCCAGGCGGCGATGGCTGTCACCCTCAATCCGCCGCACACGGCACCAGTGGGGCTGACTCCGCCGAACCTCGAGCGGCCCGCCAGCACGCGGCTGTAGTTGTCACCATCAAGCTCCACCATATAAAGGACCCTCCCGACACGCTAAGGCTAAGCTCTCTGGATTCTTAACTCTCTAAGCTCTCCTCCACATCTCTAAGCTCCGGAACTCATTCCGAGCACTCCATTACTGTTGGCAGGAAACTAACTTGACCGTCGGAGGGTCCTGCCGGAGCCACCACCCCACCGGTTCCGGACGGGACTTCGTTTTGCAGGTCCCCGGCGGCTTCCAGCGGCCTCGATAAGGGCGACCTCCGGCGGTGATGGATTTCTGCGCCAACAGATTGGCGCCGTCTGTGGGAAGAAGGGATTGAACCTTCGAGGTTCCCTTGTTCTTAAAGGAGTGCTCGGCGATGATTTCCCTCCCCTGTTCCAGATCTCTCTCCTCCCTCCTCAGTATTCCTTTTCTGAAAGAAAAATGCCCCCCAGAAGAACCTCGACCCGGAGGTCGGCAGCCTCCGCGGCCCCATCCCCTCCGAGTCCGTCTGTCCCTGCTCCGGCCCCGGTGACTCAGCCCCCGTCTATAGCCGCAGTGGATACGGAGCAGTTCAACCAGCTCATCCAGCACGTTCGTGGTCTCACGGAGGCGGTGCAGGCGATGCTGCACCAACAAGTCCAGTGCCAGCCCGACCGGCACGGGACTCTCCGAAGTCGGAATGATCCGGTCCAAGAGCGACCGGCCTGGGCAGCCCGACCTCCGATTACCCGGATTGGAGAGGCGGAGGAGGGAGAACCCTTGTTCGGATCATGGATCGACCAAGGGTGAAGCCTCGCGCCCATCTCACCAGAAAGCCTTGGAGATCAGAAACCGTGAGGACCTGCTGGACCAAAGGCTCTTGGAGATGAAACCAGCGAAATTGAAGAACTTCGTCCCCCCTCGCGTGGTGATGACGTTTGTACAGACCCTCCTTTCTCGCAGGAAATCATGCAGGAACCGGTCCCGCCGAACTTTAAGCTCCCGCAGTTCGAAAGCTACGACGGGACCGCCGACCCGGTCGACCACTTGGAAGCCTTCCGGACGACGATGCTGCTTCACGGCGCGTCGGACGCCATATTTTGCCGGGCTTTCCCTTCTACCCTCAAAGGAGCTGCCAGAAATTGGTACTCGACGCTCAAGCCGAGAACCATCTTATCGTTTGACCAGATGAGTCAACAGTTCGCAGCCCACTTCATCAAGTAGTAGGCGACCACGCCGAGTTCGGATTCTTTGATGGCCATCAGGCAGAAGGAGGGGGAACCCATCCGGGCCTACGTGACCCGGTTTAACGCTGCCGCGTTGGAGGTCCGAAACCTAGACCAATCAGTCGCCATGGCCGCCCTCAAGGGCGGCCTTCAGAAGAATGACTTGTTGTTCTCCCTGGAAAAAAGGTATCCCAGGGACTTCGCCGACCTGCTAGCTCGGGCCGAGAGATACGCCCGTGCGGAAGAAGCCTTCAAGCTGAGGGACGAAGAAACCTTAAGGGAGCGGCTGACAGGCGATAGGGAGCCGAATGAAGTTCGGCCGCGCTCACGGGACTCCCTCCGGTAGCAGCGGGCCCGAACCCCTCGAGCTTGCAGAGAAGCGCGAAGAAGCCCACCTCCCAAAGGATTTCACGACTATGTCCTCCTCAACGCTCCCCGAGCACAGATCCTCACCGAAGTTAAGGACCAACTCTCCAGACCAGAAAGGTTACGGTCTCCCCAAACAAACGTGACCGAAGCAAGTACTGCCTCTACCATCGCGACCACGGCCATGACACTGAGGAATGCATCCAGCTCCAAGATGAAATCGAGGAACTCATCAGAAAGGGGCGGCTGGTAGATTCATTCGACGCCAGTCTAAAGATCGGTGCAGGGCGCTGCCGTAACAAGAAACAACAAAGTCGGCCGCCTCACACAACGTCGTCAACATCACTCCAGGATCCAGCGTAGAAGCCAACAGAAGCACGCTTCAACGCAAGGAAGCTCGAATGAAATGGGAAAGGTCGTCCGCGTGGGGAAGCGCGGGAGGAACGATGCTACTGCCACGACCTTGGGTCACAGAAAATTCAGAAAAAATTGCCAGTAACTTCCTTTCAATAAAGTCCTTCCCTTCCAACAGTGTATTATTTTGGGCGCCAAAAACTATGTAATGGCTGGAAAAGAAGCAGTCAATAGTCGCCGTGTTAGGAACAGAGGAGAACCTCGTCCTAATTCGAGCGCAACTTCGGCCAGAGATAAGATCTCTCCGAACAACAAGGTCGGCCAGAGATAAGATCTCTCCCGAACCGCAACCTCGGCCAGAGATAAACTCTCCCGGCAAAGTCGGCCAGAGATAAGATCTCTCCCGAACAACGAATCGGCCAGAGATAAGATCTCTCCCGAACCGCAACTCGGCCAGAGATAAGATCTCTCCCGAAGGCAAAGTTCGGCCAGAGATAAGATCTCCCGAACACAAGGTCGGCCAGAGATAAGATCTCTCCCAACCGCAACTCGGCCAGAGATAAGATTCTCCCGAAGGCAAAGTTCGGCCAGAGATAAGATCTCTCTCCGAAACAACAAGGTCGGCCAGAGATAAGATCTCTCCCGAACGCAACCCTCGGCCAGAGATAAGATCTCTCCCGAAGGCAAAGTTCGGCCAGAGATAAGATCTCTCCGAACAACGAGGTCGGCTAGAATAGATCTCTCCCGAACCGCAACCTCGGCCAGAGATAAGATCTCTCCTGAAGGCAAAGTTCGGCAGAGAAAGATCTCTCCGAACAACGAGGTCGGCCAGAGATAAGATCTCTCCCGAACCGCAAGTTCGGCCAGAGATAAGATCTCTCCCGAAGGCAAAGTTCGGCCAGAGATAAGATCTCTCCCGAAACAACGAGGTCGGCCAGAGATAAGATCTCTCCCGAACCGCAACCTCGGCCAGAAGATAAGATCTCTCCCGAAGGCAAAGTTCGGCCAGAGATAAGATCTCTCCCGAAACAACGAGGTCGGCCAGAGATAAGATCTCTCCCGAACCGCAACCTCGGCCAGAGATAAGATCTCTCCCGAAGGCAAAGTTCGGCCAGAGATAAGATCTCTCCCGAACAAGTCGGCCGAGAATAAGATCTCTCTCGAAACGCAACCTCGGCAGAGATAAATCTCTCCCGAAGGCAAAGTTTCGGCAGAGATAAGATCTCTCCGAACACAACTCGGCTGCAGAGATAAGATCTCCCCGAAGCGCGCACTTCACTTTCGGCTGCAGAGATAAGATCTCTCCCGAACAACGAGGTCGGCCAGAGATAAGATCTCTCCCGAACGCGCAACCTCGGCCAAAGATAGATCTCTCCGAAGGCAAAGTTCGGCCAGAGATAAGATCTCTCCCGACGAGGTCGCCAAAGGAACCGCACCTCGGCCAGAGATAAGATCTCTCCCGAAGGCAAAGTTCGGCCAGAGATAAGATCTCTCCCGAACAACGAGGTCGGCCAGAGATAAGATCTCTCCCGAAGGCAAAGTTCGGTCAGAGATAAATCTCTCCGAACAACAAGCTCGGCTGCAGGAGATAAGATCTCCCCCGAGCACGCACTTCACTTCGGCTGCAGGAGATAAGATCTCCCCCGAGCGCGCACTTCACTTCGGCTGCAGGAGATAAGATCTCCCCTGAGCACGCACCGCACCTCGGCTGCAGGAGATAAGATCCCCCGAGAGAAGCTCGGCTGCAGGGAGATAAGACCTCCCCCGAGCGCGCACTTCACTTCGGCTGCAGGAGATAAGATCTCCCCCGAGCGCGCACTTCACTTCGGCTGCAGGAGAATAAGATCTCCCCGAGAGAAGCTCGGCTGCAGGAGATAAGATCCCCCGAGCGCGGACTTCACTTCGGCTGCAGGAGATAAGATCTCCCCCTGAGCGCGCACTTCACTTTCGGCTGCAGGAGATAAGATCTCCCCCGAGCGCGCACTTCACTTCGGCCGCAGGAGATAAGATCTCCCCCGAAGGGAAGCTCGGCCGTAGGAGATAAGATCTCCCCCGAGCGCGCACTTTCAACCTCGGCTGCAAGATAGGAGGTCTCCCTCGAGTCGACTTCAACTGACGAAGATAATGTCGCCCCCGAGGAGCTCAAATCCGACCTCGACCGAAGGAGGCGAGTCTTACTTCGGCTTCAACATCAGCTTCATCGACTTTAGCCGGAAATGAGTTCCATTTCAACTCCAAACATCGACTGAAGATAAGGTCTCCCCCAAGCCTCAGCCTCAACTTCAGCGTCAATTTTGGCTGGAGATGAGACCTCCCCGAGCTTCAGATGCAACAAATGCGGAGCCTGGAAGAAGACTTCGGCAGTCGCCTGTTTTGATACTCCCTTCCTTCAATTTTTGAACTCGGGAGTGGGGGGGCTACTGTTGGGGATAAATCCCGCTCCTGCCGAAGCCCTGCCCGACGCTCAGCCCAATGTAACCAGTAGCCGCTGAAGAGCTATAGCGCCAGGCGCCAGGCCGAGCCCCTACCACGGCCGAACTGCCTAGAGGCCGAACTCCCCTGCGCCAAGGTCCGGGCCGAACTACCTAGCTGCCGAACTCCTTCGGACCCCACGGCCGAACTCCTTCGGACCGACCCCAGGCGAGCCCATGCAGCCGAACTCCTTCGGACCGACCCCAGGCGAGCCCATGCAGCCGAACTCCTTCGGACCCCACGGCCGAACTCCTTCGGACCGACTTCAGGCGAGCCCAAGTGGCCGAACTCCTTCGGACCGACCCCAGGCGAGCCCATGCAGCCGAACTCCTTCGGACCGACCCCAGGCGAGCCCATGCAGCCGAACTCCTTCGGACCCCACGGCCGAACTCCTTCGGACCGACTTCAGGCGAGCCCAAGTGGCCGAACTCCTTCGGACCGACCCCAGGCGAGCCCATGCAGCCGAACTCCTTCGGACCGACCCCAGGCGAGCCCATGCAGCCGAACTCCTTCGGACTTCCCACGGCCGAACTCCTTCGGACCAACTCCAAGCGGCCGAGCTTCAATGAAGTCCTCTCAGCGGCCGAACTCCTTCGGGCCGACTCCAAGCGGCCGAGCTTCAATGAAGTCGTCTCAGCGGCCGAACTCCTCAGCAGTCGTCACTTAGGAGCCCGAACTCCCCAGCAGTCGTCACTGGGCCGAACTCCTCAGCGGTCGCCTTCATCAAACTTCGGCCGACCGAGCTCCTACCGAACTCTCAAGTGTCCAAGCCTCAGCCCAAGCCCAACAGCCGGCCGAACCCCAGACGGCCGAGCTTCGACTTCTCAGCAGCCGAACTCTTCTGCGGACGAGCCTTAGCTGCATACCTCTTGCCAGACGCCTATGGGAGCCGAACTCCCTCCCATCTTCCTCTCCAGGAGTCCGAACTCCTCCGAAATGGGCACACGACGAAGGCCTTCAACCCTTCATTCGGCAAGATCTGCAACCATCACTATCAGTCAGTCCGCCGTACCATCGGTCAGTCCACCGCGGGCGATAGCGACCCACTGCCAGGCGGCGATGGCTGTCACCCTCAATCCGCCGCACACGGCACCAGTGGGGCTGACTCCGTCGAACCTCGAGCGGCCCGCCAGCACGCGGCTGCAGTTGTCACCATCAAGCTCCACCATATAAAGGACCCTCCCGACACGCTAAGGCTAAGCTCTCTGGATTCTTAACTCTCTAAGCTCTCCTCCACATCTCTAAGCTCCGGAACTCATTCCGAGCACTCCATTACTGTTGGCAGGAAACTAACTTGACCGTCGGAGGGTCCTGCCGGAGCCACCACCCCACCGGTTCCGGACGGGACTTCGTTTTGCAGGTCCCCGACGGCTTCCAGCGGCCTCGATAAGGGCGACCTCCGGCGGCGACGGATTTCTGCGCCAACAGTCGAATTTCTCCAGGAGCCAAACTCCTTCCAGATTACTCCAGCAGTCGGATTTCTCCTAAAGCCGAACTCCTTCCGAATTCCTTCAGTAGTCAGAAGTCGAACTCCATCCGAAATTCTCTAGCAGTCGAATTTCTCCAGGAGCCGAACTTCTTCTGGATTCTTTCAGCAGTCGAATTTCTCTAGGAGTCAAACTCCTTCCGAACTCCTCCAGCAGTTGGATTTCTCTAGGAGCCGAACTTCTTTCGGATTACTCCAGCAGTCAAATTTCTGTAGGAGCCAAACTTCTTCCGAACTCCTCCAGCAGTCAGATTTCTTTAGGAGCCGAACTTCTTCCGGATTACTCCAGCAGTCGGATTTCTTCAGATTTTTGAACTCCTCCAGTAGTCAGATTTCTTTAGGAGCCGAACTCCTTTTGGACTTTTCATTCAGACGAATTCTTACAGACGATCCCACTACTGAACGGTTATAATTGTCGTTTATCAGGATAGTTACGATTGACATTTATCAGGACGATTACGACTGTCATTTATCAGAACGGTTACGACTGTCATTTATCAGTCTGCTACAGGCAACCCCACTATCGGATAATTACAACAAGCTCCGTCTATAAAAAAGAATCCTCCAGATATATTTTCTCTAAGCTCTCTTTTTTTTTCCAAAACTCTACTGAATTCTTTTTTGAGCACTCCATTTTTGTTAGCCAGAAGAGCTGACTTGATTGTCGGAGGATCCCACCGGAACCACCACCATCGACTCTGGATGGGACTTTATTTTGTAGGTCATTGGTGATGACCTCATCTTCCTCGACTCTAGCTTGATCCAGCGTCAACCAAATCCACACTAACAGAATTGGCACTAGAGGAAGGGCTAGTCGATCCTGTTCTTAAAGGAGTGCTCAGTCGACCCTACCGACCTTCTCCTTCAAGGTTCATTTCCATCATCTTTCTCGATCCTAAGAAATGCCTTCAAAGAAGGTGACTATCCGGAGATCTACCGCTGGATCTGAGCCAGACCAATCTATTTCTATCTCATCGTTGGTGCTTCAACCACCACCTCCACCGACGACTATGGTAGATCCGAAGCAGTTTAACCTATTGATGCAGCAGATTCAGGACCTCACCGAAATGATGTAGGCCATCGGCAGTAGCCTTCGATGGTGATTTCATCAGAAAACCATCATCAAGATGTCAGAAGCTGATCCTAAGGAGGGGCACTTGGGCTAGAATACCCATTGTTGGGGATAAATCCCGCTCCTGCCGAAGCCCGGCTCAACGCTCAGCCCAATGTAACCAGTAGCCGCTGAAGAGCTTCAGCGCCAGGCGCCAGGCCGAACCCCTAACACGGCCGAACTGCCTAGAGGCCGAATCAGCGAGCCCTGGCCGAACTCCTTCGGATCCCACGGCCGAACTCCTTCGGACCGACCTCAGCGAGCCCGTGCAACCGAACTCCTTCGGACCTCCCGCGGCCGAACTCCTTCGGACCGACCTCAGCGAGCCCGTGCAACCGAACTCCTTCGGACCTCCCACGGTCGAACTCCTTCGGACCGACCCCAGGCGGCCAAGCTTCAAAGAAGTCCTCTCAGCAAGCCCTGGCCGAGCTCCTTCGGATCCCACGGCCGAACTCCTTCTGACCGGCCCCAGGCGAGCCCGTGCAGCCGAACTCCTTCGGACCGACCCTTGGCGAGCCCGTGCGGCCGGGCTTCAATGAAGTCCTCTTAGCGGCCGAACTCCTCAGCCGACGGGCTTTAGTAGAATCCCCAAGCGGTCGCCACTCAGGAGCCCGAACTCCTCAGCAGTCGTCACTGGGCCGAACTCCTCAGCGGTCGCCCTCGTCAAACTTCGGCCGACCGAGCTCCTACCGAACTCTCAAGTGTCCAAGCCTCAGCCCAAGTCCAACAGCCGGCCGAATCCCAGACGGCCGAGCCGCGGCTTCTCAGCAGCCGAACTCTTCTGCGGACGGGCCTTAGCTGCATACCTCTCGCCAGACGCCTATGGGAGCCGAACTCCCTCCTATCTTCCTCTTCAGGAGCCCGAACTCCTCCGAAATGGGCACACGACGAAGGCCTTCATCCCTTCATTCGGCAAGCTCTGCAACCATCACCATCAGTCAGTCCGCCGCACCATCGGTCAGTCCGCCGCGGGCGATAGCGACCCACTGTCAGGCGGCGATGGCTGTCACCCTCCATCCGCCGCACGCGGCGCCAGTGAGACTGACTCCACCGAACCTCGAGCGGCCCGCCAGCACGCGGCTGCAGTTGTCACCATCAAGCTCCACTATATCAAGGACCCTCCCGACACACTAAGGCTAAGCTCTCTGGACTCTCGACTCTCTAAGCTCTCCTCCACATCTCTAAGCTCCGGAACTCATTCCGAGCACTCCATTACTGTTGGTCGGAAACTAACTTGACCGTCGGAGGGTCCTGCCGGAGCCACCACCCCACCGGTTCCGGACGGGACTTCGTTTTGCAGGTCCCCGGCGGCGCCCAGCGGCCTCGATTAAGCGGCGACCTCCGGCGGCGACGGATTTCTGCACCAACAGATTGGCGCCGTCTGTGGGAACGAGGGACTGAACCTTCGAGGTTCCCTTGTTCTTAAAGGAGTGCTCGGCGACGATTTCCCTCCCCTGCTCCGGATCTCTCTCCTCCCTCTTCAGTATTCCTTTTCTGAAAAGAAAAATGCCTCCCAGAAGAACCTCGACCCGGAGGTCGGCAGCCTCCGCGGCCCGATCCCGTTCGGGTCCGTCCGCTCCCACTCCGGCCCCGGCGACGCGGGCCCGCTCCGTACTCGCGGTAGATGCGGAGCGGTTCGACCTGCTTGCCCAGCAGGTCCGCGATCTTACGGAGGCGGTGCAGGCAGTGCAAGCCACGCATTCGCGAGGTCCAGCGCCCACTCGACCGGCGCGGGGTTCCCCGGAGCCCGGGAATCCAGTCCAGGAGCGACCGATGTGGGCTACCCAACCTCCGGCCCTCGGGAGAGAAGGGGCAGCCGGCAAAGAGCCCCTGCTCGGACCGCGGCTCAACCCAGGGAGAAGCTTCGCACCCCTTCCGCGAGAAGACCTTGGGGATTAAGGATCGCGAAGATTTCCTGGACCAAAGGCTCATGGAGATGGGACGGCGCATAGAAGAACTTCGTCATACTCCTTCCTCCCGCGGTAACGATATTTGCACTGATCCTCCCTTCTCACAGAAAATTATGCAGGAACAGGTACCACCGAACTTCAAGCTCCCGCATTTTGAAAGCTACGATGGGACCACTGACCCGGTCGACCATTTGGAGGCCTTCAGGACGACGATGTTACTCCATGGCGCGCCTGATGCCATTTTGTGTCGGGCTTTCCCTTCTACCCTCAAGGGAGCGGCTAGGAATTGGTACTCGGCGCTTAAGCCGGGCACCATCCTGTCGTTTGACCAAATGAGTCAACAATTCGCGGCCCACTTCGTCAGCAGCAAACGGCCGCGCAGAGGCTCGGATTCCTTGTTGGCCATCAGGCAAAAAGAGGGGGAACCCATCCGGGCTTACGTCACCCGGTTCAACGCTGCCGCGCTGGAAGTCCGGAACCTGGACCAATCAGTTGCTATGGCCGCCCTCAAGGGCGGCCTTCAGAAGAACGACCTGCTGTTTTCCCTGGAGAAGAAATATCCCAGGGACTTCGCTGACATGCTAGCTCGGGCCGAAAGCTATGCCCGGGCAGAAGAGGCTTTCGAGGCCAAGGATGGTGAAGCTCGCGACAAGCGACGAGTAGGCAGAGCGGGAAGGCCTGCCGAGGAAAGAAAGCGCACCGAAGCCTGGCCGCGTTCCCGAACTCCCCCTGGTCGCGGGCGTGCCCGGACTCCACCTCAGGCTCGGGGGCGGGAAGCCACCGACGGAAGGGCGCGCCGAAGTTCTCCTCGGCACCGAAGTCCCCACCCGACGCCGAAGTTCCCCCCGGCGCCGAGGTTCTCCCTCGCGACGAGGTCCCTCCCCGCGCCAAGGTTCTCCCCTCCGACGGCGTTTTCACAGCTACGCCCCCCTCAACGCCCCGAAGGCTCAAGTGCTGCTGGAGATCAAGGGACGACTTCCGGAGCCGGAGAGGATGCGTTCCCATCCCAGAAAACGCAACCCCAACAAGTTCTGCCTTTACCACCGTGACCACGGTCACGATACCGAGGAGTGCATCCAGCTCCAGGACGAAATCGAGGAGCTGGTCCGGCGGGGCAGGCTTGGCCGATTCCTGCGAAGACGATCTAAAGAGCAGGAAGATCGGCCGAGAATGTTGCCGCCGAATTGGGGAAGATCGGCAGGAGGACCGGCCGTCTCTTGGCGTCATTAACACCATCTCGGGAGGACCGCAGCAGGGAAAGACCGACGAATCCGAGGGATCGGCAAAGAGGCAGAGGACCTCGGAGCCCGTGACCTTCACCGAGGCAGACGCCCAGGGGATCCAGATTTCCGCATAACGACGCGGTTGTAATCTCTTTAAACGTCGCTGATTATGATGTACGCCGCGTTTTGGTGGATAATGGAAGTTCGGCGGACATATTGTTTTACGATGCCTTCTTAAAAATGTCCCTACCTGACACCCGCTTAGGACCTGTAAATTCCCCCCTGGTGGGATTTGCCGGACACGCCGTTCCGGTCGAAGGCATGGTGACTTTGGCGGTGACGGCGGGCCAATCCCCAAAATTGGCCAAGGCGCGGATCGACTTTTTTGTCGTGAGGACCCCGTCCGCCTATAATGCAATCCTTGGGCGACCAGGCCTTAACGCGCTACGGGCGGTAGTGTCAACCTACTACTTAAAGATGAAATTCCCGACGAGCCATGGAGTCGGCGAAGTCAGAGGAGACCAAGCCCTGGCAAAGTACTGCTACTCAATCGCCCTGCGCGAGGGAGACCGGCCCGACCCTTGCCTTGTTGATGGACTGGACGTCCGCGACGACCTCACTGAAGAACGGGGCGAACCTGCGGAAGACCTCGTCCCTGTGTCCTTACGCGATGGAGACCCGGGGCATGAGGTGCGGATCGGCTCCAACTTAGCGGCCGAGGTCAAGGGACAGCTCGTCGCTTTCCTCAGAAGGAATGCAGACGTCTTCGCCTGGGCCCCAGCGGATGTACCAGGGATCGACGCCGATGTCATAGAACATCGGCTGGCCATCGACCCAAGGCACCGACCCGTCAGAGAAAAATTACGCCGCCAAGCCCCAGAAAGACAGAAGGCGGTAGCCGAAGAAGTGGATAAGCTCCTTGAAGCTGGACTCATCCGGGAGGTCAACTATCCGACCTGGGTCTCGAACGTGGTCCTCGTCAAAAAAGCAAACAACAAATGGAGGATGTGCGTCGACTTCAAGAAGCTGAACAAAGCCTGCCCAAAGGACAGCTACCCCCTGCCGAGGATCGATCAGCTGGTGGACGCAACCTCGGGCCACGAGCTCCTCACTTTTATGGACGCATTTTCTGGTTATAACCAGATACGCATGGCGCCCGAGGATGAAGAAAAGACCACCTTTATTACTGACCGAGGTCTCTATTGTTACAGGGTCATGCCTTTCGGACTCAAGAATGCAGGAGCCACCTACCAGCGCTTGGTCAACAAGGTCTTCAAGGGGCAGATCGGCCGCAACATGGAGGTGTACGTGGACGACATGCTGGTCAAAAGCCGAGCCTCGACAGACCACCTCGCCGACCTTGAAGAAACTTTCGGTGCGCTTAGGAGGCACAAGATGAAGTTGAACCCGACCAAATGCGCCTTCGGCGTGACCTCCGGAAAATTTTTAGGATTCATGGTGTCGAGACGCGGAATCGAGGCAAATCCCGAGAAAATCCGAGCCATCCAGGAGATGACTGCCCCGAAAACAATTAAGGAAGTTCAGCGCCTGGCTGGGAAGGTGGCGTCCCTTGAACCGCTTTGTCTCGAGGTCGGCCGAGCGGTGCCTGCCTTTCTTCCAGGTCCTCAGGCGACCGAAAGATTTTTGCTGGACAGCGGAGTGCAAACAGGCATTCGAAGAGCTTAAAAACTACCTCGGCGCGCCCTCCACTGCTGGCAAAGCCCGAACCTGGAGAAGGGCTGCTCCTATACCTAGCTGTCTCTCCAATGGCCCTGGCGGCTGTCCTGGTCAGGGAAGATGCGAAGGCGCAACAACCAGTCTACTACGTGAGCCGAGCCTTGAGGGACGCGGAGACCAGGTACTCCAAGTTAGAAAAACTAATTTACTGTCTTCTGATCGCAGCCAGGAAGCTCCGACCTTACTTTCAGGAGCATACCATCACGGTCCTCACGGACCAACCAATTAAGAGCCGTCCTCCACCGCGCAGACGCTTCAGGAAGAATCGCCAAATGGGCGATCGAGCTCACGGAGTTCGACATCAATTACCGGCCCAGGCCATCGATCAAGGCTCAGATACTGGCGGACTTCGTGCTGGAATGCACCGCACCAGTTGAAGCCGAGCTTGAATCAAGCGAGACTATCATCGGAGGGAGACCAGGCCCCAACGAAGCCGAGCTGTGGCGGTCGAGCTTCCCTGAAGAAAGGGCCGACCTTCTTGAAGGCGCCTGGGTTCTGCATGTGGATGGCTCATCCAACTCTAGCGGGGCCGGCGCAGGGCTGGTCCTGGTTAGCCCCGAGGGGATCGTCACCGAGTACGCATTGCGCTTCGAGTTTCCCACAACCAACAATGGGGCCGAGTATGAAGCGCTGATAGCCGGGCTGCAGATAGCCAGGGAATTGAAGGTGGGTCGGCTTCAAGTCTATAGCGATTCCCAGTTGGTGGTCGGTCAGGTCGGCGGCAGCTACGAGGCGCGGGAGGAAAGCATGGTGATGTACCTCGGGAAGGTGAAGAACTTAATACCAGCCTTCGACAGCTTCGACATTCGGCACATCCCAAGGACCGGGAATACAAGGGCCGACCTTCCTCTCCAAGTTGGCCACCTCTGCCCCGGCCGAACTACCAAAAGAAGGTGTTTCTGGAAACTCTGAAGTGCCCGACCACCGAAGAACCTCAGGCCGTCCTGCGGACGGACTTCGAGCCCAGCTGGATCGATCCGCTGATCGCCTACCTCGAAGAAGGGGTCCTCCCCCACGACCGGAGAGAAGCTCGGAAGCTCAGGAGTCAAGCCTCCCGCTACGTCTTGTACGAGGGCAGGTTATATAAAAGGTCGTACTCCCTCCCGTTGCTGAGGTGCCTCCGACCCTCTGAGGCCTGCATCGCGCTACAGGATGTCCACGAAGGACTCTGCGGGAAGTCACGCGGGAGCCAGATCCCTATCGCAAAGACTACTTCGGCAAGGGTACTACTGGCCGACCCTACTTCGTGATTCCACGGAATACGTGAAGAGGTGTGACCGCTGCCAGAAGAACGCCAGCGTGCAAAGGCAGCCGGCATCCGAACTCACTCCGCTCACTGCACCCTGGCCCTTCGCGCAGTGGGGGATGGACATCCTCGGCCCCTTCCCAACGGCGTCCGGACAACGGAAGTTCCTCCTGGTCGCGATTCGACTACTTTACCAAGTGGGTCGAGGCGGAACCACTAGCGAAGATCACCGAGGCCAAGGTGCAGGACTTCGTCTGGAAGACGCTGATCTGCCGGTTCGGTCTGCCCCGAGCCCTCATAACCGATAATGGGCGACAGTTCGCTGGAGCCCGGTTTGCCGAGTTCTGCGAAGGACTAAACGTCTCCCACCACTTCACATCGGTGGCTCATCCGCAAGCCAATGGGGAAGCCGAAGTGACCAATCGGACCCTGCTGCAAGGCCTCAAAGACGAGGCTCGACAGGGCAAAAGGGGCCTGGGTAGACGAACTCTACCACGTCCTCTGGGCATACCGAACAACGCAGAGGGTACCGACCGGCGAGACACCCTTCGCCTTGGCCTTCGGCACCGAGGCAGTCATCCCGATCGAGCTCAAACTCCCGTCTGCTCGAATCGTGGGCTTCAACGAGCAACTCAACCCCCAGGACCTCAGAGCCAACCTCGACCTTCTGGAAGAAAAGAGGGAGGCAGCCCGCATCCGGAATGGCCGCCTACCAACGGAAGGTGGCTCGGTATTACAATTCCAGAGTCAAAAGCAAGGCGTTCAGAGTTGGGGACTTAGTGCTCCGACGAGCAGCCGTCTCTCAGCCCCAGAGTCAAGGGAAGCTCGTCCCAAATTGGGAAGGTCCGTACGAAGTGGTAGAGGTCATCCGACCTGGAACCTATCGCCTAAAGGAGCTCGGAGGACTAGCGCTTCCCCGACCTTGGAACTCAGAAAACCTGAGAATGTACTACCAGTAGTTTCCCTCAATAAAACCTTGTTGCTCGACACTATCGTTTCAGGGTCACTGGGAAAAAAGCGAGCGGAAATGCCCCCACAGCCGGCTAGGAACAGGAGGAGAACCTCGTCCTAGCACGAGCAAAGTCAAAGGCCCCGTTCCGCAAAGGACGGGATGGGGGGAGAAGCGAGGACGACGGTCCTCATGTGCCCCCACAGCCGGCTAGGAACAGGAGGAGAACCTCGTCCTAGCGTGAGCAAAGTCGAAGGCCCCGTCCACAAAGGACGGGATGGGGGGAGAAGCGAGGACGACGGTCCTCATGTGCCCCCACAGCCGGCTAGGAACAGGAGGAGAACCTCGTCCTAGCGTGAGCAAAGTCGAAGGCCCCGTCCACAAAGGACGGGATGGGGGGAGAAGCGAGGACGACGGTCCTCATGTGCCCCCACAGCCGGCTAGGAACAGGAGGAGAACCTCGTCCTAGCGTGAGCAAAGTCGAAGGCCCCGTCCACAAAGGACGGGATGGGGGGAGAAGCGAGGACGACGGTCCTCATGTGCCCCCACAGCCGGCTAGGAACAGGAGGAGAACCTCGTCCTAGCGTGAGCAAAGTCGAAGGCCCCGTCCACCAAGGACGGGATGGGGGGAGAGACGAGGACGACGGTCCCCATGTGCCCCCACAGCCCGTTGCCCCCACAGCCCGTTAGGAACAAGAGGAGAACCTCGTCCTAACGTGAGCAAGGTCCAAGGCCGAGCCCCAGAGTCTACGGCAAGCTTCACTGCAGAAGACGAGGTCTCCTTCGGACCTCAGCTTCAACTTCGGTGTCAGCATCAGCGGGAGACGGGATCTCCCCCAAGCGATCATAACCTTGACTGCAAAAGAGGAGGAGGTCCCCCGAATCCCCCGAACTTCGGTTGACTTCGGTTGATGAAGGCAATGTCAACTCCGACCCTGACCACGGGGGGCGACATTGACTCCGGCCTCAACGTCGGCTTCACCAATTTTGGCTGGAAACGAGTCCCACTTCAACTCCAAACATCGACTGGGGATGAGGACCTCCCCCAAGCCTCAGCTTCAACTTCAGCGTCAATATTGGCTGGAGATGAGACCTCCCCCGAGCTTCAGCTGCAACAAATGCGGAGCCTGGAAGAAGACTTCGGCAGTCGCCTGTTTTGGTACTCCCTTCCTTCAATTTTTGAACTCGGGAGTGGGGGGGCTACTGTTGGGGATAAATCCCGCTCCTGCCGAAGCCCGGCCCGACGCTCAGCCCAATGTAACCAGTAGCCGCTGAAGAGCTTTCAGCGCCAGGCGCCAGGCCGAGCCCCTACCACGGCCGAACTGCCTAGAGGCCGAACTCCCCTGGCCGAACTCCTTCGGTCCCACGGCCGAACTCCTTCGGACCGAACTCAGGCCGAGCCCCCCGAACTCCTTCGGACTCCCGCGGCCGAACTCCTTCGGACCGACCCAGCAGCCCGGCCGAACTCCTTCGGAGCTCCCGGCCGAACTCCTTCGGACCGACTCCCAGCGGCCGAAGCTTCGAAGTCCTCTCAGCGAGCCCTGGCCGAGCTCCTTCGGATCCCACGGCCGAACTCCTTCTGGACCGGCCCCAGGCGAGCCCGTGCAGCCGAACTCCTTCGGACCGACCCTTGGCGAGCCCGTGCGGCCGGCTTCAATGAAGTCCTCTCAGCGGCCGAACTCCTCAGCCGACGGGCTTTATGAATCCCCAAGCGGTCGCCACTCAGGAGCCCGAACTCCTCAGCAGTCGTCACTCGGCCGAACTCCGCAGCGGTCGCCCTCATCGAACTTCGGCCGATCGAGCTCCTACCGAATTCTCAAGTGTCCAAGCCTCAGCCGAAGTCCAACAGCCGGCCGAACCTCCAAACGGCCGAGCTTCGGATTCTCAGCAGCCGAACTCTTCAGCGGACGAGCCTTAGCTGCATACCTCTCAGCCAGACGCCTATGGGAGCCGAACTCCCTCCTATCTTCCTCTTCAGGAGCCCGAACTCCTCCGAAATGGGCACACGACGAAGGCCTTCAACCCTTCATTCGGCAAGCTCTGCAACCATCACGCAGGCAGTCAGTCCGACCGCACCATCGGTCAGTCCGCCGCGATGGCTGATAGCGACCCACTGTCAGGCGGCGATGGCTGTCACCCTCAATCCGCCGCACACGGCACCAGTGAGACTGACTCCGCCGAACCTCGAGCGGCCCGCCAGCACGCGGCTGCAGTTGTCACCATCAAGCTCCACTATATAAAGGACCCTCCCGACACGCTAAGGCTAAGCTCTCTGAACTCTCGACTCTCTAAGCTCTCCTCCACATCTCTAAGCTCCGGAACTCATTCCGAGCACTCCATTACTGTTGGCCGGAAACTAACTTGACCGTCGGAGGGTCCTGCCGGAGCCACCACCCCACCGGTTCCGGACGGGACTTCGTTTTGCAGGTCCCCGGCGGCGCCCAGCGGCCTCGATTTGCGGCGACCTCCGGCGGCGACGGATTTCTGCACCAACACCATATCCATCAGAAAACTCTGGATCAGGTATGGAGATTTCCTCAATCGAAGCTCCAGAAAATGAGCTGATGGATAAAGAGATCCATGATACTCCTCCCCCGTAATATACTGCACCAATCCTCCTTTCTCTCTTCGAATTATGCAAGAGTCCGTTCTGCCGAACTTCAAGCTCCCATAATTTAAAAGTTATGATGGAACCTCTGATCCAGTCGATCATCTGAAATTCTTTCGGACCATGATGCTACTCCATGGTACACCAGATGTCATATTATGCTAAGCTTTTCCATCTACTTTAAAGAAAATAGCAAGAAATCGGTACTCGACATTAAAATCAGGTACGATCTTCTTCTTTGATCAGATGAATCATCAATTTATGGCTCACTTTATCAGCAGCCGATGTCCATGCCGAAACTTGAATTTTCTGTTGAACATCAAGCAGAAGAAGGAGAAATTCATCCGAGCTTATGTCATCCGATTTAATGCTGCTACGTTGGAGGTTCGGAACCTAGACCAGTCAGTTGCAATGGCCGCACTCAAGAATGGCCTTCAGAAGAATGATTTGCTATTCTCCCTGGAGAAGAAGTACCCCAGAAACTTTGTCGATCTGCTAGCTCGGGCTGAGGGGTATGCCTGTGTTGAAGAAGCCTTCAAGTTGAAGGATGAAGAAGCCATAGGAGAGCGGCAGACGGACGAGTCTAGCAAACCTGCCGCTGATGGAGGGCTGAATAAAGTTTGACCGTGCTGATGGACTTTTCTCAAACACAAACGAGCCTGAACTCTCCCTCAAGCTCATCATCAAAGAAGCTCCGAGAAAAGGGCATGAAGTTCTCCCCCAGGAGGTTTCACAGGAGGGCCGAATGAAGCTTGGCCATGCTCGCAAATCCTCCTCCGAGTGCAAGCGTGTCCGAATTCCTCCGTGAGCTCGTCATCAAAGGAGCCTCGATAAAAGGACACAAAATTCTCCCCCTAGGAGGTTTCACAGGAGGGCCGAATGAAGCTTGGCCACGCTCAGGGACTCTTTCTGAGTGCAAGCGAGGCCAAACTCCTCCTCGAGCTCGTCGTCAAAGAAGCCCCGATGGAAGGGCCTGTTGAGAAGAGGAGATAAGTCTTCCTGGACCTCGATGGAGATGAGATCTTCTCCGAGCTCACAACTTCAAACTTTAATCTCAGGTTGGAGATAAGATTCTTTCCCAAGTTTCTTCAACATCTACTCAACGAGATAAGATCTCCCCTGAAACCCTCGTTTGAGATGAGATCTCCCCGAGCTTCAACTTCAACGTTTAACCCTCAGCTGGAGACAAGATCTCCCATGACTCAACAGCAACCCAACAGGAGATTAACATCTTTCGAACCTCGATTGGAGGTAAGAATCTCTTCCGAGCCTCCAACTTCAACGTCATATCTCGACTAGACGATAAGTCTCCCCCAGAAGCTTCAACCCCAATGGGTGCATAGCCCGAAAAAGAACTTTGGCAGTCATCTTTTTGTACTCCCTTTCTTCGAGTTTCGAACTCGAGAGGGGGGGGACTATTGTTGGGGATAAATCCCACTTTCATCGAAGTCTAATCTGATGCTTAGCCTAATACAACTGGTAATCACGGAAGAGCTTCGATCGAAAATTCTCCTCCAACGGTCGAACCTATCCCGGACTCACTCTAGTGACCGAACCCTAGCCGAACTTCTTTAAGCACCCGAACTTCCTCCAGCGGTCGAACTTTTACCAAACTCCTCCTTCAGTCAGATTTCTTCAGGATTCGAATTCCTTCCGAACTCCTTTAGCAGTCGGATTTCTCCAGGACCCGAACTCCTTTTGAATTACTCCAGTATTCGAATTTCTCTAGGAGCCAAACTTCTTTCGGATTACTCCAACAGTTAAATTTTTCTAGGAGCCAAACTTCTTTCGGATTACTCCAACATTCGAATTTCTTCAAGAGCCGAACTCCTTCTGAACTCCTTCAGAGTCAAATTTCTTCAGGAGCCAAACTCCTTTTGGATTACTCCAATAGTCGAATTTCTTCAGGAGCCGAACTCCTTCCGAACTCCAGCAGCAGTCAGATTTCTCTAGGAGTTGAACTCTTTCCGAATTACTCCAGCAGTCAGATTTCTCCTAGAGGCCAAACTCCTTTCAGATTCCCCAGTAGTCAGATTTTTTCAAAGAGGCAAACTCCTTTCGAACTTCTCCAGCAGTCAAATTTCTTCAGGAGCTGAACTCCTTCCGGATTACTCCAGCAGTCGGATTTCTTCAGGAGCCAAACTTCTTTCGAACTCCTCCAGCATTCGAATTTCTCTAGGAGTCAAACTCCTTTCGAATTTCTCCAGCAATTGATTTCTCTAGAGCCGATACTCTTTTGGATTACTCCAATAGTTGAATTTCTCCAAGTTTCGGAACTCTTCTAGCAGTCGGATTTCTCAAGAGTCAAACTCCCTTTCGAACTTTTTCTTCAGATGGTTCT
>QRFJ01000007.1:1332941-1365460 GCA_006176705.1 Cocos nucifera | reverse complement strand
CGGTGAAGAAGTTTTTCTAGAAGGTTTTACACTACCGCCCTCTAAATGCTCCACGACGTCGGCTCTGTAGCAAGCAATGACGTCTACCAAGCGTAAAACCTACATAAGGAGAGAACCAAACAAGGGAAATCGGCGACCTTCGGCATCATGATCATCTTCTAGATGTCTAGTTACTTTGGTGAGTCACCATTTCTTAGCCTCAAGTCAGAAAAATGCTCCAAATTGGGAAGGCCCATATGAAATAGAGGGTCTCCGTCTTGGACTTACCGCCTGAAGAAGCATGAGGAACAAATCTCCACGAATAGAGACTTCAGAGAATCTGAGAATGTACTGCTGATTATTTTTCTTCAATAAAATTCCTCATCATTTCACATATTATTGCTTTTCGTGTCAAAAACTACCTGATGATGGGAAGAAGCAATCAATAGTGCCATGTTAGGAACAGAAGGAGAACCTCATCCTAACATGAGCAAGTGAAGGGTTCGTTCATTTTAGAATGAATGGAAAGAAGGCTTACAACGCACCTTATGTGTCCCTACAGTCCGTTAGGAATAGGAGGAGAACCTTGTCCTAACTGTGAGCAAAGTCGAAGTCCTCGATTTTTAGACGAGATGGGGGAGAGACCTTATAATGGTCCTTATGTGCCTCCTACAGTTCGTTAGGACATAAGGAGAACCTCATCCTTAACGCGAGCAAGTCGAAGGCCTCATTCATTTTAGACGAGTATGGGGACGAGAGCCCTATACAATGACCCTATGCGCCCCTACAATCCATTAGATAAGGAGGAGAACCTCATCCTAACGTGAGCCAAAGTCAAAGAACCTCATTATCTCTCTCTTTTTTTATGGATTCCTTACAGACGATCCCACTACTGAACGATTACAATTGTCATTTATCAGGATAGTTACGATGGATCATTTATCAGGATGGCTTATGACTTTCATTTATCAGGATGAGTTACGACTATCATTTATCAATCTACTACAGGCAACCTTACTACCGGATAGTTACAAGAAGCTCCATCTTATAAAAAGAAATTCTCTAGATACATTTTCTTCTAAGCTCTCTTTTTCTTTCCGAAAACTCTGCCGAACTCCTTTTTGAAGCACTCCATTTCTGTTGACCAGAAGAGCTTGACTTTGATCCGTTGAAGGGTCCTATCGAAGCCACCACCACCGAACCTCAGGACGGGAACTTTATTTTGTAGATCATCGACGGCGAACCTCGTCTTTCTTTGACTCCAGCTCGATCCGAACATCAACCAAATTCTGCACCAACAGGAATTGGCGCTAAAGGAAAGGCCTCTGTTGACCTTAGATTTTTTTGATCTTAAAGGAGTGCTCAGTTGATCAATGTTCTTTCTTCTTTCTCTCTAGAGTTCTTTCCAAAAAAAATACCTTCCAAGAAAGCTTCGATCCAACGATCAATAGCCTCTGTAGCCAGATCCCATTCAGATACATCCGTTCCAACTCTGGTAACTCAAGCTTCACCTGCAGCCATGGTGAATGTAGAGCAGTTTAACCTGCTGGTCCAGTAGGTTCATGGGCCTCATGAAAATGCGATGCAGGCCATACATCGATAGACCCCGGTACCAGGTTTCGATCGGAGCAAGCTTCTCCGAAGCTGTCAAGGTCCAATCTAAAAACGGTCGACCTCGGGCTACCCAGCCTTTGATCTCCGAAAAGAGGAAGTAGAGGATGGAAGGACCCATTGCTCGGATCATGACTTCAATCTAGGGGAAAGCTTCACGTCAGTTTCATAAGAAAATTCTGAAGATCAACGATCATGAAGATCTTCTGAATCAAAGGCTCTACAAAAATGAGTCGACGAATCGAAGAGCTCCGTCATACTCCCTCCTCATACGATAATGATATTTGTACTGACCCACCTTTTTCTTCAGAAGATCATGCAGGAACCAATCCCGTCGAACTTCAAACTTTCACAGTTTGAGAAGTTACGACGAAACCTCCGATCTGATCAATCATCTGAAGACCTTTCAGATAATGATGTTGCTCCACAATGTATCAGACGCTATTTTGTATCAGGCTTTTCCTATCCACCCTCAAAGGGATCAGCAATAAGAAATTGATACTTGATATTGAAGTTGGGTACAATCTTCTTCTTTGATCAGATGAGCCATCGATTTGTGGCTCACTTCGTCAATAGCCGATGTCCGCGCTGAGGTTCAGATTTTCTGATGAACATCAAGCAGAAGAAGGAAAAATTCATCCAAAATTATGTCATCTGATTTAGTGCTACTGCATTGCAAGTCTGAAATCTGGATCAGTCAGTTGCGATGGCCGCACTTAAGGGTGGCCTTCAGAAGAATGATTTGCTATTCTTCCTGGAGAAGAAGTACCCTAGAAATTTTATCGATCTGCTAGCTTGGGTTGAGGGGTATACCCGTACGGAAGAAGCCTTCAAGTTGAAGGATGAAGAAGCCATAGGAGAGCGGCAGACGGGCGAGTCTAGCAAACCCACGGCTATTGGAGGATCAAATGAAATTCGATCGTGCTCACGGACTCCCCTCGAATGCAAATAAGACCAAACTCCCCCTCGAGCTCGTCATCAAAAAAGCCCCGAGAAAAGGGCATGAAGTTCTCCCTCCAAGAGGTTTCACAGGAGGGCCAAATGAATCTCGGCCACGCTCACGGACCCCCCTCCTGAGTGCAAGCGAGCTCGAATTCCTCCGTGAGCTCATCATCAAAGGAGCTTCCATAAAAGGACACGAAGTTCTCCTCCTAGGAGGTTTCATAGGAGGATCGAATGAAGCTCGGCCATGCTCACAGACTCCCCTCGAGCGTAAGCGAGGCTGAACTCCTCATCGAGCTCGTCGTCAAAGAAGCTCCGATGGAAGGGCACGAAGAAGTTTTTCCCAGAAGGTTTCACAACTATGCCTCCCTCAATGCTCCACAGACGTCGGCTTGAAGCAAGCCAATGACGTTACCATAGCTAAAACCACAAATAAGGAAGGAACAACAAGGAGATCGGCCGCCTTCCAGCATCATTGATGCTATCTCTAGGAGGCCTAGTACTTTGGTGAGTCACCATTTCTTAGCCTCAGAGCCAGGAAAAGCATGCTCCAAATTGGGAAGGCCCATATGAAATAGAGGAGGTCGTTCGGTCCAGGACTTACCGCCTGAAGAAGCATGGAGGAACAACGCTCTCACGAACTTAAGACTCAAAGAATCTGAGAATGTACTGCCGATAATTTTTCTTCAATAAAATTCCTCCATTTCAATATTATTGCTTCTCGGTGTAAAAACTACCTGATGATAGGGAAGAAGCAATCAATAGTGGCCATGTTAGGAATATGAGAAGAACCTCATCCTAACATGAGCAAGTTGAAGACCTCGATCATTTTAGATGAAATAGGGGAGAGGCCCTTACAACGACCCTTATGTGCCCCCACAGTCCGTTAGGAATAAGAGAAGAACCTCGTCCTAACATGAGCAAAGTCGAAGGCCTCGTTCATTTTAGATGAGATGGAGGAGAGGCCCTTATAACGATCCTTATGTGCCCCTACAGTCCGTTAGAAACTGGAGGAGAACCTCGTCCTAACACGAGCAAAGTCAAAGGCCTCATTCATTTTAGATGAGATGGGGGAGAGGCCCTTACAATGGCCCTTATGCGTCCCTACAGCCCGTTAGGAATAGGAGAAAAATCTCGTCCTAACGTGAGCAAAGTCGAAGACCTCACTTCATTTTAGATGAGATGGGGGGAGAGGCCTTGACAACGGCCCTTATGTGCCCCTACAGTCCATTAGGAATAGGAGAAAAATCTCATCCTAACGTGAGCAAAGTCGAAGGCCTTGTTCATTTTAGACGATGATGAGAAGAGGAGATAAGATCTTCCTAGGACCTCGAGCTTGGAGATGAGATCTCTTCCGAGCTTCAACTTCAACTTTAATCTCGATTGGAGATAAGATCTCCCCCGAGCTTTCTTCAACGTCTACGTCAATAGGAGATAAGATCTTTCCTGGAACCTCGACTTGGAGATGAGATCTCTTCCCGAGCTTCAACTTCAACTTCAATCTCGACTGGAGACAAGATCTCTCCCGAGCTTCAACTTTAACTTCAACCTCAGTTGGAGACAAGATCTCCCATGAGCTTCAACAGCAACGTCAACAGGAGATAAGATCTTCTCGAACCTCGATTGGAGGTAAGATCTCTTCCGAGCCTCAACTTCAACGTCAATCTCGACTAGAGATAAGGTCTCCCCAGAGCTTCAACCCCAATGGGTGCATAGCCCGAAAAAGAACTTTGGCAGTCATCTTTTTGTACTCCCTTTCTTCGAGTTTCGAACTCGAGAGTGGGGGGACTATTGTTGGGGATAAATCCCACTTCCGTCGAAGTCCAATCTGATGCTTAGCCTAATGCAACTCGATAATCACGGAAGAGCTTCGATCGAGAAATTCTCCTCCAACGGTCGAACCTATCCCGGACTCACTCTAGTGACCGAACCCTAGCCGAACTTCTTTAAGCACCCGAACTTCCTCCAGCGGTCGAACTTTTACCAAACTCCTCCTTCAGTCAGATTTCTCTAATAGCCAAACTTTTTCCAAACTCCTTCAGTCGGATTTCTCCAGGAGCCGAACTCCTCCAACAGTCGAATTTCTTCAGGATCCGAACTCCTTTCGGATTACTCCAGCATTCGGATTTCTCCAAGAACCAAACTCCTTTCGGATTACTCCAACAGTCAAATTTCTCTATGAGCCAAACTCCTTCCGGATTACTCCAGCATTCGAATTTCTTCAGGAGGCAAACTCATTCTGAACTCCTCCAGCAGTCAGATTTTTCTAGGAGCTAAACTTCTTCTGAATTATTTCAGCAGTCGGATTTCTCCAAGAGCCAAACTCCTTTCGAACTCCAGAAGCAGTCGAATTTCTTCAGGAGTCGAACTCCTTCCAGATTACTCCAACAATCAAATTTCTCCAGAAGCCAAACTCTTTCCGAACTCCTCCAGTAGTCGAATTTCTCCAGGAGCCAAACTTTTTTCGAACTCCTCTAGCATTCGAATTTTCTTCAGGAGCCGAACTCCTTCTGAACTTCATTTAGATTTCTCCAACAGTCAAATTTTTTCAGAAGTCGAACTTCTTCCGGATTACTCCAGCAGTTGAATTTCTCCTAGAGCCAAACTTCTTTCAGATTCCTCCAGCAGTCGGAAGCCGAACTCCTTCCGAACTCCTCCAGCAGTCGAATTTCTCCAAGAGCCAAACTCCTTCCAGATTCCTTCAGTAGTCAAATTTCTTCAGAAGCTGAACTTCTTTCAAACTCCTCCGATAGTCGAATTTCTTCATGAGCCGAACTCCTTTCGGATTACTCAAGCAATCGAATTTCTTCAGGAGCCAAACTCCTTTCGAACTCCTCCAGCATTCGAATTTTATCAGGAGCCGAACTTCTTTCGAACTCCTCCAGCAGTCGAATTTCTTCAGGAGCCAAACCCTTCTGGATTACTTCAGTAGTCGGATTTCTCTTGAAGCCGAACTCCTTCCGAACTTTTCTTTCAGATGAATTCTTACAGGCGATCCCACTACTAAATTGTTATAATTATCATTTATTAAGACAGTTATAATGAACATTTATCAGGATGGTTACAACTATCATTTATCAGAATAGTTACGATTGTCATTTATCAATCTGCTACAGGCAACCCCACTATCGGATAGTTACAACAAGCTCCATCTATAAAAAGGGATCCTTCAGATATATTTTCTGTAAGCTCTCTTCTTCTTCCCAAAATTCTACCGAACTCTTTTCTGAGCACTCCATTTCTATTGATCAGAAGAGTTAACTTGATCATCAGAGAATTCCGTCGGAGCCACCACTATTGACTTCAGACGAAATTTTATTTTGTAGGTCATCGACGGCGATCTTGTCTTTCTCGACTCTAGCTGGATCCGACGTCAACCAAATTTTATACCAACAATCGATATATTAATTAAAAAAATAAAAATAATTAGCGATCAATTTTATGATTGATTATATTAATAAAAAATTTAAAAATAAATAGCAACCAATTTTATAATCAATTTTTTAATAAATTTTTTTTAAAAATAATTAGTAATTAATTTTATTAATAAAAATATTTTAATAAAATTAGCGACTAATTTTATGATCGATATATTAATTTAAAAAAATAAAAAAATAATTAGTAATTAATTTTATTAATAAAAAATTTAAAAATAAATAGCAATCGAGTTTACGATCAATTTTTTAATTAAAAAATTTAAAAATAATTAGTGATCAATTTTGTGACTGATTTTATTAATTAAAAAATATTTTAATAAAATTAGTGATCAATTTTTTGGATCGATATTTTAATTAAAAATTAAAAATAATTAGCGATTGGTTTTACGATTGATTTTATTAATAAAAAATTTTAAAATAAATAGTAATTAATTTTTTAATTAAAAATTTAAAAATAATTAGCGATCGATTTTACTACCAATTTTGTTAATAAAAAAATTTAAAAAATAATTAGCAATTGATTTTATGATTGATTTTTTAATAAAAAATATTTTAATAAGTTTAGAGATTGATTTTATGAATGATTTTAGCGACTAATTTTATGATTGATTTTGCAACTAATTTTAAAAAATAATATTTTATAAAATTTAAGTTATTTTTTTAATCACTAATTCACTTGTAAAATTAATTGTAAATATTATTACTGATCTATTTTTATTTTTTAGCAATTGATTTTTTGATCGTTAAAATCTTATTTATGTATATATTTGCCAAGACAGAAGAAAAGCCATTATGGGGCGACGGAGGGTGGAGTATGGAGAAGGTATGAGAACATGAAGAAAGAAGAAAAAATAATAAAATATTATTTTTATAAAATAATAAAATATTATTTTATAAAATATTTTAAAAATATAATATATATAATAAATAAATAAATAAAATAAAATATTAAAAAAATTAAAAAATATTTAGTATAAATATTTATTATTAAAAAATTTTCATAATTATATGTCATAATTATCTATCCCACGCAACGTGCGGACTAGTTATATTAATATAATAAATTATTATAATCTAATATTATATTATAAAATATTAATATTATATTTATATTAAATATAATATTATATTTATAAAAAATTTAGGGGTAAAAAGGTATGGTCTTATATCTATGAAAAATATAATAGGTATTATATATAATTTTCTTAAAAATATATATGCTCAATCAAATATAAGCCACTCTGTTATAAATCATTTTTTCATGATCAATCAAATATGTAAAAATCTTATTCTTAAAAAAATAACTTCTCAGTAAGTAATTTTCTAGAAGAAATTTTTTTTCATGAATTAAAATGAGTCCTTAGTTTTTATACCAACAAATTAAACACATCGGATGTTGATTTAATAACTCATATTCCCTGAACTTGTTAAGCCGTATATTTAATCAATTGGCCTAAATGTCTTGACTGGATAGGTTGTGGGGCTCCACTATGAATCTGAGCCGAGTCATACCTGCCAATAGGTCATGTCTTTATATTGACTCGATTTAGGTAAATGGATCCAACTCAAAATTGCCATGGTGGATCACCAATTATGCCATCTTGGATAGCTCCGTATACCCTTCAAGACGTACAATGATACCCCAAAAAATGAGGCTTCCAATTTTTGCATCAATATGATTTTTCTTGCAATGGTTTTTAAGTGTTACTTGCTATTCCTTGCCTCTAATTTTAGGGATATCTGCATTCTCTTCCATCAGATTTGGAAGCCACTCCATCATGGGTCTATTCCAAGGAGAAATTATTGCCTAGCTACACTATGTGCAGTGCCATGCAATATGCAGCCAATCATGGCCCTTGATTTTTATTGTAGTATATCGAGATATGTGTTTAACGAACAGGATCCATATGAATCAGCGGCTATAATTGGCTACGTGCATAGCTGCTTGGTATATATAGTGTGGGCAATAATTTCTCGCTTCATTTTAAACCCCACAATTCAAAAAATATTTCTTTCAACGCTTCTTTGGTTATTTTGTTTTGAGGGTGTGGTTTTTTGGTGCTTTTCTTTTTGGGAAGTATAAATGGATGATTTTCCCCTTGCTTCTAAAAGACACTTGCGATGAGGCTTTGCTTTGCCACTTGGAAACTTTTTATTTTCTACCTCATCCAATGGTTATAGTTGTAGATGTATTTGACGCTTTCGATAGCATTGCCTTTTTTTTTATAGCATTTTTTATATATAAAGAAATTTTTAGTCATTTTATGGTGTTTGATGAATGTTAATAAACTATTTGTAATGAAACTATTTAGAAAATGTTGAATACTGTTTCCTTGGTGTTACCCTTCGTTGTTATATTTTTGCAATTTGTCAAAAAATGCACAATTCTTTTTTTCGAATCACTAGTTTTTCTTTAAAAAATTAAAAGAAGTTGATCTTGCATAAATTATTTTTGAAAGTCCAAAAATACAAATTTTTAACAATCCCAATATGCCTTTCTTAGGGCATCGGTGATTGCCTCGAATGTCCAAATTAATAGTTTATATCCTATAGAGCTCTTGATTCTTGGAACAATATTTATATTTTTTTGATTTATATCCTTAGGGACCCAACTCTTGGTTCGCTGTTCCGCTGAGATTTAGTTGCCGGTTCTTTGCTTTACTACTGACATTGTCGAAGGATTTGTACCAAGATTTTTTTTTCCCCTCATATTTGTCCTTTTCTACTTAGCTTTTTCCAATCGTCTTTATCTGCGGAGCATTGGGGTAGGGGGGGACGTAAAAATGTAAATTCATCTCATGTGTTGTTTATTTTCTTCACTAATTCTTTAGATTATCGTACGGTGTTATGGTTTGGATTCGATGTCCAATCGAATATTACTGCTCATCTCCACTGCCCAATTGTCAGGTGACACATGGCATGCGCATTCAAAATGCTAACTAGAATATAAATAGAAATGATAATTTTAATTGACCTATTACATATCCAATGCAATCCAAATAAAATAAATTTTATCCGATTCAATTAAAATTTAAAATAAATTAAATTTTAAAAAAATATTTAAAATAAATTTAGATCGAATATGAATAATGATGCGATTCACTATAGTCTTAATCTAAACTTTGTTACAAAATTAATATTATTTTATAATATTTACATCCTGAGTTTCTTATCTGGTCCAAATCGATGTGCATCTCCGCATTCGATCTGAGATAGATTTAGATAAAAAAATTTTAATTATAGAATAGGTATGAATATTAATTGACTCCATCCATATCTAACTTATTGCCATTTCCAAGTAGAAAGAGTAGTTATCATTTTTTAGGCAAAACATGAGGAGCAATTATAACTTTGCATAATTAATGATGCAATTAAGAGCAGTCGGTTGCAGGTTGTCTAATGGTCTCAAAGTTGGAAAGTAACAAAACCAGCTCTCATCTCTATATAAATGCCGCAAGGGGACTCACGTACCTAACCCATCTTCTCTATCTTTACCATTCATTGTTCATACCCTCGAATCTCCTTCGTTCTACTGCTAAAACAACGTCTGGTCTAATTTAAATATCGAAGGATCTCTTGATGAATCAAACAAGCTAATGTCTGTTTTTTTTTTTTTTTTTTTTTAATAATATTGTCAAGGGTCATATTTTATCTCCGAGCCGGCTAATTGACCTATACTTGCTAAAACAAAATATTCAAGAGTTTTTGGGCGAATGGATGGACAACTTGGGAATTCAATTCTCAAAACAGACAATTTGCTGGGTTGCCTCTGCGATCACGTGGAGCTTCTGGAAAGAACGGAACAGAAGGTTTTTCGGTTTGGAAGCAAACTCCCATGGAAAGACCATGTAAACAAGCTTGAGAATGCTCAGGCAATAGATTCAGATGGCGACCCTACAAAGACAGGCGCAGCTGAAACAAATACTTTATCTTTTGGAGCGTCTGCCGTGAACTCTAGTTGGCAACTCTTACAAAGGTCATAGCCCAAGTGAAGAAGAGAAAAGTTAGTTCCAAGCATGCGTACGTAATCAGGCCCGAATGAAGGAACAGCAAATGGAAATGAAAAGTTTTCAGCATCTAAAAATCTAGAAACAGAATACCTCTGTAATCAAATATTCCGAACGGACCACATCCTGTAGCTTGTAACCTGAAAACCTGTCGAAATACAAACCAAAATAGCCTGTATTACAAGCACTCTCATTTCATAAAAAAAAATCGACCAATACTTGTTCGCCGCTCCATCGGGTTGAGCTTCGAACGGCAATATATGGTACATAAAATGCCCTTTAAGAAATTCTCTTTTGCTCCCAAACCTACAAATTCATATATTCCCCCCCATAAATTAGTATATTTTAATGTAAATTATGCCTCTCTAGGTCCGTAAGTATATAAAATACGATACTGTCGGAACAAAAAATTTAAATTATCTTTTCAATCTTGCCTAATGTTCACATAATTACTAACTACAAAGTGGGGTGTTTTGATAATTTTGCAGACCCGATTATCTTCTATTTAACCTCACCAGGTTGTAATTAACCTGGTGCTGTTAGACAACCAACTCCCTGGTCCGCTGCCGTCCGGATACGAATCATTTCATGCTTAGGGTTGAGACTTTCAACCATGACGCATGTCATTATTTTATTTTATTTTTATACATGGGAAAAATTATTATTTTCTTCAATTTAAAGATGGTACGTGCCGTTTCTGTCACGGTCATGTAGTGGATGATGGTGGCACTCACAAAGGAAAAGAGCTGGGATAATGATTAATTATGACGACCCCACAAACTTATGCTACTGAGATTGATGCTTGCTACACCAACATGGCCTTGCACTAATGACTGTGGTCCATGGGTCAATTGCCACAGCGAGCGCATTTTAAATGAGTCCGCAGAAAAAAGGTAAGATGATTGATGCCAGGCACACGGACATGTAGTGCATGCAATATAAGGTATAATTTTTCAATAATAAAGGAAGATATATCAATGCTTCTTATTAATTAAGAGCATGGACTTCTACATGTTGTATTTGATAATGATAAACAATGGTCTCCATATGGACGTACCCACAACGATATCCGGATGCCAGATGCTAAGCTATTTTACAATTTGATTTGATTTCTTCCATTCGAGGTAGCTTTTGATGTTTAATGATGGAAATTATTTGAAATAATAAACTTTGGACTTCAATGAGACGTCATTGGATCTTGATTCTAATCAGTTTGCTACTAGAGATAGCATGCAAAACGTCCTGGGTCCTGTTCCTTTTAATCTGTTTGCTTGGTTATGATGGATGAAATATATTGTCCGATAAATAGGCTATAACTCTTACATTTGATGTCCAAAAATTCAAGAAGGTGATGCAGGCGGCGATCTCATTCTGTTCTTCCTTTTTTTTTTTTTTTGCATAGGCCAAGCCAACTTTACCCTATTTACTCGGATCGTCTTGCTTTTTTTCTTAAAAAAACAAGAAAAAAACAAAAACAAAAACAAAAGAAAGGGAAGAGAACCGATCCATACTGCAGCAATTTGAATCCAAATTTAGAAAAATATTATCTAATAAGTAAGCCTAAAGCCTCTGGTTTCTAAGAAGTATGGCTATTGGGACAAGTCCCCGTATATCACTCCAAAATTGAACATAATATTAGTCCTATGGATGGGCATTATGGGTGGTTTTGCAAGTGTTCTGGGTTCCCGCCAACTAAATTATCCATTCTATTTTTTTTAAAAAAAAATAAAAAACATACTGACTGATAGGATTCCCATCGATGATCCATTGGTCCGTTTTGGTTTTTCTTCATCATCAAGTGAAAGCCAGTCAGATTGGTTTAATGTAGATCATGGGCTAACTTGCAAGAAAAATTCAAAAATCGATAAGATATTCTCCGATTTAGAATCCTCCGATGTTTAAGTCAACTGAAGTCTTGTCAACAGATAGTAACAATGGAGATTGAAAGAAAATAAGAGAGAATTTGAGTAAAAATGATTCAATCTTTCTTCAGAGGAAGTCAAAAATGATTTCAACAGAATTTTGGCTCCATGAATCTTATATTTTTGTTTACTTTCTGGAAAGGTACTCACTCCTATTTATAGAAAGATTTACTTCGGCCCTAAGAAAAATTTGTTAGGTTATTAGTTTATTATGGCTAGTTAGATTACAACTGTTGATTATTTGCTTTGAAGGTAATTAGCTGTAATATAGCTGGAGGAGAACTGCATAGTTAGAGCGTAGTTGACGCTTAGTTGGCATTCGGAACATGACGAGGTCAGTAAACCACCGATCTGAATTGTACGATGAGGTCGGTGATCTATCGACCTCAGTGTCGGCAGGGGCTCATCTTGCTCGCAAAGTTGACGATATCGGTATTTTACTGATCTCAGAAGAATAAACTGATCGTGGAGAGACTAATCTCGCGCTCAAATGGATTATTGCTGTATAAGGTCGATGAAAACCCGATATCTTGTAGAATTATCGATTCTCAGAAGAGCAAAATGCCGATTCGATTCTATATGGCTACGATGAGATCGGTCGATTACTAATCTCGACCCATATTTAGCATGATCGTTGAGGACAGTGGTCTGCCGTTCTAGGCTTTGTGGTGGTTGATATATTATCGATCAGTATCTGATCACTGAATCTGACTACCTGGCTAAGGCAAGAATCAATCCACCCTCAAGATCAATTTTTTATCGATTTAAAATTAAAATTTATTTTTGATAGCTATCTGGAATGACAGGCTCTCTGATGATGTCATGTGTATAGCAAGGGTTGCCTGTACCAACAAAAAATTTTAGTGATAATTTTATAGCAATAAAAATAATATTTATCTCAAAAATAATTTTTATGTATAGCAATAAAATAATATTTTAAAAAGATGGATAACAATGAAAAACGTGACCACTAAAAAAACTTGTCTTATAGCGGTATTCTTTTATCATGCTAACCATTTTTTATTAAGACATAAATATTAATACAAAACTTTTAGAAAGGTTGCTGGGGATCGATGTTATTATCTTTATTTATTTATTTATTATTTTTAGTCCACTATAATAATATTTTTTAAAAATATTTATCTTAAAAAAAAACTTTATATGCCGAGTCAATCATATATGTATATATATAGAGTCAGTCAAAAATATGCAGGTATTCCAACTTGTAATATAATATATATATATGTACATATATAAATACACATATATACATATAAATATATATATATATATATACACATGTATACATATATACATATATACATACATATATATACATATATAGATATACACATATATACATATACATGTATGTATATATATGTATATGTATATGTATATATATGTATATGTATTTGTATATGTATATATATGTATATGTATATGTATATATATGTATATGTATTCGTATATGTATATATATGTATATGTATATGTATATATATGTATATATATATGTATGTATGTATATATATATATATATATATATATACATACATACATACATATATATGTATGTATGTATTTATGTATGTATGTATACACACACACACATACATCCATATACATACATACATACATACATACATACATACATACATACATACATACATACATACACACACATACATACATATATATATATATGTATGTATGTATGTATGTATGTATGTATGTATGTATATAGATAGATTGGACTTTGCTCGGTCAAATTCTAGTTCATATTCGATCGGATCTTCGATTGTTGGATCAGCACGTATCTACGCACAAGCGCTTGAAAAAAAAAAATACAGGTGCATGCCTATGCTTAAAAAATTATTAATTTTTAGCTTTTTTAGGCACCTTCTGACGCTCTGAAGGCTAATCAAAAGGTATTATTTAAATTTTTTGATCCCATAAAATTAATATCTAAGATCTTTCTAATGAATAATCGATGTAAAACTAAATATACTTCTACATCAATTCTCATATATATTTCTGTTTAAATTTTGATATCCTCAGACCAAGCTCCAAATTTATTATTAATTTATAAATACCATGATCAACTCGTGGTTGATCCAATAAATCCGTGCTACAATATCTCGTAGTCCACATGAATTATAAGCTCTATCTATTCTGATTTTATTTATTACAATTCAGGATCTCATCCAAAAAACTAGTTGACAGTTGTTATATTGATTTCTTAATCCTATATAAATATTTAAAATTATAATTAATATAAAATTAAATATATATTTATATGAATCCGCATATAATTTTAATCCTAAAGAAAGAAGCATAGGGACGCGTGGACCAGGTCAAACCGTATGCAGAGCAGACGAAGCAAGTGGACGTAAGGACACCATAAACGTGCAGCCAGAAAAGCACGCAAGAGCACCACAAGTATGAATATAGGGTGGTCGCGTGGCATTTTAAAACTTTGGTCAAACATTCCAAGTGAATTGCTAACCTTTTATTACGAACATCATAAGTTTGCATAGGTTAAGCATCTTGACTGCAAAGTGGATACTTTTATTTCATTATTATTATTTGATAGATGATGACCGTGCACATCGAAGAATAGACCTCCCTCAAACATCCGTGGTCTCTCCGAAAATGTGTGAAGACAAAACTGTCCCTCGTATAACAGCAACGTGGTGAGCTAACATCTTTATCTTATTTCAATTTCACGATTTCTATAGGACGATGTGAATTCGTCGTCGTAGTGACAACATAAACGGCTTTGAGCAGGATGTACGGAAGAGCCCGATTTTAGGAAAACAAAAGCTTCTCCGTGACCCAAGAAAAAGAAAAACAAACCCGGTTTTAACTTTTCAAAAACAAAAAGTTTCTCCTAAACCCAATGGTAAGAAAAACAAACTCGTATAGCTTCTACTGTTGCCTTCTGTAACAGAGCTGGGTGGCCTTTTTAAACTAATGGATTGAGTCAACTCCTGGATGACCTCTCTATAGTTCCCGGTTTTGTTTAATACATTACGTTGAACTTGTTGCCACTGCAGCTCATGTGCATTTTTTGGCATCAGAAGCTTATAATTAAACTTGGTCGTGAGTTGATGTCAATTTATGTCAAGCTCTTGGAACAAGTCTTCATACCAAATGCATTCCACTCATGCCTGGATGCCAACGAATTTTATGTTAACCAATGAATGATGTGATCTATTTGCCAGCGAATTGGGTGTAAGCTAGAATTATCCGGCCAATAAGAGTTTGCCATGCATCTTTATCGTAAAAATGTTCTATAATTAGTGTTACAGGGGCTTCACACTCATTTTTCCTCTTGCCCCATACATGCACTGAGATGGTTCAAATGTATTTTGCCATTTATTATTATTATTATTATTAGCTGCCCATGTTATGTTGCTTAATACTTTACAGTGGGAATAGTAGGTGAGGTCTCCTCATAAATTAAACTAAAAGATAAAGATTGATAAAATGTATATGATTAGCCCAACTACGCAATTGAGGGTAAAATGCTACTGATGGCCATGGATGCGGTTGAAGTCCACGCGCATTTTTGGCATCAGAAACATATAAGCAAACTTGGTCATGAGTTGATGTCAATTTATGTCAAGCTCCCATCACAAGTCTTCATACCAAATGCGTTCCACTCTTGCGTTAATACCAACAAATTATGTGTTAGCAAATGAATGATGTGTTCTACATGCCAGTGAATTAATTGGGTGCAAGCTTTGTCTGGCCATTAAGATTCTTCCATGTACCATAATTTTAACAAAGTAAAATAGTTAATTAGTGTTACAGGAGGTAAACACTTACCCATCTCCTCTCATCACATGCATGCGCCGAAATGGTTCAAATGTATTTTGCCATTTTTTTCAATTTATTAGCTTCCTCATAGTTTTGTTTAATACACAACGATGAACTTGCGGGGGAGAGAGGTTTCCTCATAAATTAAATGGCAAAATAAAGATTTGTACATTGCATACGATCAGTCCTATATATCATGCATTTGAGGACAAAATGCTACTGATGGGCACGATTGCAGCCCATGTGCATTTTTGGAATCAGAAGCTCAGTTGATGTCAATATATATCATGCTCCTAGGACAAGTCTTCATACCAAACGCATTCCGGTCATGCTTGAATACTAAGAAATTTTATATTTTATAGTAAACGAATGAATGATATGCTCTACTTGCCCATGAATGTAGCAAATTAGAATTGTCCGGCCAATAAGATTTTCCATGGACAGTAATTGTAAAATTGTTCACAGTACCAATCATTTCCTTTCATCACGTACATGCATCGAATGGTTCAAATATATTTTTCTATTTCTTTCAATTTATTAGCTCCCTTTTTTTGTTTTGTTCAATACTTGATGAAACTGCGGAGGGGAGAGAGAGGTCTACTCCTAAATTAAATGGAAAAATATAGATTGCATGGAACAGCTCACACAATTAACTGTGCTATTCATTTGAGTGTAAAATGCTACGGATAAGTGCGAATGCAGTCCTTGTGCATTTTGGACTCGGAAACTAACGAGTAAACCTAGTCATGAGTTGATTTTGATTTATGTGAAGCTTCCAATAGTTTTCATACCAAATGCACTCCACTCATGCCTGATACCATCCAATGCTGAGATCTCTTATGTGTATACCGTGCCAGAATGAGCAACACTAACCCTCGAGTAGTGAAGTGCAACTCAATAAGCTCTCAGCAACGAACTTGCACCGGTTGGTAATATACTATTGGAAGATGGCTAACCAACAAGGACTAGAATGACCAATAACATGATTCAATATTACTATTAGAAAGAAAAAAAAAAAGAAAAACCATCAAACCCAAGATCCAAGCAGCATGAGTACATGTACATGGCACACACCCATCTTTCCTTCTAGCTATAAGGTGTTTGTCTAGTGTCTGCACTAAATTGATATCCAACATTAGCAGCGATAAACTCTAAAACTAACTCACGCTATCCTTTTTTGAAAACCACTGCTATTCTTGTAAATCTTAAACCAAACAAAACCGCAATCTTTACCCAATCCCCCATTTAGCGCTAACAACAGAAACAGAAGCCAAAACAAAGCAAAAAAGCAAGGCAGGTATGAACCAACCACTCACGAGTTACGCCCCCCCGTCACCATTACTCCCGGCGCCCGACCTCTCCATCTCCTTCTTCCCTTCCACCAGTACCACCACGTCCTCCTCCTCCCGCGCCTCCTCCTCCTCCTCCTTCTTCTTATACTCCCCATATAGATAGGAAGAGAAGCCCCACAAACACAATGCCAGCGCCACCGCCTTCTGCCCGCCAAACACGTCGCCGAACGCTACCACTCCGCCGACAACGTTCACCGCCAGCAGCGCCGTCATGCAGATCCCGCTATTGAGCGACGACGTCAAGAAAACCATGCCGGCTGTCCCCATGAAGCACATCTGCCAGCTCACCACCGTCGCCACGATCGTCACCCAATACCCGGCCTTCCCCAGATCCCACCTTTCCTCCGCCCTCCACCCACCGTCCGCCGCCACCCCCACCCCCGCCAACGCCGTCGCCGCCACCTGCATCACCACCTGCACCTCCATCACCAGCAGGTACCCATCCACCTTTCTGTACACCAACTCCATGATCGGGAGATAGATGGCGAACATGCAGGCGGCGCCGAGGGTGGCGGCGAACCCGAGGAAGAAGCGGCGGTGGGAGACGCCAGCTGGCCGGTCGGAGTTGGAGCCGAGTGCGAGGAGGATGGAGGCGAGCGTAAGAAGAACGACGCAGTTGAGATTCGAGAAGGTCAGAGGTTGGCGAACGAGAACAGCCGAGAGGACGAGAACGAAGGCCAGCTGGGACGAGAGAATGAGACAAGATGTGGACACCGGCAGGTACGATACGCCCCAGGAGATGAGGAGATTGTTGACACCCAAGAGCAGGCCAACAAAGAGACAGAGAGCGAAAAGGCGAGGAGTGAAGCGAAAGAAGGGGGAAGAAGAAGAAGAAGAAGAGGGAGAGAGATAGATAGGGACGAGAAGGAGAGGGAAGCCGGCCGACTGGACCAGAGTGGCGACCCACCGGTTCGAACCGCCATGGGCGAAGTAGAAACGAGAGAGGAGGGTGGAGGCGAGGGTGCCGACGAAGAGAGCCACGTAGTTGACCGCCAGGAGGACGTGGAATGACCGCCTGTTTGGTGCCCCTCGGAGCATCCTGCTCGCTGGGGTTTGATCTCCTGCTCCTCTCCCTCCTTCTTCGACTTCGACGGTGGTGGCCATGAGGAAAGTGGGAGGAGAAATGGAAAGAGGAGATGAATTTATACGTGGCCTTGGTTTCGATGATGTTGTTCCTCAGGAACATTGTGCTTCTCCTGCATGGGCGAACCGATTGGAAGACGCGTGTACGACTTCTTTTGTCTTTTATATGTGCCTAGCTTTGGATATGGTTGAGCTATGTGTGAATGAAGGATATTGGAACATGACCCGTGCGATGAACGATGGGAAGGGCGTTCTCACGCATGTTGACGCTTGTGAGGTGGTTGCTATCCGGTTGGCTTGGCTCATCCGGTGCGAGGCCAGTAAAACAGAGAGACTTGAATGTTGAATTATTAGGTGATGTATTTATAGTAAGTGCTATGAGGTGTGAATCCAGCACAAAGGATAACATAAGGACTTGAACGTTAAAATGTTAATAGTAGGTGATGTATTTATAGTACGTGGTATCCAGTGTATATAATGAGATGGGCTAGGGGGCATGCACACCAAGCGTCTCCAAATAGTGTGGTCGATAGTTTAGAGCAAGGATTGCTTTTTCTTTTTTTGGTAAAACGGGTGCACTACGTTAAACTAAAAGTGAATAAATATATTTCTTAATTAAAAAATAAAATATCTAAAAACTGAACAGAAAAATCTCAAAGAAAGGGGATTGCTCTTTACTACTCCAAAAAGGCATTGGTCTTTAGCGGAGGATAGGAGAAGGAAATGATGTGCAGGATAAAAGGTCAAAGATAGTTAAGGAGTCAATGAAAACCAGGACAGGTGTGAAGAACGTTTGGTGAGAGTTTCCACGTGAAACGTCTGGAAACGGCGAGGAAGAGGACGAGAGAAATGTGATCAATCGGGAGTAGCTTTTTCAAAGAGAGAGAGGTGGCCAAATGTAAGGGTGTAGGTGGATCGGTGAAAATCTAAAATTCAAATTAAATTAGAGAATTAAATTAAATTTTTAAAATTTAGTTTTGAATTTAAAATTAATTTTTAAAAATTTTAAATTTTAAACTTAAATTTAGATTTAATATTATAGAATTTAAATTTAATCTAAAGTTCAAATTATAGATCCAAACCAAATCCAACCTATTTGAACTTTTGGATTATATATATATATACCTGTGTGTGTATGTATAATGGATCCAAACCAAATCCAATCTATTTGAACTTTTGGATTATATATATATATATATATATATATATATATATATATATATGTGTGTGTGTGTGTGTGTGTGTTTCAAGTTTAGTTTCATTTAATTATAATAAAATTTACTATATTTTAGTGATATAGTTTTTTTTTAAAATTTAATTATCATGTTTTTGATATGATGCTATTATAGCACGATTTGTAGAAATCTTTGATATCAAAATTTATATTTTTTTATTTTTATTTATTATTATTATAATATTAGTTGCTAGATATAAAACGATATTATGGATAATCTATAAGTAGTATATGTTTCAAATTCATATAACTTGCTTTTGAATTATGATCTAAATTGCAGTATAATGTATGTAAAAATTTAGTTCAATCCAAACTAAATTTTTTGGATCGAATTAAATTGAGTTAGTAGAGTATTTGAACTGATTTTGAAGCTAAAGTTTCAAGTTTAAAATATTTTGGATTGGAGTTAGATTTAGATATAATTCAATCCAATATAGTTTATTTATACCCTCAGCCAAATGGCAAGATTTAATGAATGGATTTATATAGTATCGTGGAATGGGGCTGATGCGGCCTTGGCCCGTTTAGGGTCGGCTGTCGACCTACCTCAATGGATCGTCTGGGTGGAATGATGCGATACTTTACCCACGATTAGCTGTAGGTCGGCCTAAGCCGACCTACAATTTTGACCGATCTATGGAAGATCGCTTCCTAGCAAAATGATGTAGGCCTTTATACCTTATCCTCGTTGGGTCCAGATTGATTGTCGAGATACATGAATGGAATGACCTATCATAGCCCGTCAATGACCGACCTACAATCATTCTTGTTGAAACTATATCCCCTTTGAATCGAAAAACTCGAATAAAGAGAACTTTCGCAATCCCATCTCCAAAGAAGAAAAAAAATCTTCTGAATCAATCCAGGGCGACAAACTCGAAAAATCGTTAGAGTCTGAAATAGATACAACTCCAATTCCTCCCCTATAAATAAAGAGGCTCTGAGATCCTCTAGGTATGCCATTCAATTTGACGCTTTCTCTCCTCATTGTTCTCCAATCTCCTAACTTGAGCGTCGGAGGCTCTTTATCGGAGAATACTTCGATGGAAACTTTTTTGTAGGTGAACGGGCGAAGCTCCAGCAAAGTTCATCCTCGGCCTTATATTCCTCGATGGTCGAACTCCTCCATCCTCGTCGGCCAATCTTAAGCTGGAAGATCCAGGAGCAACAGTTGGTGCTAGAGGAAGGGCCTCGGCTGATTTTGAGGTCTAATTTTGAGAGAAGAAAACACGTCACCGGATATCATGAGAATCCGAAGGGGAACATCAAATGCATCCCAACGTTCTCATGGTCGAAGGACCTACAATGCTCAGCAGGTTAACACTTCTCCACCACCAATCCAGGATAACCCACCAACGGCGTCGGCGGTCTCATAGGAATAGTATGACGCACTGCTTCATCAGGTGCAAGTACTATCAGCCACCGTAAGAGAAATACAATAGGCCGACAAGCGCCGTCCAACCAAAGAAAATTCAGATCTAGTCCGGGTAGGGCCGAAGGAACGATGCATCCGAAGCCCAAGGGCGGAGGCCAATTTTCATAGCTGACCTACCGGTTCTTCCCGTCGAAGGCCCAAACACTCGCCCACACTAATTTTTAGAAGAGGCTCTACCCCGGGCTATGAGACTTCTCAGCACCGAGCTACTCGTGAGGACGACATGAAAAAAAAGCTCAAAGAGATGCAATGGCAGCTAGATGCGTTGTGGGAGCCGAGGCAATAAGAAGAGAATTTGGGGTTCAATGTCGATCTCCCATTCACTCAGAAGATTATGGATGAACCCTTGCCACGTCGATTCAAAATCCCTTAGACGGAGCTTTACGATGGAGCGACTGATCCCGTAGACCATCTGGACAGCTTCCGAACTCTTATGCATTTGCAAGGGGCAACCGACACAATAGTATGTCGAGCTTTTCCTTCAACTTTGAGAAAGACGGCCCAACATTGGTACTTGAACCTGAAATCTAACTCCATAGATTTTTTCTACCAATTAAGTCGTCAGTTCGTTGCCTACTTCATAAGTAGTTATCGACAACTTCGTAACTCTGACTTCCTCGTGAGCATCAAGCAATGGAAGAATGAGCCCCTTCGAGAGTATATCAATTACTTCAATGCAGCCACCTTGGAGGTCCAAAATTTAGATCCATCGGTGGCCATGATGGTGTTCAAGGTCGGCCTCCTCCAAAATGATCTATTATTCTCCCTCAACTTAGACTATCCGAAGAATTTCGCCAAGATGCTAAAACGAGCGGAGAAGTATGCCCAGATCGAAGAGGTTTGGGACTAGCAAGGAAGTAGCCGAGATAATAGGTCGGGTCCATCCCAAAAGTAGGAGAAGAAAAAAGACCATAGGTGGGTGTAGCACCATCGGGAGGAGCCACGATTTCATCAATCACGTACTCCACCTTGGAGTAACCGACCAACATCTCCAAAGCCGCAAGGCCGATCTAGAACTCCATCTCGAAGATTCTATTACCACACCCCTCTCAACACACCTCGGGCTCAGATTCTGATGGAGATTAAGGGATGAAAAGATATACCTCGACCCAGAAAAATGATAACTCCTGCTCGAATAAGAAACCTAAGGAAGTATTGTCGATATTATCATGATCACGGGCATGATACCGAGGAGTGCTGGTAGCTCTAAGAGAAAATAGAGGCATTAATCAGGCATGAACGACTTCGACATTATGTGGATGAATAGTGAATCCCGACGAATCTTGGTCATGACCAACCTCGGCCAGATGAACCGTGCGAAGAACAACCGGCTGCAGGAGAGATCACAGTAATTGCTGGAGGAAACCTTGGTGGAAACACTTCGGATCGAGACCAACCAGGAGAAGGACTAAGGAAGAGGAAAGCAGGCAATGAAATTACTTTCACCGATGAAGATCTAGAAGAGATAAGTCAGCCACATGATGATCCTATAGTCATTTCTCTAAATATTGCTAATTATTATGTACATTGGGTTCTTGTTGATAATGAAAGTTTGATGGATGTTCTATTTTATGATGCCTTTATTTGGATGAACTTGAATCTTGAACTACCGACGAAGAGGAATATACCTCTAGTCGGATTTTTTGGCGCTACGGTTTCAGTGGAAGGGACTATCTCACTAACAACAAAAGTTGGACGAGCTCCGAGGCAGACGGTTGTCGACATAATTTATTTCATCATGAATAGCCCCTCTGCTTATAATGTCATCTTAGGTCGGCCAGGCCTAAATATCTTCCAGACCATAGTGTCGACCTATCACTTGAAGGTCAAATTCACAACTCCACATGAAATCGGCGAGCTCAGGAGAAATTAGTCGATCGCAAGGGAATGTTACATGGCTACTTTGCATGGAGTAGTGGTTGAAGAGCAACCCATGAATGAGTTAGACGTTCGGGATGAACAGATTGAACAAAGAGGCTCTCCGACAGAAGAACTGATCTCTATACCGATCAAGAATGATCTGAACAAGGTTGTGAAGGTCAACTTAAGCTTATGTGAAGAGGATCGACAGCACCTCATCACATTTCTATGAGATAATGCCGACGTGTTTGCTTGGTCAGCTTCGGATATGCCCATCATCGATCCATAGGTCATGGTACACCGACTCAATATGGATTTGAATCATCGTTCGATCAGATAGAAAAAATGAAGTTCTACCCTTGAATGTTAGAGAGCGATACAAGAAGAAATTGATAAGCTCTTGAAAGCCAATTTCATCCGAAAAATTTATCATCCGGAGTGATTAGCTAACGTCATCCTCATCAAGAAGGTCAGTGAAAAATGGCGCACGTGTGTTGATTATATGAATCTCAACGGAGCATACCCGAAGAATAGTTATCCTCTGTCGTGCATAGATTAATTGGTGGATGCAACTTCGGAACATTGGCTCCTATCATTTATGGATGCTTTCTCAGGATACAACCAGATTCGAATGGCACTCGAGGATGAAGAAAAACTTCCTTCATAACTGACAAAGGTCTTTTATGTTACAGGATCATGCCGTTTGGCTTGAAAAATACTGGAGCAACCTATCAAAGACTTATGAATAAGCTTCTCAAAAGCAAATTAGAAGAAATATGGAAGTGTATGTGGATGACATGCTCATCAAAAGTAGGATTGCTGAATATCATATCATCGATCTAGAAGAAGCCTTCTTTATACTGCTGCGCTTTCGGATGAAACTCAATCCGGACAAATGCGCTTTCGGTGTCATTTCTGAAAAATTTCTTAGATTCATGGTGTCACAACAGAGGATTGAGGCTAATCCGGAGAAGATTCAAGCTCTTCAAAAGATGAAGCCTCCGAAGATGATCAAAGAAGTACAGCGACTCACAGAAAGGATCGCAGTCTTAAATAGATTCTTATCAAGATCGACGAAAAAGAGTCTTCCATTTTTTAAAGCTCTTAAGCAACCGAAGAATTTTCAATGGACAGATGAATACCAAACAGCCTTCGATGAACTAAAAAAATACCTTGGTTCCCCCCCTCTTTTAAGCAAGCCAGAGCCCGAGGAGGTATTATACTTGTATTTAGCTATTTCTTCTTTGGCAATTAGCTCTATTCTGGTCCGATAGGAAGCCAAGGTGCAGAAGCTAATTTATTACGTGAGTCGGATATTTCATGATGTTGAGATCAGATATACGAAACTAGAAAAAATCATCTATGCTCTCTTAATATCTGCAAAAGAATTATGCCCATATTTTCAAGCACACACCATCGAAGTCCTTACAGACCAATCCATTAGATCGGTATTGTATCGATCAGATACATTGGGGTGATTGGCTAAATGGGCTATCGAGCTAGGTGAATTCGATATCAAATATTTGCCGAGACCATCCATTAAAGCTCAGGCATTGGTGGACTTCATCCTGAAATGTATAATTCTGGATGAGGAATCCAGTCATACTGAAGTCCCTTCAATCGATGAATGTTGGGTCCTATATGTTGATGGATCTTCGAATTCTACGGGCTTTAGAACCGAGTTAATCCTAGCCAGTCCGGAGGGAGTAGTAGCAGAATATGCCCTGCACTTGAAATTTTCAACTTCCAACAATGAAGCCAAGTATGAGGTATTGGTAGTGGGACTCAGAATAGCAAAAGAGATGGAAGTTCGGCATCTCAGAGTCCATAGTGATTTTCAGTTGGTGATTGATCAGGTTCAGAGAGAATATGAAGCTTGGGAGCTAAATATGGTTAAGTATCTACAAAAGGTCAGGGACTTAGCTTCTAGCTTTTTAGCGATGGATGTTCAGCAGATACCAAGAGCGAAAAATGTGCGAGCTGATCTCCTTTCTAAGTTAGCAATCCATGGGATGGCTGACATAAAAAGAAGCTCATATATGAAAGTTCTGGAGAAGACGAGTATTACGAAGGCCCTAGTAATGCAAGCTAATCCATAATCGAGCCAGATGGATCCATCCTCTATTACTTGTAAGACGAACATTTGCCTACGGATCGAGATGAGGCAAAAAGGTTGAGATGCCTCGCTCCATGATACATCGTCTATGAAAAAAAGTTGTATAAGAGATCTTTCTCCCTATCTCTACTCAAATGCCTTCATTTTTTAGAAGCCAACTATGCCCTACGCAAAATTCATGAAGGAATCTGTGGTAATCACCTGGGGTGCAAGGCTCTATCCCACAAAATATTATGGCAGGGATATTTTTGGCCAACCATGCAAAGAGATGCGGTCGATCAAGTGAGCAAGTATGATCAATGCCAAAAGACCTCAAACATTCAGCACCGACCATCGATCCCATTAGCCTCGATCATGATCCCTTGGACCTTGCTCAATGGGGAATGGATATCCTTGAACCATTTTTCATCACCGTGGCATAGAAGAAGTTTTTGATTATCGTGATTGACTATTTTACTAAATGGGTGGAAGCAGAGACAGTAGCTATGATTACCGAAGTCAGAGTTTGAAATTTTATCTGAAAGTCTATCATATGTCGATATGGTTTATCCCACACCATCATAATGTTAGATATATATGCCCTAGAAGCCAGAATTGGCTAACACTTGTAATACACTTCTAGAGGCAAAATTATAATTTTGACTAAAATCAATAAATGGGTTATTTTCTATCACATATGTATATTTAGTGTCTGTGATACATCCTTTGAGTTAATGATAATGATAATTCATATTTTCAAGAGTTGAAAATTTAAGACATGAATAATCATTATTAACTCATAAATTGCTCCTGACCATAGGATCATCACAAGGATGGTGATTGATCCGGAAGGTTGGTGTACAATCGCTTCTCTTTAGTAGATGAGTCTTGAGTCTACGGTGTGGAGACACCGGAGCGAGAGTACAGGTACTCGTTAGAGAACGAGGGCACTGAGCGTGACCACCTCGAGTAGTCATTAGGGAGTCTACCTTCTCGTCAATGACTGACTCGATGCTGCAGTAGTGTGTCTGGTTCTTTGACCTGAGATGCATCGGCAGTTCACCTTGAGGGTGTTATAGTTTGACTACACCATTACTCGGTCTCCTAGCCATATGGAACCCTGAGGTGTATGTTGGCTATGACATGTTCATTGTAGGAACTGGATTGCATCAAGATGGAATCTATCTACCTCGGTGGTAGAGGAGTAGCCCTATGATGATCATGAGAATCAAGTCCAGAAATCCATGGCCATGGTAGAGTGAAATAATAGAAAGAGTTTCTATTTAGATTTTCACATTGGACTCGAATCGAATGATTACATCATATGACAGAGACTAGGGTTTGACGAGTTCACCTTAACCCTAATCTGATCGGGGCTCAAGATAGAAGAACTGAATCACACAGGTAGCTGCACCAAGAGGTTCGCATTCAGCTCTGATGGGTTGCCACCATATACTGCTAGGTGTCACTGGTGGATTTTGGGAGCAATTAGAATGATTTAGATGATCGATCATTCTAGCTGTTCGAATCAGAAGAGTTCTGATCCATCGAAAGGAGTTTCGATGATGTCGATGATAGAGATCATGACATATCCCATTACCATACAGAACTGAACCTAACTGGGTCACACAAACAAGGGTTTGAATCTGGTGATCATCAATTGAACTGATCTAGTTCAATTGATCTGAATGAGATTCAATTAGGTTCAAGGAAATCGTGCTAGCACTCGATTGAACCTAACGTTCTTCTTTTGCTATCATAAATAAGTTGTCCTGTCTGAGCCAAAGGAGTTTGTGCTCAATCAGAGGCCTTCATATGGTCTGACTGGAGGTTGTCCAAGTCAGAAAAGGTTGTCTTATTTGTAAGACATTACCTGCCATTTTTGGTCACCTGCCATTTCTTGTTCTTTGACTTTGGTCAAAAGTCTACCTTTGACTGGTCAAACGTTGACCATTGACACTTTGACTTTTGACCACATGTCATGCACCTATTGGAGAGCTGGTGGGGGCCTGTCCCCCTGCCAGAACCTGGCAAGGAGAAGGGCGCACGCCACCCTAGGCGTGTGCCCAAGTTGGAGGCGCCTAGGAGTCCTTGTTGGACAAGGACTCCATCTCCTTTTTGGATTCCAATTAGAGTTCTTCTAAGAACCAACTTTGACTGGTCTTAGGCACCCTCTAAGGAGGAATCCAGGGGTCTCTATTCCCACCAATCAGATTTAGATCTGATTTCACAAAGGGTTGTGATTGGTTGGGAGGAAGAGGAGTTGGATCACGCTTAGTCTATAAATAAGACCCTGCGCCCAACTCAGATTCTAATGCAATTCAATTGAGAAACCCCATGCCCCAAGGCTGCCTCTCCCCTCCTTCTCCATGCCATAGTCTCTTCTCCCCTTGCTCTCCACGTCCAAAAGGAGTTTTGGACTTGGTTGGTGCGATTCAGATCAAAGAAAGGCGATCAAAAGCTAAGAAGGCTGCGCTGCTGCAAAGGACGACTGCTCATCTTCAAAAGAGTTTTGAAGATCCTCCAGATCAGATTCCAGATCTGATTTTTGGAGGTGTGATAGAGAAGAAGAGGATCTCCAGATCCAACCCGAGTGGATACCGGTAGAGGCCAGGCGCTTGCGTGGCTAAGATCCAGAACCTTCCGCTGCAAACAGGATCATCAACAGGGTAATAGGATTACCCAGATCAGGTAAATTAAATTTGATTTAATTTATCTTTTTAATTTTATTTTATTAAAATAATAAGAATCAGATCTAAAACATATCAAGATCTGATTGGGATCAAGAGAAAAATTTTTGAAATATATCTCTTGATCTGATCAGATCTGAACGAACCTGGACCGGGAAATCAGGATTTTCCTTCAACTGGTATCAGAGCCATGGTTCTAAATTATTTAGATCTAATTTTAAATTTATTTTAATTAGAAAATAATTAATTTTAGATGTCACATGAGATGTGATCAGATCTGAAATCAGAAAAAATTAAAATTAAATAATTTGGATCTAAGATTAGAAGATATGCATGACTAGTTCTAGAATAGAATAGTTCTATAGAATATTCTTGCATATTTTTGATTTAATCCGATTAAATCATATTTTAGATCTTTTTATTTACTATTTTTTGATATTATAAGTATTATAATAACATCTAAAAAATAGCAAATAAAAATTATTTAATTTTTGAATATCATATGAGATATGATTGATGCATGTCTAGACTAGTTGTAGAATAGTTCTACATAATTGTCTAGATTAGAATTTATTTTGATTAGATCAATTTAAATCTAATTTTTTAGATTATTATGAGATAATTTAGATCTGAAAATATGCATGATTTGATACATGAGATGTATGCAAAATATGCCATGATTAGATCTACTTTATATATGAGATATATGATATAGATCTGATATTGTTTTGTAGTATTGAATGTTCCTGATTAAGGCGTTCCTCTTGGCCGTCCGGTCATAAGAACGAAGAAGGGTTTAAAGGCCCTCTCTTTCCATTCGATGGGGTGTTCTTATGATGTGTAGGGGTGCTGCGTGTTCGTCCTTAATCAGAAACCCAAAACTTACTTTCTGCAAAACCCTAGATCCTGAAACCCTAGGATTTATTGTGCATATTTTATTTATGAACCCTACTTAATTAAGAATTAAGTTTATGGAATATTAATTAGGTCTAAAATTGAGAATTTCAGATCTAAGACATATTCATAATACTGGGTTCGGGCTTGGGTAGCTCAATTAGGTCTAAGCGGTTGATCAAACCGAATCAAGAGTTGGTTAGATGGGATCAACAATGCTTAAATTGACCAGCCTAATAGGATTAAGTCTGGGTCAAGATCGAGTCACGATCAAGCAAGACCTAATTAGGCTCAGAGGTTAGAGTCTGGATTGTAGGCTAACCCAATTGGTTCTGACTCAACAATTTGGTGTCTAAGGTAAGTTTGGCACAGACGACCGACTGGTTTTTAATTGGAAGCTACTCGACCTGAATGCGTTCTTGTACGAGTTAATGGCATATTCCTTCCACCGGTCTCACTTACCTGGCCATATCTGTTGACACAGTTCTGATCTGAGGTGGTCAATAATCCGAGCTAACCCATGCCACTAGGTTAGTCATAATTGTTATGACTAAGCCAAGTCTAGTTTAATGAGACCTGAATCAATTCTCCCTAAGAAAAGATTAAGTCTGAGGTCTTCCACCATTGTAGATGTGCGGGCCCTTCCCGGGGTTGATTGTTCTCGGCTGGATACAGTGGCTCAGTTGCACCGGAAAGATGCAACCATGTCTATTAGGCATTGGATGCTATGGGCTGGAGGATGAGTTGGGCTCAATATTTCGGATACGGTGAGAGACTCAATTAGGAACCCAGTCTATGCAAATGGTGGGTCTGACTTAACTAAGGAGTGGATCAATATTCCGGATACGGTGAGATTCATGAATTAGAGACCAAGTTTGGGTGCACCATGATTAGAGAATCATTGAACAAGAGTTGTTCACTCATTGGCTAACCCATCACCAATAACTGTTAGGTGAGGTGATGAGTCAGTTGGTGAGACCGCACCACCCACTAGAAATCATTAATCGTGGAGATTTTTGCATCTCTACAGAGGGAGTGTAGGGATCCGAGAAAATAGTGGGAGCTAATTTGTTTAAAAATAAAATCCCTAAATAAATTGGTCAAGTCAAAATTACAGTATCTAACTAGAATCTTTGACTCTCTACAGGAATATGTCTGCGTCCAACCCATTGGCACGTATCCTGGACACACATAGACTGACTGGACCCAATTATAAAGATTGGCTCAGGAACTACAAAATTATTTTGGGTTCCGAGAAGTTAACCCATGTTTTGGACCAGGACCCTCCCACATTACCAGCCCGTCCATCTGTTGAACAGAGAGCGTCTCTGGAAAAATGGATTGACGAAGATAATAAGGCCAGATATTACATGTTGGGCTCGATGTCTGATGAGCTCCAGCGCCAACATGAGGATATCGGGACTGCTCGCCAAATGTTGGCTCACCTGCAGGAGATGTTTGGTGAACAGAGTCGCGCAGCCAAATATCAAGTCACAAAATGACTTTTTAAGGCTAAGATGCGTGATGGGCAGTCAGTCCAAGATCACTGTCTGACAATGATCAAGGACATGGAAGAGCTTGAGAAGCTCGGTGTGAAGTTGGACTTGGACCTGCAGAACGATATCATTCTGCAATCCTTGACTGATGCATATGGGCAATTCATCATGAATTACCACATGCATAAACTTCAGAATTCCTTGGCCGAGTTAATGAATATGCTGGTTACCGCTGAGCTTTCTATGAAAGGTTCTAAAGGCTCAGTTCTTGCTATGGAACGGACTTCTTCCAAAAGAAAGTCTTATGGAAAGAAAAAGAAGTCTGTGAAAAAGCAAAAGGTGGAAGGATCAAAGAAGAAGAAGGCAGAATCGAAGAAAAAGGCCGATGGCAAAGGAAAGTGTTTCCATTGCAACAGCGACGGCCATTGGAAGCGGAACTGCCCTACTTACCTGGCCACCCTGAAGAACAAGAAGGAAGGTCCTTCTGGAGGTATGCTCGTTATTGAGTCTAACCTTACGGTTTCTTCTGCATCCAGTTGGGTGCTTGACTCTGGTTCTAGTGCTCATCTGTGCACTTCTATGCAGGGTCTTGAGGATAGCAGGAGGCTGAGGGATGGAGACATGATCCTACGCATCGGTAATGGAGCAAGAGTTGCTGCAGTAGCCGTGGGAACATACCCTCTTCGATTACCATCTGGTTTAGACTTAGTTTTGAAAGACTGTTATTTTGTGCCTGCAGCTAGCAGGAATTTGATTTCTGTTTCATGCTTAGCACAAGAAGGTTATGTGATCACCTTCTTTAAGGACCATTGTAACATTCTTTATGAAAGAAATAAAATTGCAAATGGTTTCCTTATTAATGGTCTTTATCAGCTACATATTGATGTACCTGTTCTAACTATCGAGCAAAACGTGAATGCCAAACGACCTAGGGATAGTCCAAATGATAGATATCTATGGCACCTGAGATTAGGTCATATAGCAGAAGATAGGATCAACAAATTGGAGAAAAATGGGCTATTGAGTCCATTGACTTTCGAGTCATATCCAACTTGTGAATCCTTGTCTTCAAGGCAAAATGACTAAACTCCCTTTTGTTGGACATGGGGAGAGGGCCACAGATCTCCTTGCCCTAGTACATACTGATGTGTGCGGCCCATTTGATGTGCCGGCTAGAGGCAATTTTGTCTACTTCATTACCTTTACCGATGATCTGTCTAGGTATGGGTATGTGTATCTTATGAGACACAAGTCTGAAGCCTTTGAAAAGTTCAAAGAATTCAGACATGAAGTAGAAAAACAAACAGGAAAACCCATTAAGGTTCTTCGATCAGATCGAGGAGGTGAATACCTTAGCAGGGAATTCCTAGACTATCTCAAGGATAATGGCATAGTCTCTCAATGGACTCCACCAGGAACACCTCAACTCAACGGGGTTTCAGAATGGAGAAATCGGACTCTATTAGATATGGTTCGATCCATGATGAGCTTCACAGACCTCCCTGATTTTCTTTGGGGACACTCATTGTTAACTTCAATCTATCTACTGAATAGGGTTCCCTCTAAAACCGTTCCTACCACACCGTATGAGATATGGCACGGTAAGAAACCAAGTCTGAGTCATCTCAGAATTTGGGGTTGTCCGGCTCATGTCAAAAGACAACAAGCGGACAAGTTAGAGTTTAGGTCCTTCAGAGCTCGATTCATAGGATATCCTAAAGAGTCATTAGGATACTATTTCTACATTCCAGAAGACCACAATGTGATTGTGAGTCGACATGCCATCTTTCTTGAAAAATAGTTTATTCAAGATAGCGGCATTGGAAAGCAGATCAAGCTTGATGAGAAAGTCTCACAAGCAGAACGAGCTAAGGACCAAGTGGAACCAAATCAGGTTGAGCCAATAAGAACACTACCTCCTCCACCTCGTAGATCGGAAAGAGTTTCCCGTCCCCCTGAAAGATACTTAGGTATTATTTCAGAGGATGTAGAGGAAATGTTCCTCGTAGGTAATGGTGCTCATGGTGATGATCCCAAAACCTACAACGAGGCGATATCAGATATCGACTCCGAGAAATGGCTAGAGGCAATGCAGTCAGAAATTGACTCGATGCACTCAAACCAAGTCTGGACCTTGGTAGATCCACCAGAAGGTATAGTACCTATTGGATGTAAATGGATCTTCAAGAGAAAGATTGGTGCAGATGGGAATGTGGAGACATTCAAGGCTAGATTGGTGGCAAAAGGTTATAGTCAACGCGAAGGCATTGACTATCAGGATACCTTTTCCCCAGTAGCTATGCTAAAATCCATCCGCACATTGCTTGCTGTTGCAGCCTATTTCGATTATGAAATATGGCAAATGGACGTGAAAACGGCATTCTTAAATGGATATCTTGAGGAAGATATCTATATGGAACAGCCGCTAGGTTTCACATCCAGTGATACTGATCACAAGGTTTGCAAGCTGCAAAGGTCCATATATGGACTTAAGCAAGCATCTCGGAGCTGGAACACTCGTTTCAATGATGTGATCAAAAAGTTTGGTTTCATCAAAAATGAAGAGGAACCATGTGTTTTCAAAAGGGTCAGTGGGAGCGCTGTTGTCTTCCTCGTATTGTACGTGGATGACATCCTCCTTATTGGGAATGATATTC